>JBBGZY010001678.1:0-40000 GCA_037952925.1 Lithobates clamitans
GGGGATGCTGGGAGAGTCTATGGGGGGGGATGCTGGGAGAGTCTATGGGGGGGGAGTGCTGGGAGAGTCTATGGGGGGGGATGCTGGGAGAGTCTATGGGGGGGGGATGCTGGGAGAGTCTATGGGGGGGGGGATGCTGGGAGAGTCTATGGGGGGGGGGATGCTGGGAGAGTCTATGGGGGGGATGCTGGGAGAGTCTATGGGGGGGGATGCTGGGAGAGTCTATGGGGGGATGCTGGGAGAGTCTATGGGGGGGATGCTGGGAGAGTCTATGGGGGGGGATGCTGGGAGAGTCTATGGGGGGGATGCTGGGAGAGTCTATGGGGGGGGATGCTGGGAGAGTCTATGGGGGGGGGATGCTGGGAGAGTCTATGGGGGGGGAGGATGCTGGGAGAGTCTATGGGGGGGGGGATGCTGGGAGAGTCTATGGGGGGGAGATGCTGGGAGAGTCTATGGGGGGGAGATGCTGGGAGAGTCTATGGGGGGGGGATGCTGGGAGAGTCTATGGGGGGGGGAGATGCTGGGAGAGTCTATGGGGGGGGAGATGCTGGGAGAGTCTATGGGGGGGGGGAGATGCTGGGAGAGTCTATGGGGGGGGGGGATGCTGGGAGAGTCTATGGGGGGGGGAGATGCTGGGAGAGTCTATGGGGGGGGGGAGTGCTGGGAGAGTCTATGGGGGGGGAGATGCTGGGAGAGTCTAGGGGGGGGGATGCTGGGAGAGTCTATGGGGGGGGGATGCTGGGAGAGTCTATGGGGGGGGGGGAGATGCTGGGAGAGTCTATGGGGGGGGAGATGCTGGGAGAGTCTATGGGGGGGGGGAGATGCTGGGAGAGTCTATGGGGGGGGAGATGCTGGGAGAGTCTATGGGGGGGGGATGCTGGGAGAGTCTATGGGGGGGGGGATGCTGGGAGAGTCTATGGGAGGGGGAGATGCTGGGAGAGTCTATGGGAGGGGGAGATGCTGGGAGAGTCTATGGGAGGGGGAGATGCTGGGAGAGGGGGGAGATGCTGGGAGAGTCTATGGGGGGGGGGAGATGCTGGGAGAGTCTATTGGGGGGGAGATGCTGGGAGAGTGTATTGGGGGGGGGGAGATGCTGGGAGAGTCTATTGGGGGGAGATGCTGGGAGAGTCAATGGGGGGAGATGCTGGGAGAGTCAATGGGGGGGAGATGCTGGGAGAGTCAATGGGGGGGAGATGCTGGGAGAGTCAATGGGGGGGAGATGCTGGGAGAGTCAATGGGGGGGAGATGCTGGAGAGTCAATGGGGGAGGGAAGATGCTGGGAGAGTCAATGGGGGGGAGGGGAAGATGCTGGGAGAGTCTATGGGGGGAGGGGAAGATGCTGGGAGAGTCTATGGGGGGGAGGGGAAGATGCTGGGAGAGTCTATGGGGGGAGGGGAAGATGCTGGGAGAGTCTATGGGGGGGAGGGGAAGATGCTGGGAGAGTCTATGGGGGGGAGGGGAAGATGCTGGGAGAGTCTATGGGGGGAGGGAAGATGCTGGGAGAGTCTATGGGGGGGAGGGGAAGATGCTGGGAGAGTCTATGGGGGGGAGGGGAAGATGCTGGGAGAGTCTATGGGGGGAGGGGATGATGCTGGGAGAGTCTATGGGGGGGAGGGGATGATGCTGGGAGAGTCTATGGGGGGGAGGGGATGATGCTGGGAGAGTCTATGGGGGGGGGGATGCTGGGAGAGTCTATGGGGGGGAGGGGAAGATGCTGGGAGAGTCTATGGGGGGGAGGGGAAGATGCTGGGAGAGTCTATGGGGGGGGGGGAGATGCTGGGAGAGTCTATGGGGAGGGGGAGATGCTGGGAGAGTCTATGGGGGGGGGGGGAGATGCTGGGAGAGTCTATGGGGGGGGAGATGCTGGGAGAGTCTATGGGGGGGGGGGAGATGCTGGGAGAGTCTATGGGGGGGGGGGGGAGATGCTGGGAGAGTCTATGGGGGGGAAGATGCTGGGAGAGTCTATGGAGGGGGGGATGCTGGGAGAGTCTATGGAAGGGGGGGGATGCTGGGAGAGTCTATGAAGGGGGGGGATGCTGGGAGAGTCTATGGAGGGGGGGGATGCTGGGAGAGTCTATGGAGGGGGGGGACTCGGAGATGCTGGGAGAGTCTATGGAGGGGGGAAGATGCTGGGAGAGTCTATGGGGGGGGGGGGGGAGATGCTGGGAGAGTCTATAGGGGGAGAAAGAAGATGCTGGGAGAGTCTATTGGGGGGGAGCGGGTATCAGGGGCAGATGTTGAAGGGGGAGTAAAAATGGCAGATATCAAAGAGAGGGTGGCAGAGGGGTAAAGATGTTAGAGGAAGAGTATGAGAGACAGATGTTGGAAGGGGTATCATGGATAGAACAGATGTTGGGAACAAAGTACAGGGCAGATGTTGAAGGGGTATCATGGATAGAACAGAAGATGTTGGAGGGGTATCATGGATAGAACAGAAGATGTTGGAGGGGTATCTGGGGTACAAGGGCAAATATTGGGGACATGAGTAGAAGGATGTTATAATAGGGTCATCTTATGGTAAAAGTAGTGATGTTAATGAGTAGGTACAGGTGGGAAGTTAGATTAGAGAAAGTCTATGGTGGAGGGGTATCGGGGGAAGATGCTGGGAGATTGTGAGGCAGATCTCAGAGTTGGGGTAGGATCCAACCTCTGTGAGGGAGGAGGATTATTAGGGGCGATACTGGGGGAGAAGGGCTATCAGGCAGATGATTGGGGGGGGGGGGGGTTGTTTGGTAATTGTGGGGGGTCTCAGGGACGGGGGAAGAATCAGACCCCTGTGCATGAGAGGGATTGTTGGGGGAGAGGGGGCAGATACTGGGGAGGGGAGAGGAGGGTTGTTGGGTCTATGGGGGCAGATCTCAGGGTTGGGGTAGGATCAGACCCCTGTGGGGAGGGGGGTTGTTGGGGAAGGGGGTAGATGATGGGGCAATGGGCAGATGTTGGGGTATTAGGGAGCGGATATTGAGGTAGAGGGGGGTAGGATCAGACCCCATGTGATGAAGGATTATTAGGGGGGCAGATATTGGGGAGGAGGGTTGTTGGGGGGCAAATCTCCAGGTTGGGGTAGGATCAGACCCCTGTGGGTGATCATTAGGGGGCAGATGTTGGGGGGGAAGGGGTGTATTTTGGGGGCAGATTCCAGGGTTGGGGTAGGATCAGACCCCTGTGGGGGAGGGGGATCATTAAGGGGGAGGGGTGTATTTTAGGAGCAGATACCAGGGCTGGGGGAGGGGGTCAATAGGGGGCAGATGTTGGGGAGGGGATCATTAGGGGACAGATCCCAGGGATGGAGTAGGATCAGACCCCTTTAGGGGATTAGTCTATATAGGGGACAGATCCCAAAGTTGGGGTAGGATCAGACCCTTGTGGGGGGAGGGGATCATTAGGGGGAAGAAGTTGGGGGGGGGGGGTGTATTTAGGGGCAGTTCCCAGGGTTGGGGTAAGATCAGACCCTTGTGGGGGAGGGGGATCATTAAGGGGCAGATGTTGTGGGGGATGGGTGTATATAGGGGGCAAATCCCAGGGTTGGGGTAGGATCAGACCCTTGTGGGGGAGGGGGATCATTAAGGGGCAGATGTTGTGGGGGAGGGGTGTATTTAGGGGGCAGATCTCAGGGTTGGGGTAGGATCAGACCCTTGTGGAGGAGGGGTGTATATAGGGGGCAGATCCCAGGGTTGGGGTAGGATCAGACCTTTGTGGGGGAGGGGGGGTCATTAAGGGGCAGATGTTGGGGGGAGGGGTGTATTTAGGGGGCAGATCTCAGGGTTGGGGTAGGATCAGACCCTTGTGGGGGAGGGGGTTCATTAAGGGGCAGATGTTGGGGGGGGGAGGGGTGTATTTAGGGGGCAGATCCCAGAGTTGGGGTAGGATCAGACCCTTGTGGGGGAGGGGGATCATTAAGGGTCAGATGTTGTGGGGGAGGGGTGTATTTAGGGGGCAGATCTCAGGGTTGGGGTAGGATCAGACCCTTGTGGGGGAGGGGATCATTAAGGGGCAGATGTTGGGGGGGGGGGGTTGTATATAGGGGGCAGATCTCGGGGTTGGGGTAGGATCAGACCCTTGTGGGGGAGGGGGATCATTAAGGGGCAGATGTTGTGGGGGAGGGGTGTATTTAGGGGGCAGATCTCCGGGTTGGGGTAGGATCAGACCCTTGTGGGGGAGGGGGATCATTAAGGGGCAGATGTTGTGGGGGAGGGGTGTATTTAGGGGGCAGATCCCAGGGTTGGGGTAGGATCAGACCCCTTTGTGGGGGGAGGGGGATCATTAGGGGGCAGATGTTGTGGGGGAGGGGTGTATATAGGGGGCAGATCTCCGGGTTGGGGTAGGATCAGACCCTTGTGGGGGAGGGGGATCATTAAGGGGCAGATGTTGTGGGGGAGGGGTGTATTTAGGGGGCAGATCTCAGGGTTGGGGTAGGATCAGACCCCTTTGTGGGGGGAGGGGGATCATTAGGGGGCAGATGTTGTGGGGGAGGGGTGTATTTAGGGGGCAGATCCCAGGGTTGGGGTAGGATCAGACCCTTGTGGGGGAGGGGGATCATTAGGGGGCAGATGTTGTGGGGGAGGGGTGTATTTAGGGGGCAGATCTTGGGGTTGGGGTAGGATCAGACCCTTGTGGGGGAGGGGGATCATTAAGGGGCAGATGTTGTGGGGGAGGGGGATCATTAAGGGGCAGATGTTGTGGGGGAGGGGTGTATTTAGGGGGCAGATCTTGGGGTTGGGGTAGGATCAGACCCTTGTGGGGGAGGGGGATCATTAGGGGGCAGATGTTGTGGGGGAGGGGTGTATTTAGGGGGCAGATCCCAGGGTTGGGGTAGGATCAGACCCTTGTGGGGGAGGGGGATCATTAAGGGGCAGATGTTGTGGGGGAGGGGTGTATTTAGGGGGCAGATCCCAGGGTTGGGGTAGGATCAGACCCTTGTGGGGGAGGGGGATCATTAAGGGGCAGATGTTGTGGGGGAGGGGGTGTATTTAGGGGGCAGATCTCAGGGTTGGGGTAGGATCAGACCCTTGTGGGGGAGGGGGATCATTAAGGGGCAGATGTTGTGGGGGAGGGGTGTATTTAGGGGGCAGATCTCAGGGTTGGGGTAGGATCAGACCCTTGTGGGGGAGGGGCAGATGTCGGGGTATTATTAGGAGGCGGATGTTGGGGGAGGGGGGAGTAGATGTCAGGGTTGGGGTGTAGAGTCACCCCTCGGGTGGGTGGGGGGAGGGGTGAGGCCCCTGTGTCTCTCTCACCTGCGGGTCCACGCTGGTGGCAGACATGATTCATGTAGAGCGGAGTGGAGGCCGCGCTGTGTACAGGCCGCACTAGGCCGGCTCCTTCTCTCTTCCTCTCAGTCGGTGGGCGGAGCGGGCGCAGGGCGGTGTCGGGGGTCTCGGGCTATCTTTCCAGTCGGGGTGTGAGGCCTGGCCCGGGACTTCCACACTCACCAATGGCGGCGGGGACTGGGCAGAGTGCGGCTGACGTCAGCAGCGGCGCAGGGCAGGCCGGGTAGCGGAAGCCTCCGCACATGCGCACACGGGACGCAGGAGTCAGCGCGGCCGAAAAAGCGGAAGTGACGCGTGGGTAGTGAGGGCGGAAGTGAAGCAGAGGGGAGCGGCCCGAGCACGTGACTGCCGCCCAGCCTCATTATCCCATTATTCCTGTGCACGCTGGAGCAGAGGGGGAGGAGTCTGGTTGCTATGAGTGACAGCCCCACCTCTTTTTCTCTAGCAGCGCACCGACATATCCCTTTACCTCAAGTGGACATGTCATGTTCAAACTGTGTAAATAAAGTTTAAAGAATGAAAGCAAGCATGGTCTTCTGGTTACTATGTTCTTTTGTGTAGGGGAGTCCTATGGTATCAAACACACTGATCTCTATCTTCTGCCCCTCCGTCAATTTGTAGGGTGACCACGTGTCCCGGATTCCCCCGGGACAGTCCCGCATTTTGCAGGTCTGTCCTGAGTCCCCGAAACCTTCATTCCTGGACAATACAGTGTCCTAGAACAAAACTGACACCAACCCCCCTCCCTCCCCCACACACACACACAACAGGGCCAGTCTGATGCCCCCAAAAAAGGCCGCCATATCGCTGCTTTACTCGCTGACAGTACTTGACCTGGCTAGACGAGACCAATTTTACCGCACTCTACACTGCCCGGACCGCCTGGTGTTTAGCAACCAGTGACATCACATCACCACAGAGCGAGGCCCCAACATTCAGAGTGGGGGAGGATTTAACTTCCTCCTCCTCTGAGCCTAGTGCTTTAGCTCCACCCCCCAACTAGTGAAGAACTACAGGTCCCAGCATGTACTCGTGAAATCTATGGGGTTACATCCTTAGATATCAGGGGTTCATGCTGGGACCTCATATATCTCAGGGATTCATGCTAGGACTTGTAGTCCATTACTTTTTTTTGCGGGGGGAGTCACATCCTTAGATATCAGGGGTTCATGCTGGGACTTGTAGTCCATTACTTATGGGGGGGTAGTCACATCCTTAGATATCAGGGGTTCATGCTGGGACTTGTAGTCCATTACTTTTGGGGGGTCATGTCCTTAGATCTCAGGGGTTCATGCTGGGACCTCATATATTTCAGGGGTTCATGCTGGGACTTGTAGTAATTTACTTTTTGAGGAGAGGAGTCACATCCTTAGATCTCAGGGGTTCATGCTGGGACTTGTAGTCCATCACTTTGGGGGGGGGATTCACATCCTTAGATCTCAGGGGTTCATGCTGGGACCTCATATATCTCAGGGGTTCATGCTAGGACTTGTAGTTCATTACTTGTGGGGGGGGGGGGTCAAATCCCAAATCCTTAGATCTCAGGGGTTCATGCCAATACTTGTAGTCCATCACTTTTTTTGGGGGGGGTCACATCCTTAGATCTCAGGGGTTCATGCTGGGACTTGTAGTCCATCACTTTCGGGGGGAGTCACATCCTTAGATATCAGGGGTTCATGCTGGGACTTGTAGTCCATTACTTTTGGAGGGGGGGCCACATCCTTAGATATCAGAGGCTCATGCTGGGACTTGTAGTCCATCACTTTTGGGGGAAGTCACATCCTTAGATATCAGGGGTTCATGCTGGGACTTGTAGTGCATTACTTTTGGAGGGGGGGGGGCATCCTTAGATATCAGGGGCTCATGCTGGGACTTGTAGTCCATCACTTGTGGGGGGTCACATCCTTAGATCTCAGGGGTTCATGCTGGGACTTGTAGTCCATCACTTTTGGAGGGAAGTCACATCCTTAGATATCAGGGGTTCATGCTGGGACTTGTAGTCCATTACTTTTGGAGGGGGGGGGGCATCCTTAGATATCAGGGGCTCATGCTGGGACTTGTAGTCCATCACTTGTGGGGGGTCACATCCTTAGATCTTAGGGGTTCATGCTGGGACTTGTAGTCCATCACTTTTGGGGGGAAGTCACATCCTTAGATATTAGGGGTTCATGCTGGGACTTGTAGTCCATTACTTTTGGAGGGGGGAGGCATCCTTAGATATCAGGGGCTCATGCTGGGACTTGTAGTCCATCACTTGTGGGGGGGGGGTCACATCCTTAGATCTCAGGGGTTCATGCTGGGACTTGTAGTCCATCACTTTTGGGGGGGAGTCACATCCTTAGATATCAGGGGTTCATGCTGGGACTTGTAGTCCATTACTTTTGGAGGGGGGGCTCATCCTTAGATCTCAGGGGTTCATGCTGGGACTTGTAGTCCATCACTTGTGGGGGGGTAACTTCCTTAGATCTCAGGGGTTCATGCTGGGACTTGCAGTCCATCACTTTGGAGGGGGAGTCACATCCTTAGATATCAGGGGCTCATGCTGGGACTTGTAGTTCTTTACTTTTGGGGGGGGGAGTCACATCCTTAGATCTCAGGAGTACATGCTAGGACTTGTAGTCCATTACTTTTTTTTTGGGGGGGGGGGGGGGTTAGTCTCATCCTTAGATCTCGGGGGTTCATACTGGGACTTGTAGTCCATTACTTTTGGGGTGGGGGGGAGTCACATCCTTACATCTCAGGGGTTCATGCTGGAACTTGTAGTCCATTACTTTTGGGGGATGTGACCCTCCCAAAAGTGAAGGACTGCAAAACCCAGCATGAGCCTCTCAGAGTTGAGGACATCATAAACCCCCCACCACCCAACTAGTGAATTGGCAAAAAAGAGGGTGTCCCTGAATGGCAGTTTGGAAATGTGGTCACCCTAAGTCTAACCATGGCACCATCATTTTTTTAAGGGGTGTCTGTAAATAAAAAACAAACTGTGCGGCTCTTACTAAAGTTGAATAATACCCTTTGTATAGGTGTAGGCCATCTCTCAGCAACGTGCTTAGCAATGTACTGGGAGTATTCCAGTCAGGCTTCATGAGGTTCATAAATGGCCTACACCTATAGCAGACATCCCAACCTGCAAAAACTCATTTCAGGGAGGTGACAAACTCATTTCAGGAAGGTGACGCTTCGCGCTGGCGCCGACCCCCCCCCCCCCCAATGCAGCCTTACCAGTGCCAATTAAATGCAGCCTTACCAGTGCCAATGAAATACAGCCTTACCTGTGCCCATGAAATGCAGCCTTACCCGTGCCCATGAAATGCAGCCTTACCAGTGCCCATGAAATGCAGCCTTACCAGTGCCCATGAAATGTAGACTTACCAGTGCCCATGAAATGCAGCCTTACCAGTGCCCATGAAATGCAGCCTTACCAGTGCCCATGAAATGTAGCCTTACCAGTGCCCATGAAATGCAGCCTTACCAGTGCCCATGAAATGTAGAATTACCAGTGCCCATGAAATTCGCTTTGAATATCCCGGCAGCAACTGTAACAAATTCCCGCCTCCTATGATACACGTCACACTGATTTAATATATCATTGGATCAGTGTTCCATCTACCTAGGAGGCGAGACTTTGTTACAGTCCTCCACCTCACACAGACTGGCATTCCCTGGCAAGGACGTCATCACATCCGCCTGTCACTCAGCCACAGACAGATAACAGAGCAGCCCGAGTGACCGCCGCAGCCGTACTCCATTCGGCCACTCGGGCTGCTCTGTTTTCTGTCTGTGGCTGAGTGACAGACCATAGGTGTATCCAGCCTATTACATTAGGGTGTGCACCCCGAAGTTCAAACACACGTGTATGCAGGAGAGGAAGAGTGTATGACAGTGGGTTGACAGTGGGCAGTATGTACAGGAGAGGAGTGTGGAGGGTATGACAATGGGTAGTATGTACAGGAGAGGAGTGTGGAGGGTATGACAGTGGGCAGTATGTACAGGAGAGGAGTGTGGAGGGTATGACAGTGGGTAATATGTACAGGAGAGGAGTGTGGAGGGTATGACAGTGGGTAGTATGTACAGTAGAGGAGTGTGGAGGGTATGACAGTGGGCAGTGTGTACAGGAGAGGAGTGTGGAGGGTATGACAGTGGGCAGTATGTATAGGAGAGGAGTGTGGAGGGTATGACTGTGGGCAGTATGTATAAGAGAGGAGTGTGGAGGGTATGAAAGTGGACAGTATGTACAGGAGACGAGTGTGGAGGGTATGACAGTGGGCAGTATGTACAGGAGACGAGTGTGGAGGGTATGACAGTGGGCAGTATGTATAGGAGACGAGTGTGGAGGGTATGACAGTGGGCAGTATGTACAGGAGACGAGTGTGGAGGGTATAACAGTGGATGACAGTGGGCAGTATGTAAAGGAGAGGAGTGTGGAGGGTATGACAGTGGGCAGTACGTATAGAAGACGAGTGTGTAGGGTATAACAGTGGGCAGTATGTACAGGAGACGAGTGTGGTGGGTATGACTGTGGGCAGTAGGTATAGGAGAAGAGTGTGGAGGGTATGACAGTGGGCAGTATCTAAAGGAGACGAGTGTGGAGGGTATGACAGTGGGCAGTGTGTACAGGAGACGAGTGTGGAGGGTATAACAGTGGGTAGTATGTATAGGAGACGAGTGTGGAGGGTATGACAGTGGGCAGTATGTAAAGGAGAGGAGTGTGGAGGGTATAAAAAGTGGGCAGTATGTATAGGAGACGAGTGTGGAGGGTATAACAGTGGGCAGTATGTATAGGAGAGGAGTGTGGAGGGTATGACAGTGGGCAGTATGTATAGGAGAGGAGTGTGGAGGGTATGACAGTGAGTAGTATGTACAGGAGAGGAGTGTGGAGGGTATTACTGCTAATGATACCATTGTCATTATTAAAATCTTGTATATAGTCCCTTATCATCCCCTCCAAGAGCTTACATACTATTGATGTTAGGCTAATTAGTCTGTAATTCCCATGGATGTATCTTGGCCCTTTTTTAAATATTGGTGCTACATTGGCTTTTCTCCAATCAGCTGGTACCATTCCAGTCAGTAGACTGTTCGTAAAAATTAGAAACAATGGTCTGGCAATTACTCGACTGAGTTCCTTAAGGACCCTCGGGGTGCAAGCCATCTGGTCCCGATGACTTATTAATGTTGAGTTTTTCAAGTCTATTTCTAATTCTGTCTTCTGTTAGCCATGAGGGTGGTTCCTGTGACATGTCATGAGGATAAACATTGCAGTTTTGGCTACTGAAGCCCCTCGATTCCCTCATGAAGACTGAGCAGAAGACTAAATTCAATACCTTTGCCATCTCTCCATCCTTAGTAACCAGATTCCCTTCATCATTCTTTATGGGACCAATATGATCTGACCTCCCTTTCTTACTATTTATGTACTTAAAGAATTTCTTGTGATTTTTTAACTCTCCTCCGCTATGTGCCTTTCGTGTTCTATCTTAGCCGCCCTGATTGCACCTTTATGCCGCGTACACACGATTGCACATTCCAACAACAAAATCCATGTTTTTTTCCGACGGATATTGGCTCAAACTTGTCTTGCATACACACGGTCACACAAAGTTGGTCGGAAATTCCGAGCGTGAATAACCCGGTGATGTAGAACACGTACGGCGAGCCGAGAAAAGTTAAGTTCAATAGCCAGTGTTGCTCTTCTGCTTGATTCCAAGCATGCGTGGAACTTTGTGGGTCGGAATTGTGTACACACGATCGGAATTTCCGACAACAGATTTTGTTGTCGGAAAATTTGAGGTCCAGGTCTCAAATATTGTGTGACGAAAATACCAGTGGAAAATGTCTGATGGAGCCTACACACGGTCGGAATTTCCGACAAAAAGCTCCCATCGAACATTTTCCGTCGGAAAATCCGTCCGTGTGTACGAGGCATTACATTTCTTGTTGCATTCTTTGCAAAGTTGGAATGCTGATCCCTCAACCTTGTATTTTTTGAAGGCCTTCTACTTTGCTTTTATATGCATTTTTATGTTGGAGTTAAGCCACCCAGGACTATTATTAGCTCTTTTAAATTCATTTCCCATTGGTATGCGCTGGTTAATGCCCTTATTTATTAAGCTTTTAAAGCATACCCATTTTTCCTCCGTGTTCTTTGTTCCTAAGATTGTATCCCAATTTGTATTTTCTAGCAAGGTTCATAGTTTAGGGAAGTTGGCTCTTTTGAAATTCAGTGTCTTTGTATTCCCCTTATGTTTCCTATTTGTGTGATTTATACTAAAATGAATTGACCTGTGATTGCTGTTTCCTAAATTGCCCCGTATTTCCACATCCGTGACTAGGTCTGTATTGTTGGTAATCAGTAGGTCTAGTAACGCTTTGTTTCTAGTTGGTGCATTTACCATCTGACCCATGAAATTGTCCTGCAAGACATTTAGAAACTGGCAAGCCTTAGATGAATGCGCGGTTCCTTCCACCCAGTCTATGTCTGGATAATTAAAATCCCCCTTATAATGACACTTCTCATTCCTGCTGCTAATCCAAATTGTAAAATGGGAGGTCCGCCTCTGCCTCCTTCCTCAGGTTAGGGGGCCTATAGCATACTCCCAGTATTACTTTCCCCTTAGTTTCCTTCCTTTGTAGCTCTAAGGATTCCACCTCCTCCCTAGCTCCCTTAGTGATGTCATCCCTCACATTCACTTGTACACCATTTTTGAAAAAACAGATATACCCCTCCCCCTTTTTTACACTCTCTATCCCTGCGATATAGGAAATACCCTTGAATGGTTGCCAGCCAATTATGAGATCTGTCGAACCAAGTTTCTGTAATTCCTACAAAATCGAAATTCTCCTCGTACAACAGTAGCTTGTCAGAAACCATGAAATCAGACCAAGACAGAAGTACAGTTAAATCACACTTGTTTAATAATAAAAGTAAAAAGAACAAACATAGTCAAAACATAGCCAAAGTTCAGTAACCGGAACGGATAGTAAGCCAAGCCAGAAGTCAGGGATCAATGTAGTGGAACAGCAAGCAGGAACCAGAGCCAGAAGGAATGTCAGCAAAGCAAGTCTTTAAACAGGAACGCAGGAGATTGTTTATGTGCTGTTGACCAAGGCAAAGGCAGAGATCCTTTGGGCTGGATGGCTTAAGTAGGCAGGACTGACGAGCAGGATATCATCAACAGCTGAGTAACCAGTTTCTTAGAAGTGGGCAACTTCTTAAGTGGAATAAAATGAGACATTCATGCAGCCTGTGGGCTGAACAAAAAAAATATATTGATCGGTGGGTATGCCCGCCATTAGAATACCGCCCTGCATCCACCCACTTCTAATAATGGGCATACATGCACCGGTTTTTGTTTTTTTTAACTGTGGTGATGAGGTCATGTCCCACAGTGCTGGAGTCGCTGATTTATGTATCGTGAGAGCAAATGCTGTTGCTGTCAAGATAAAAAAATCAGTGCTGCAGCTGAATGGTGTACCTGAAATGCAAACAATGGTAACAATAAAACATTAACTAAATAAAACCACAACAATCTGTGCCAAAAAAAGAGGAAAAAAATATATGCCGAAGCATGGGAGCAATCTGTCCCTAATGTTAGGGGCAAATCGCCCCTCCACCCCTGCCCCCATGCTTCTGCATATATTCTCTTTTTTATTTTAACTGTGATGGAGAAATCACCTCCCACAGCGCTGGACTCACTGATTTACGTATCGTGAGAGCAAACGCTGTTGCTGTCAAGATAAATAAATCAGTGCTGCAGCTGAATGGTGTACTTGAAAAGCAAACAATGGTAATAATAAAACATTAACTCAATAAAACCACAACAATCTGTGCCAAAAAACGAGTAAAAAGTATATGCCGAAGCATGGGAGCAATCTGTCCCTAATGTTAGGGGCAAATCGCCCCTCCACCCCTGCCCCCATGCTTCGACATATATGCTCTTTTTTTTTTAACTGTAATGGTGAAATCACCTCCCACAGCACTGGAGTCACTGATTTACGTATCGTGAGAGGAAACGCTGTTGCTGTCAAGATAAATAAATTGGTGCTGCAGCTGAATGGTGTACCTGAAAAGCAAACAATGTTAACAAAACATTAACTCAATAAAACCACAACAATCTGTGCCAAAAAAAAGAGTAAAAAATATATGCCTAAGCATGGGGACAATCCATCCCTAATGTTAGGGGCAAATCGCCCCTCCACCCCTGCCCCCATGCTTCGGCATATATGCTCTTTTTTTGTTTTTAACTGTGATGGTGAAATCACCTCCCACAGCGCTGGAATCACTGACTTGTGTATCGTGAGAGCAAACGCTGTTGCTGTCAAGATAAATAAGTCAATGCTGCAGCTGAATTGTGTACCTGAAAAGCAAACAATGGTAACAATAAAACATTAACTAAATAAAACCACAACAATCTGTGCCAAAAAAAAGAGTAAAAAATATATGCCAAAGCATGGGGGCAATCCGCCCCTAATGTTAGGGGCAAATCGCCCCTCCACCCCTGCCCCCATGCTTCGGCATATATGCTCTTTCTTTTTTTAACTGTAATGGTGAAATCACCTCCCACAGCACTGGAGTCACTGATTTAAGTATCGTGAGAGCAAACGCTGTTGCTGTCAAGATAAATAAATCAGTGCTGCAGCTGCATGGCGTACCTGAAAAGAAAATAATAGTTAACAATAAAACACAGTAAACAGTAAAGTATAAAAGAATTACATACCTGAAAAGATAACGTGATAAAACATAGTAAACATAGTAAAAAGAGCAGAACAATAGAGAGAGAATAGAGAGAGAGCAATAAAACGACAACTCATTTTGGCTTTTTTATTTTTTTTTGTTTTTTTTTTAACTTTTTTTTCTTTCTTTTTTTACACTTTCATTCGTAACTGTAATGCCCCGTACACACGATCAGACTTGGTTGGACATTCCGACAACAAAATCCATGGATTTTTTCAGACGGATGTTGGCTCAAACTTGTCTTGCATACACACGGTCGCACAAAGTTGTCGGAAAATCCAATCGTTCTGAACGCGGTGACGTAAAACACGTACGTCGGGACTATAAACAGGGCAATAGCCAATTGCTTTCGTCTCTTAATTTATTCTGAGCATGCGTGGCACTTTGTCCGTCGGATTTGTCTACACACGATCGGAATTTAAAGGATCAAATTTTGTTGTCGGAAAATTTTATAGCATGCTCTCAAACTTTGTGTGTCGGAAAATCCGATGGAAAAAGTCCGATGGAGCCCACACACGGTCGGATTTTCCGACAACACGCTCCGATCACACATTTTCAGTTGGAAAATCCAACCGCGTGTACGGGGCATTACTGTTCCAGATTCGGGTCTCTCAAAATGCGATGGCATCTTTGGAGACCATGTGAAAGTGTACCCTAGACTGTGCCATGCTGTACCCTACGCTAATACTCCACTAGTGTGTGGTAGCATTTAAAACATTCACCAATGCAAAGACCAGGATGGTCAGGACAGGAGGGACAATAATAGGGGTTGTCACACCTATATCCGCGCTTGCTATAGATATGACGTCTTCTTTGGGGTGATTAAGGTCCTCTCATATTAAGGTTGTATTCGTGGACACAGAGGGGTTTCTCCACAACACCAGTCGCCGTAGCAATTTGGACTGTCGTATCTTCGCGAAGGGAGGACAGAACAAAAACATTCTGTGAATCCCTCCACTTCACTGCGGGCAAATTATTACTTCTCAAGCAGGCTCTCTCCCCCAGCCTAAGACGGGAATCTACAAGCCGATGGGGTAAGCCCCAGCGATTAGATCACAATGTGCCACATGCACCAATTTAATGATCAAACAAGTGACTAAAAAGTGTCACGCTCGTGTAATAATTGTCCACGCACAAGTGGTACCCTCTGAAAAAGGGTGACACCAAGTCCCACACAATCTTACCAGCGCTCCCTATGTAGTTTGGGCAGTTCTCGGGCTGCACGTGACTATCTTTGCCCTTGTAAACCATAAAACTACATATATAGCCTGTGGCCCTGTCACAGAACTTATACAACTTGACCCCATATCTGGCATGCTTGCTGGGAAGATACTGTTTTAATGACAAGCGGCCAGAAAACTTAATCAGGGACTTATCAACGCAGACAACTTGATGGGGAGTAAACAAGGCTGCAAACTGTTGGTTGAAGTGGTTTACGAGGGGCCGAATTTTGTGGAGCTGATCGTTTTCAGGGTCACCCCGAGGACGACAGAGTTCATTGTCATTAAAATGCATGAACCGCAAGATCTGCTCGTATCGTGCCCTGGTCATGGAGGCAGAGAACATGGGCATATGGTGAATTAGGTCAATATGACCGCAACTCACTTTATTGAGTTATGCCCATGAGGAGGGATAGGCCCAGAAAGGTCTTAAATTCGGAGACCGTCTCCAATCTCTGGCAAGGGTCAACTGGGGATTAGCGGCGATGATTTGACCAGCATACAAATTTCTTTGGTCCATAATAGATCTATAGAGATCTTCGGTGAAAAACAGTGAATAAAAATCAAGTGACGTCAAATCAACTGTTTCCACCTGAATTGGTTGGCCAGTGAATGGGGGATGTATGGATGCTGCAGTGGTGGGCTCCCAATTAGGATCAGCAAATGCAGCAGGAAGGGCACTATGGGGTCGACAGGCCTGTGTTTATCTTCTTCTGGCTGCGGGACACTACTTGTGCTAGCCACCTAACCAGCTTAAACTGCACTTATGGGACTCGTCACGTGTTGCTGCAGTGCTGGTTGTACGACCAGGATGTACTAGGCCGCTGGTGCTTGCCAGTTCACCAGTTGCTCCATACGAGAGCCCTGTGGTTCTTGCACCTCAACGACAGCAGAAGAACAGGGTTGGGTACGCCTGACCTTGGCAGGGACCACTACTCCGTCATCAGAGCTATCTGTCAGGGTGCCGCTGCTGTCTACCGGTTCGTATTCTGAGCCTGAATCTGACAGATGGATGACTTCCTCTTCACTCTCAACTGTCATGCTCAGAATTCGATTAGACATTGTGGCCTCTAAATTTACTGGAACAACTAGTGAAACTCACAGGAAAAAAGAGCACCTGATTGTCAGCGACTGCTTCAATCGCTACCAAAAAAACTGTTAGCATTCGCAGGGATCAGGCCTGTCTCTGTGAACACTGCAGTTATGTGTTTTGTAAGTGACAGTGATCGATTGATACTGCACTTGGGTGGGCTGGGCTAGGCAGAGGGGCTAAACGCAGGTGCTAGCAGGAATCTGGGCTGATCCCGATAAGGCTGCCTTTTTGGGAACCCTAAACTACTAGGGACGCTAGTACAGATCTGATCAGATCAAAGATATTGATCTGTTCAGACACTATACTACTAAGGGAGGTGTATGGTGCGTGCGTGGGTGTTAGCACTACTGGCACTAATCTGACACTGCCTGGGGCGACGCAGACCCTGACTGACACTAAAACCTAACTGATGTCACCCACCGGGTGATCAGGGGGTTAAACCTTTATTAGGTAATATACGGCGGGTACCCTGACGCTATACAAAATGAACTAACTAACCAGCGTCACCCGTGACACCAATATGGAGATCACTAGTGACAGGGGGTGAAAGGGTTAACTAGGGAGCTATCAGGGGGTTAAATCATTTATTAGGTAATATATGGGGGTACCTGACGCTATAAAAACCTGACGGTGAAATTAATCAACTAACTGGCTAACTAGTGTCACCCGTGACACTAATACGGCAATCAGAAAAAAGATCTATTAGTGACACTGAGTCAGGGGGTGAAAGGGTAAACTGGGGGGCGATCAAGGGGTTAAACCTTTATTAGGGGGGTTTAGGGGGGTACCCTAGACCTACCTGGGCCTACTACTAACTGTCCTAACACTGATTACAGTCACCAATTACACCAATGCAGTGATCAGTGAAAACTCTGAAAACTGCAATTGGTGACACAGTGACAGGGAGTGAGTGGGGTTAACTGGGGGGGGGGCGGTGATCGGGGGGTGACAAGTGTGCCCATATGTACTGTGTCAGTGTAGTGTTGGTGCAACTCACTGTAAGACGTCCTCTCTCCTCTCTCTGGAGAGGAAAAGAATTCCAGAGAGGGAGATGACATCACTTCCCCTCCCTGTGTTTACACTTACAGGCAGGGGAAGCATTTTCATTGGCCAGAACCAATCAGCAGGTCCAGGCCAGAAATCAGACTGATCGTTTGTGCAACAACTCCGATCGCTGCGGGCACGTCGGAGGGGTGCGCACACGGCCCCGGCCCGCGGCCACCAGCGACGTACAGGGTACGTGGTTTTGCACACCCGTGCCACTTTGCCAACGTATATCGGCATGAGCCGGTCGACAAGTGGTTAAAGGAATATTTCATTTTTATTGTTTCACTTTAAGCATTATTAAAATTACTGCTCTTGAAAAAAACTGCCATTTTTAAAAACTTTTTTTGCATTGATACATGTTCCCTGGTACCCGGGTCCCCATACATTTTTATGGCAATAACTTGCATATAAGCCTTTAAAATTAACACTTTAGATTTTTCCCATAGACTGTTCAGTGTTCACATGTTCACACAAATTTTTTCTGTTCACATGTTCTGGTGTGAACCAAACCGGGGGGGGGGGGGGTGTGTTTGGCTCATCCCTATTTACCATTATCACAGAGAGTGAAAGAAAACAGGAATAGAGGAGAAATCTTCCAATGGGGACACTAGTTCTGGGATTCCTCACGCCGGAGGGGTTTTTTCTCACTTCCTGTTGTGTCTATGGGACAGGAAGTGAAGAAAAATCTCCCCAAGGGAGAAACGGATAGCCAGAATAAACTGACAGGGGTTCTAACCCCTCCCCCCCTTACTCCATCCAAATTAAAAAAAAGTTTTGCCTATAGTTGCACTTTAACGCCCGGTGTATACTTCAGTTTAGCAAATTTTTGGTCACTCTTCAGGCTTTTGTACAGACATTTATTCATTTATCTCAGCCAATGGAAAACCAGCTACCCGGCCGGAATACATATATTTCATATGTATTGTTCAGGCTCGTAAATTGAAGTATTTTGGGGCCAAAATGTGTAACTCCGCCCAAAAAGAAGCTCCTGTACTTCGATGAGTGACAAGCTTCAAGCGGCACTGCGTTCAGGTGTGAAGGGAAACACTGACTATAATAGAAGCCCGGTGTCCAGCATTGACGGTGTGAATGGGGATCAGAAAGCCAATGTAAGTAGCTGGGTAGAGTGGTCAGCCCTTTCGCCTGGCAGCACTGGGGTCACCAGTCCAAATCCCAATATAAGGGTGGGCCAACTCAATATTGAACCCTACGGACTAAGACTCGGATGCCATTAAAGTTCATGTGCGTGTAAAGGCAAGCGTCCCAATAATTTTGACAATATAGTGTACATAGCAGTGGTCTCCAAACTGCGGCTCGGGGGGTGGATGTGGCCCTTTGCTTTCCTTTATCTGGCCCTTTGGGCTCTATTCCACCAACTGACACCATCAATGGGGCACAATTCTTCTCCTTGATGTCAGCAATGGGCCACTATTCCTCCCATTAAAGCCAATGATGGGGCACTTATGTTTGGACATTTTCTACTCCCACTGGGCACAACCCGGCCCCCCTAAAGCCTGAAAGACAACAAACTGCCCTTTGCTTAGAAATTTTGGAGACCCCTACATATAGTATATGAGCTTGATGCATATTTTATACTGATGTATGTTACTAACCAGCCTGACATTCTAAACAACTTTTATTTAAGTATGTGTCACTTTCTATTGAATTAATTGATATTTTAATTTCCATGTATCGCCCATTCAAAGTCCCATGGGCAAATATTTTGTTTTGGCACTATAAAAAACTCCTAAATCTTATAAAGCCTTATAAGATCTTAAATATTAAAAACAATTATAAAAAGTACAGTATATTTTTACATAAAATTTCCACCTATCGCCATCTAGTGGCAAAAGGGTGCATCACATGAATGGCAACTTTTTAAGAGACTGCAATGCTGCCATGAGCATATGCATTGCCTATATTGCGTAATAAAAACACCAAAATGCCATACAAAACTTTTTTCTTCCTTTCTTACTTGCCTTTAAAAAACAAAAAAAATATAAAAATACTTCTCTTGTCTTATTTTTACCATAACATTAATTCAGTTTAAACATAAAATTATTGAATCAATCCTATTAAAAAAAAAAAGTTGTTTTTATTTTCTGTCTCAAGGAAATATTGCACCCATCAAAATCCTCAGAAATCTGCTATATGAAGCAATTCAGATCCAGATTTAGTCCGCGGAAAGTTAAAATTTGTAAATTTAAAAATTCGCCGCATTTCTTTTCTGGAAATTCGTTGCTTCAAATTAGAACTCCTACAAAGTTTCTCTTTTCGGTGTATACCATAAAAAGTGATCCTTATTGTGTACCATACTGAAATGATATTGGTAATTGTAACCAGTACTAAAGGCCCACTGTTTACAATCTTGTTTAGTGCTGTTGCTTAATAAGGGTGACCTGAGGTAGGGTGTTGGGCAATCTGGCCCTATCTGACCCTGGCTTGGGGCCATCTTCACCGGGTCAGCCTTCCTAGGCTGGAGTCTACCTTCACTTTAAAATTATGTCACATAAATTCCGAACTCTAACTCTTACTGCCGGTTCGCACAGGGGCGACTTGTCAGGCGACCTAGCCACCTGACAAGTCGCCTCCCGTTCTGTGCTACGGAACCGTTCTAATAGGAGCGACGCAAGTCGCTCTGACTTAGAAAAAGGTTCCTGTACTACTTTGGGGCGACTTGAGGCGACTTGCATAGACTTCTATACAGAAGTCGTTTTGCAAGTCGCCGTGGAACTCGTGTGAACCGGGGCTTAATCCTAATCCTCCAGGACTCCCTGAATCAGCTATCTATGGTTCCGATTGAGAGGAAAGCGAAAAACCCTATTAAAGCGCGGTCTAATGTGCTCCAATAGGGAAAAAATTCTTTCCTGACCCCCTGGAAGGCTGGAGCGCCAACATGAGGCCCAACATCAGGCTCAAAGTGGGACCCAGAGGCAGCTCTTTAATTAGGCAAATTAGGTGGTCGCCTAAGGCCTTGGTCTCACAGGGGCCTCGCGACCGCCTAATTTGTCTACTGAAGGAAGGGGAGCACTGGTGTAACGTGGGCAGATGGTGGATCCGTGCTGTCCCCGGGTCCGATGTCCCAGCCAGCTGCGGGAGTTGGGACACGCTGCCTGCCTGCACTGAACAGTGAGGAGGATCACTGCAGCGGGGAACAATTACAGGAACCATTCCCTGTATCTGTGTCCGTCCAGCAGTTGAAAGCTTTAAGACCCGCCCCCCCCTTCCCCGCTGAACGCTGGTCGTACACAGATACAGGGCACCATGGTTCCTGAATTGCTTCCCGGCAGCCTCGTCTGGGTCTAAGTCTTGTATCAGGCGGAGTTTTCTTCTCTGCCCGACACATCACATCAAGTGCTGATACAGAGAACATGACCTGTGGGCGGAGGCATGGTATATCAGTCCCAGGTCACAGACGGCACAGAGGCCTCCCCCAGGTCACGGGCGCCCGGGCCCCCACCCCCCTTAGTCATTCAGGGCCCACACTTACCCCATCTAGTGAACATCTCATCCCTCTGTTCCCCAGTGTCTCCTCCTGGCAGCCAATCAAATCTCATCTCCTTTCGGCTAATCGAGTGACGGGTCTCATGACCCGCTTCCTGATTGGCCGGGAGGAGGATCAGTGTGAGAATAGCGAATATTCATTCACTATTCTCACACAACTGGGTGGGCTTGGAGCGCAATCCTCTGCTCCCCAATACCACCTTTTTTTGAAGCCTATTAGAGCCTCCAGCTCTAATCATGTGCTTCAAAAAAAACACCCCCCCATTGGAATCCATGCATTCAGCGCCCTGTATGTAGATCAAGGGGCCGGACACATAAATAGGGGGGCGGCGCCCGTGACGTGCCGCCACTGTCTATGATCCTACAGTGGTACAACACTGCCCACCTATCCTAATTATCACGTCAGCCCCTCTTCTCCTTCTACCTACCTTCCCCTCTATCCCCCCTTCCTCTGCCCTCTAACGCTTATATCCCGCCCCCTTTATTATTTCCATCACCCCTCCCTTTCTCTTCTCTCCTCCCCCTCCCTCTCTCTATCATCCCGCCCCCGTCCTCTGTCCTCCCTCCCCCTGTTTTCTTCCCCTCTGTTCTCTCTCCCCCTCTGTCCTTTCTGCCTCCCTCCCCCGTCCACTCTCCCCTCTCCCTTCCCTCTTTCTATCCCCTCCCCCCTCCCTCTATCCACTCTCTCCTCTCCACCCTCCCCCTCCCTCTCCCTCTTCTCTCCCCCTTCCTCTCTCTATCAATTCAATTCAATTCAAATAAGCTTTATTGGCAGGACCACATACATGTTAGCATTGCCAAAGCAGTTGAGTTTCTATAAGAAAAAGGAGGGGGTGGGGGTAATGGGTAATATAGAGCGGAATGGGCATAAGTCTGTGTAAAGGATTTTTTAAGTCCTCAGTCTTTCATTTCCCTCTCAGTCGGTGACACGCTGTCACATATTGGGCAGCAATTTTTACCGTTGGCTCCTCTTCTCCCAGTAGAAATTGGAGTTTCCTCTTCTCTTCTATAGAATTGAAGTCCGGGATGAGAGTGGAGAGTCTCTGGAAGTGAGTGTCCCTCACTGATGAGTACTTTGGGAAATGTAGCAGGAAGTGGTCCTCATCCTCCAGGACCCCCTGGTCACATTGCTGTCTACTCTCTTTGGGCTTGTAGGTCTGTCTGTGCCGTCCTAATTCGATTTCCAGGCTGTGGGCGCTCGGTCTGTCAGTCTATCTACCCCCTCCCCCCCTCCCTCTGTCCACACTCTCCTCTCCCTCTCCTCACCCATCGCCCTAACCCATGACCCTAGCGCCTAACTTTAACCCAAACCCTAATTCCTAACTCTAAGTCTTAATCCTAACCCCCCAGGACGATCGGATACTCCCTGAATCAGCTATGGTTCTGATTCAGAGGAAGGCGAAAAACTCTATTAAAGCATGGTCTAATATGCTCCAATAGGGAAAAAATTCCTTCCTGACCCCCTGGAAGGCCAGTGCCCAAGATAAGGCCCAACATAAGGCCCAACATGAGGCTCAAAGTGGGACCCACCATGCTCCAGATCTTAGTGCAGGACATGATTCTCATCACACCGTGTCACCACAATAAGAATGTTCCCTTCCAAGACATGTCCCCTGCAATCCAATTGTTCCTCTCCCAGCTGTGTTATGGTTGGAGTTAGGGTTAGGGAATAGGGTGCTGGGGTCAGGGTTGGAGTTAGGGTTAACCTAACTAGACATATGCAATTATGTCGGAATATAAATTCGGACAAGGAGTGGGACGGGAAGCCGGCTGCCGCGTTCCTAACTGATGACTCATCAGCTGTCAGCATATTTCCCCGGAGACAGCTAAAATGTAAACAAAAGAATGCTGGCAATAGAAAAAAAGAGCATGGGGGTCCACCCCCCTATCCATTCCAGGCCCTTCGGCCAATTTTTTTTTTTTTAATGGCATGGGGTCCCTTAAAAGTCATACCAGACCCTTATCCGAGCTTACAGCCCAGTAGGTCAGGAAAGGGGGGGACAAGTGAGTGCCCCCCCACTCCTGAACCATACCAGGCCCCATCTCAACATGGGGGGGTGCTTTGGGGGGAACCCCCCTGCCCCAAAGCATCCCCCTATGTTGAAGGCATGTGGCCTGCTATAGTTAAGGAACAGGGGGGCGATAGCCCATCCTCCCCTTTCCTGGCCTGCTGGGCTGCATGCTCAGATAAGGGTCTGGTATGAATTTTGGGGGGACCCCATGCCATTTTTTTTTTTAAATTATTTTTTTTCTGTATTTTTATTGTCGGCATTCTTTTGTTTACATTTCAGCTGTCAAACATGCTGACAGCTGATAAGTCATTGGTTGCTAAGAACACGGCGGCCGGCTTCTCTTACCCCTAACTCTCTAATCCTCACCCCCTAACCATGAGATCTGGAATATAGTGGGTCCCGACCATATGGGAGACATGACTGGGAGTGGTAAATAAAAAATCATACCCCCTTCTTCATTAGACTTACGGACGGTCCCATTGGAATCCATGCATTCAGTGCTCAGTATGTAGATTAGGGGGCCGGGCGCATAGATAAGGGGGGCGGCGCCTGTGAGCCCCTAATGGATGAGCCGCCACTGTCTACGATCCTACAGTGGTACAACACTGCCCACCTATCCTAATTATCACCTCAGCCCCTCCTCCTCTTCTCCCTTTACCTACCCTCCCCTCTATCCCCCCTCCTCCCCCATTATTTCAATCACCCCTCCCTTTCTCTTCTATCCCTCCTCCCCCTCCTCTCTCTCCACCTCCCTCTCTCTATCCACCCCCCCCCCCCCATGTCCTCTCTCCTCCCTTCCCGTTTTCTTCCCTTCTGTTCTCTCTCCCCCTCTGTCCTTTCTGCCTCCCTCCCCCTGTCCACTCTCCCCTCCCTCTTTCTATCCTCTCCCCCCTCCCTCTATCCACTCTCTCCTCTCCACCCTCCCCCTCCCTCTTCTCTCCCCCTCCATCTCTCTATCTATCCCCTCCCCCTCCCTCTGTCCTCTCCCTCTTCTCACCCATGGCCCTAACCCTTGAATCCTAGCGCCTAACTCTAACCCAAACCATAATTCCTAACTCTAAGTTCTAATCCTAACCCTCCAGGACGATCGGATACTCCCTGAATCAGCTATCTATGGTTCTGATTCAGAGGAAGGCGAAAAACCCTATTAAAGCGCGGTCTAATGTGCTCCAATAGGGAAAAAATTCCTTCCTGACCCCCTGGAAGTCCAGTGCCCGACATGAGGCCCAACGTGAGGCTCAAAGTGGGACCCACCATGCTCCAGATCTCAGTGCAAGACAAGTTTTGTTACGTTTATTCCTTCTCTAACAAAATTTTTTAAATGATTCGAATTTTGTGTGAAGAATAGCTGGTTGTTAAGGAGTGGGATGGGAAGCCGGCCGCCGCGTTCTTAACAACCGATGACTCATCAGCTGTGAGCACATTTCCCCGGTGACAGCTGAAATGTAAACAAAAGAATGCGTGGGAGTCCACCCCCTTATCCATTCCAAGCCCTTCGGCCAATTTTTTTTTTTTTCTAATGGCAGAGGGTCCCCTCAAAAGTAATACCAGACCTTATCCGAGCTTACAGCCCAGTAGGTCAGGAAAGGGGGGGACAAGGGAGCGTCCCCTCACTCCTGAACCATACCAGGCCCTATGCCCTCAGCATCCCCCCATGTTGAAGGCATGTGGCCTGCTATAGTTCAGGAGCAGAGGGGCACTCGCCCATCCTCCCCTTTCCTGGCCTGCTGGGCTGCATGCTCAGATAAGGGTCTGGTATGAATTTTGGGGGGACCCCATGCCATTTTTAAAAAAAATATATTTTTTATCTTCATTTTTTATTGCTGGCATTCTTTTGTTTACATTTCAGCTGTCAAACATGCTGGCAGCTGATGAGTCATCGGTTGTTAAGAACACGGCGGCCAGCTTCTCTTACCCCTAACCCTCTAATCCTGACCCCCTAACCATGAGATCTGTAATATAGTTGGTCCCGACCATGTGGAAGACATGACTGGGCGTGCAATAGTAAATAAAAAATCATACCCTCTTCTTCATTAGACTTACGGACGGTCACCTTCGCATTATCGCCAAGTTACAATATTTATCTTTGCTGAGGGATAAAACAAAGAGAGATAAAAATAAATCACACTATAAAAGGAAATAATTTATAGAGCATGTTTTGGTAAACACTTTGGGATTATGGTTGGGGGAAGAGGAGATAAGTGAGGGTTGGGTGTATCACATATACTGATCTCATCTATGGTTAGTATGACTTCCAAATTATAGGACTCTCCCATAGACATTGTGGAAGAAGAATACGAGGAGAGGATATGAGGACTATATTTCCGGAGAAGGTCATGTCAGGTCTATGGATGAAATGGAATCCAGTGTCATGGCGGACTCCTCATCTGATAGACTTTAGTGGGATGTGTAGAAGTGGGGGTTCCAGAGACGGAATGAGGAGGTGGAAGATATTGTCTGGGTGTGTTTTCTGTCATCTAATGGAGTGTTTGCTTCTGGTCAGACTCCATATCACAGGCCCCAGGGTGTGTTTTGGAATGGGTCTTGGTACATCATGAGATCAGCAGGGTGACGTATCACCTTCTTCCCTTCACTATTAAAACACAAATGAGATGCTAAGACAGTTACTTACCAATATTGGGCGAGATGTTTGGGAAGAGCTGTTGTCTTCTGCGGAGGTCCGTGGGAGCAGGAGTGGGTGGCTGGGGGAGAAAAATAGATAAAAATGATTAAATACAGAAATTTCTATACACAATACTAATATAAAGAAATCAGATGTAGGGGACATGGCGGGAATGTATAGAGTGGGACCTAGGAAATGCGATTTCTCCAACATACAATATAGTTGGAGCTGCAAACCTGGAACCCCAGTCACTAACAGTCACCGTTCTGACCACTCATCCGTTATAGTGACCACCCTACTGTCCTTCATCCTTTAGAGTACTTACCTTCTTTGCTTTCCGTAACGAGGCGATTTCAGACGTAGTCTTGAATGTCATCTGCACGGCGGTATCTTTGACGGTCTGCTGCTTTTTACTAATAAGAAAAAGAGATAAGAGGTTACACATCATTATAGTACTTTATCCCAGCTGACATGTTCATAAAACTTCCCAGCTGATCCCATTCCCAGTGATAAATATCTGAGCATGCATGATCTGCTTTCCTATCCATTCACACATCACCTGTCACCATCCAGTAAGGGTCATTATGTTACAGAATCCCGGAGTGATGGTAAAGGAAGAGTCCTGTCCATTGACAGGGTGACAGGTAGCAGGAGATGTCTCACCACCTCTCATCTCACTACCATAGGGGTTTATCTATGGGTACCCCAAGATACCCTTCTATACCCCATCATTGCCACATAGGACTAAGATTAGTTGGGGATGCCATAGAAATACTGCAGATTATTTGCCCTTGTCTAGAGAGCTGACACATTTTGCAGCTCGTTCAGAAGAATCCTTCATTTCCATGGAGCAGTGAAGGAGGTTGCAGCATAATATCCCTCCTATAATCCTACACATATGTAGGAGATCTGGCCAGAGGACCATTAAAGTGTATGTAAGGCCAAATTTTACTTGCTCTTCCCTGTCTTTTCCCCTTTGGGGGATTCCCTGGAGACTGAAGTCATACAATAGATTTTTTCCCTCCCCCTTTAACCCTTTGTTTCCCCATACTTACTATTGGAGATTTCTGCGGACATTCCCAATTGCTGGCTTTTTTGGTCCCGAAGGAGGCTTTGGGGTTTGCATTATCTCTCTATTAAAGAAGAAAACAAAGTCAGTACAAGAGTGAAATCCAATAATAAATGTTATGATAATATGGATGGGCTCATGTCCCTGGCGCTCAGTGGCGTAGCGTGGGGGGTGCGGAGGGGGCCGTAGGCCCAGGGCGCAACATTTAGGGGGGAAAAATTCAGTGCCGGTTTGCGTCACTACTGGCTGCCTCCTCCTAATTTCAATTTCCTGTGTCCTCCGCACTCTGGCGCCATGTTCAGTGTACGGCGCCCTGTGATTGGGCGTATGAGGGTCATATGCGGTGGCGGGGCTGGCCTATCCACGATCGCGGTTGCTCCTGGAGTCCCGCCTCCGCACATGACCCCAATACGACCAATCACAGGGCGCCAGACAGTGAACATGGCGGCCAGAGCACAGAGGACAAAGGCAATGAAAAGCGTGATCCACCGCTGTCTTCTTCTCCTCCCCTCCTCCGGACTGAAGCAGGACAAAAAGCTGACAGTGAGTCATGTTGCCGGCCCGGGGGGGGGGGGGGTTGGACGCGGTCTGGGGAGAGGGAGCAGCCGAAGAGAGAGAGAGTACAAAAGCAGCGCCATGTAGTGTCAGTTTAGGAATACTGTAGGTAGGACAGTGTAGTGGACAGTATAGTATAGTGGTCAGTGTAGTATAGTGGTCAGTGTAGTATAGTATAGTGGTCAGTGTAGTATAGTGGTCAGTGTAGTATAGTGGTCAGTGTAGGGTAGTGGACAGTATAGTATAGTGGACAGTATAGTATAGTGGACAGTTTAGTGCTCAGTGTAGTATAGTGGACAGTATAGTATAGTGGTTAGTGTAGTGTAGTGGACAGTATAGTGGACAGTATAGTGATCAGTGTAGTGTAGTGGACAGTATAGTGGTCAGTGTAGTGTAGTGGACAGTATAGTATATGGTCAGTGTAGTGGACAGTTTAGTGTTCAGTGTAGTATAGTGGTCAGTTTAGTGCTCAGTGTAGTATAGTAGTCAGTGTAGTGTAGTGTAGTGTAGTGTAGTGGACAGTATAGTGGTCAGTGGACAGTGTAGTGTAGTGGTCAGTATAGGAATTGAGTAGGTCAGTACTATTGTAGGAAGGGAAGTGCTAAAAGTCCGCTGGTTAGGGGGCGCAAATTACTTGCCTTGCCCCGGGCGCTGACAACCCACGCTATGCCACTGCCGGCGCTGTCATGTCCAGGAACACGCATGTGAGGAATGCAATAAAAAACATCTTTCTATTATTGGAATATACTTACTGGTTGGAGCTTGAGTTATGCAGTACGAGGCGGCAGGCAGGGCACAGCATTCTAGAGAGTTCCATGGTCCTAGAAGATAAAACAGTTGGAGGCTATTTCATGCTTTGCTACAATGGTAAGTCTTTCTACTCAACACTACATCAGGGTCCCCATCAGAGCCCCCCCTACATTAGGGTCCCCATCAGCGCCCCCGCATTACATCAGGGTCCCCACCAGAGGCCCCCCTTACATTAGGGTCCCCATCAGAGGCCCTCTTATATCAGGGTCCCCTTCAGAGCCCCCCCTTACATCAGGGTCCCCATCAGAGTCCCCCCTTACATCAGGGTCCCCATCAGAGCTCCCCCTTACTTTAGGGTACCCATTAGAGGCCCTCTTATATCAGGGTCCCCTTCAGAGCCCCCCCCCCCTTACATCAGGGTCCCCATCAGAGCCCCTCTTACATCAGGGTCCCATCAGAGTCCCCCGTACATCAGGATCCCCATCAGAGTCCTCCCTTACATCAGGGTCCCATCAGAGCCCCCCCTTACATCAGGGTCCCCATCAGTGCCCCTCTTATATCAGGGTCCCCTTCAGAGCCCCCCCCCTTACATCAGGGTCCCCTTCAGAGCCCATCTTATATCAGGGTCCCCTTCAGAGTCCCCCTTACATCAGGGTCCCCATCAGAGCCCCCCTTACATCAAGGTCCCCTTCAGAGCCCCTCTTTACATCAGGGTCCCCCTCAGAGCCCCCTTACATCAGGGTCCCCATCAGAGCACCCTTTACATCAGAGTCCCCATCAGAGCCCCCCTTTACATCAGGGTCCCCATGGGCACGGTGGTGTCTATTTACACACGTGTGAAGAATATAATAGGATAGAATATACTTACTTGATGGATAGTTTCTGGGTCAGTACGTGGCCGCAGCAATTACACACCGTATAAGAGATCGCCATGGACCTAGAAGAGAAAACAGTTGGTGGTTATTTCATTGCTTTGTTACGATGATACAAATACATTTTTCTACTCATTTCTTCCATTGTAAAGTATTTTCTGAATGTTGGTGCCGGCACATATCCTCAGTGACTTTCCAGGGTGCTCTAGGAGCCCCTAAAATGAAGTACCCAATAATCTACCAATATGAGTCTCCACCAGAAAGCCGGCACTTGGCCTGGACTCACCGGCTTCATGATTGACCCCTCAACGTAAAGGTGGTCTCCCTGGCCAATCATGAGGCATGAGAGAGGGGGAAATGTACTATTCACATATTGGGGACCCCCAGGTTTTGTGTTTTTGGGGTGCTCTGGAAGAGAACTGTGGGGGGGTGCAGGCACCAGTCTATGTATGTAGGAGCATTTCATGGCGTATTAGATGAGTGAATCAAGCTACACTTTTACACAAAGCCTTTTGATTGGATGATGTAGAAGCAGAACCTCAGCCATAAGACGTATAGCCCAATAACAAGTTCCATCCAGCCAACATCTCACTCCTACCGCTACACAGGATGGGATCTCAGTGCATAACTCTCTAAATCAGGGGTCTCCAAACTTCTTACTATGAGGGGCCCTTACCTCAGAGTTCCCTTATATCAGGGGTCTCCAAACTTCTTACTATGAGGGGCCCCATATTGTTTTCATGGGCCAAAAACATCAGTTTTATGAAAAGGATTAAAAATCAAATAAATAGGTTTTACTTAAAGCGGTTCTCCATGTGCTCCCATAGCAAGCCACTTATCCCCCCTTACATCAGGGTCCCTATCAGACTCCCCCTTACATCAGGGTCCCCATCAGAGTCCCCCTTACATCAGTGTCCCCATCAGAGTCTTCTTTCATCAGTGTCCCCATCAGAGTCCCCCTTACATCAGGGTCCCCATCAGAGGCCCCCCTTACATTAGTGTCCCCATCAGGGTCCCCCTTACATTAAATGTCCCAATCAGTGTTCCCATCAGAGTCCCCTCCTACATTAAATCTCCCCATCAGACTTGCACTGGGGACTGCGGGAGGGAAGTGGAGACCAACTGATGTGAATCCTCAGTCTGGGCAATGAGTCTGAGGATCTGCTACTGTCCCAAGATGTGGGTTTGGTAAAATCTGGTAGGAAACGGTATGTGGTCGGCGGGACTCTGCTGTAAACAAGACATCCAAGACGCAGAGTGACACCTTCTAATCATGATGGTAGAACCCCAATGCTGGGTACCCAGCAGGCTGACCAAAGAAATAGAAGAGCTTGGGAGGATATTGCTGTACTAAATATGCAATGTTAGCGATCTTCCCACTGAGCGATTATATTCTGACAGGAGGACCATCCCCCCCCCCCGCTAGAACACACTGGTCAGCACTGTCAGCCATTGGCTGCTAGTAATGATCAGAGGCTGGTTTTCCAGCATGCCCGCTCAGCCATCTTGTGCCAGACAGGCTGGTGCACACATAGACCGAATGTCGGGCGGTTTCTGTTGAACTGTAGAACTGACCGATACCGGCTGACATTCGGCCCCTGTGTACAGGGTGTAAGAAGAGATCATTCAGAGGTAGGGGTCTGTCTTCTCTTCTCCACAGACATAACAATCAATGTACACATATGCTACCATAAATTGGGTTTATACCAAACCGAAGACAGAATGTCTCTGCAAGTCAACATACCGTGGCTCCTCCTGTAATGGCTGAAGGGTCTCTTCTAAACTTTCCCTCCTCTGCCCGGCAAGGGTCACTTTTGACCCTCTCCTCAGTTGGCTGGCCAGGATGTCTTCTGAGCCTCTCCTTGGTTGGCTGGCCAGGATGTCTTCTGAGCCTCTCCTTGGTTGGCTGGCCAGGATGTCTTCTGAGCCTCTCCTTGGTTGGCTGGCCAGGATGTCTTCTGAGCCTCTCCTTGGTTGGCTGGCCAGGATGTCTTCTGAGCCTCTCCTTGGTTGGCTGGCCAGGATGTCTTCTGAGCCTCTCCTCGGTTGGCTGGTCAGGGTCTCTTCTGAGCCTTCTGTGCTCTCCCTCCAGGCCAGGGCTCTGTGCTCCATGTTGTCGATCTGTAAATAAGAAAGCTCAACCTTTTCTTTCAGAAGGGCCAGCTCCGCATTCAGCTAAAAGATAAAACAAATTATTATAATACAATACTTTATATGAAGAACAAGTACAAAGCCATTCTTACCCTTCAACTACTAAGGAACTACCAGGCCTCATATCATGGAAGAACCCTGCACCTTGTTCTATGTACACTGTGCACAAACTTAAGACTACTAATCCTAACACCCCATTATATCCCACTGTGCGCAATCCTTAGAGGGGTTGTGTTTTTTCACCTTGCATCCTATGCATTAAGGTGAAAAAACACCTTGCATTCCCCGGCCCCCCGAGCCCCCGTTTTACTTACCTGAGCCCCGAATCTCTGTGGGCGCAATCCTGCGTTGCTTTCCCCCAGCTCCTGTGGGCTCTTCATTGGATGATTGATAGCAGCGCAGCCATTGGCTCCTGCTGCTGTCAATTCAAATCAATGACGCCGCGCGCCGGGGGGCGGGGCCGAGTGATACACTCGGCGGCTATGGCTGCCGACTGTATCACACGGGGACGTGGCCGTAAACTAACCCCCTTGGGAGCGCTTCCCAGAGTGGGGTTAGCTCTTGTGGGGAGGAGCCGAGACAGCCGCCGAGGGACCCCAGAAGACAAGGATCAGGGCCACTCTGTGCAAAACGAACTGCACAGTGGAGGTAAGTATGACATGTTTGTTATTTTCAAAAAAACCAAAAAAACAAACCTATACAACCCCTCTAATGCCGTGTACACACGATCGGACATTCCGACAACAAAATCCTAGGATTTTTTCCGACGGATGTTGGCTCAAACTTGTCTTGCATACACACGGTCACACAAAGTTGGTTGGAAATTCTGAACGTCAAGAACGCGGTGATGTACAACACGTACGACGAGCCAAGAAAAATGAAGTTCAATAGCCAGTGCGGCTCTTCTGCTTGATTCCGAGCATGTGCGTCAGAATTGTGTACACTCGATCGGAATTTCCGTCAACGGATTTTGTTGTCGGAAAATTTGAGATCCAGATCTCAAATTTTGTGCGACGGAAATTCCGATGGAAAATGTCCGATGGAGCCTACACACGGTCGGAATTTCCGACAAAAAGCTCCCATCGAACATTTTCCGTTGGAAAATCCGACCGTGTGTATGAGGCATTAGACTACTAATCCTAACACCCCATTATATTCCCCTGGATGTATACTGATGACTCTTACCTTTGTTTGGTCCATTTTTAGAGCATTGTTGTCCTGGGCCATAGCATCGATCGTTTTCTGCAGGTTGTCAATCGTCTTGGCTGGAAACAAAGAATATTGTTATTAGTTGATATTGTTCTATAGCTATAAAGAAACCAATCTATTGTATTATATTGTGATGTATTGTGTATTGTATTGTATATTGTGATGAATTGTATTGTTTATTGTGATGAATTGTATAGTATATTGTGATGTATTCTGTATTGTGATGTACAGTGGAACTTCGGATTACGCGCATAATCCGTTGCTCGTAATCCAAAGCACTCGCATATCAAAGCGAGTTTCCCCATTGAAGTCAATGGAAATGAAAATATTTTGTTCCTCATTGACTTCAATGGCATGCAATACCGCACCCGGCTAGAGGAGTGGGTGGGGGGGGGGCACCGGAGAGCCTCGGAAAAGGCCCAAGGACACATCGGCTGACCTCGGCAAACCTCTGAAAGACTCCGTTCCCGAGGCTTACCGAGGTCAGCCGAGCTGTCCTCGGGCCTTTCCATGCATTTCCGAACGGCGCTGATCGGCTGTGATCGGCACCACTCGGCTCCAGCGCCCCCCTCACCTCAGGCCAAACGTGGTACTGCACACGCTTTGGCCTGAATCGTGCTCGTTTTGCGAGACAACACTCGCAAACCGAGTTACAATTTTTAAAAATACAGTGCTCGTATTGCAAAACGCTCGTTAACTGCGATACTCGCAATCCGAGGTTCCACTGTATTGTGTATTTTATTGTGTATTGCGATGTATTGTATTGTGTATTGTGATGTATTGTGTATTGTATTGTGATGTATTCTGTATTGTGAATTGTGTATTGTGATGTATTGTGTTATAATGTATGAATTTCCATGAGGGCCGTACTGAGTCATTATTTGGTGTTTCTGGAACAATCTAATGCCACTCACATATATAGAGAAATAATAAAAGGTGTTCCATTTGCAGTGTTTTATATTGCGGAATATTACTAGATCTCATACCTGTGGTTTCCTGCAGAGCTTTGAACTTGGCGTTGTCCTTCTCAGCCATCGCCTTCTCGGCCGCCTGCCCAATCTCAGCCTGCGCCTTCATCTCTTTCATCCCGGTCTGCATCTTATCAGCCTGCGCCTTCATCTCTATTACCTGGAAGGAGAAGAAGAAGAAAATTGATGAAATTTCAAACCATTTAGTACCTAACCGCTTCCCGACCGCCTCACGCAGATATACTGCGGCAGAAGGGCACGTACAGGCAGAATCACGTACTTTTACGTTGCCCTTTAAGAGGCGGCCCGCCAGGAGCTCCATGAGTCGGATCGCGGATACCCCGCGATCGTCTCACGGAGAGGAAGAGCGGGGAGATGCCAATGTAAACAAGCATCTCCCCGTGCTGCCTAATGACACTGTCACTGATCACAGCTCCCTGTGACTGGGAGCGGTAATCAGTGACGTGTCAATCGTAGCCGCGCCCCCTAACAGTTAGAATCACTCCCTAGGACACACTTAACCCTTTTTCTAGCCCCCTAGTGGTTAACCCCTTCACTGCCAGTGTTATTTTTACAGTAATCAGTGCAATTTTATAGCATTGATCGCTGTAAAAATGACAATGGTCCCAAAAATGTGTCAAAATTGTCCGATGTGTCCGCCATAATCTCGCAGTCACAATAAAAATCACAGGTCGCCGCCATTACTCGTAAAAAAAAAAAAATAATAACAAAAATGTCAAAAAACTATCCCCTATTTTGTAGACCCGATAACTTTTGCGCAAACCAATTAATAAACGCTTTCTTACCAAAAATATGTAGAAGAATACGTATCGGCCTAAACTGAGGAAAAAAAATGTTTTTTTTATATATTTTTGGGGGATATTTATTATAGCAAAAAGTAAAAAAATTCGTTTTTTTTTCAAAATTGTCGCTATTATTTTGTTTATAGCGCAAAAAATAAAAACCGCAGAGGTGATCGAATACCACCAAAAGAAAGCTCCATTTGTGGAAAAAAAAGGACGTCAATTTTGTTTGGGAGCCACGTCGCACGGCCGCGCAATTGTCAGTTAATGCAGATTATGGTGGTCGGTAGCACAAAGCATGATTTAACCCTTTCCCTGCCACCTATGTAAGACTTACACTGGCAGTAGTACGGCCTACGTACCCCCCCCCCCCAGCTCCCCCCCTTTAGCCACCTCTCAGCTTTCTGCTGGAAGTTAAATGGGTGGCTGCCATTCTCCCACCTGACCCCACGCCATGTATCCCAGGCTCTGCTGCTCCTCCTGCAGGCTAGGGGTGGTCATGGCGGGTGTTGGGGGGGGGAGATCAGTGAACTTCCATTCACCCATCGTCCCTCCGGTGAATGAACCCGCAAGTGATGAAATGCAAAAAATTTAAATTGTACTAAATTTTAGATAAAGACAACGTTTAGAGCCCCCCCCCACGCCCAGGTACAGGCACATTGTAGTGTAATATGTGTCGGGTGAGCCTATGTATGAGAACAATTACACATATTCGGTGTTGTCATGCACGTCATAGTGAGACAATTCTAGGGCCATCATTCACCAATTACACGCAACTGATGACCCATAGGGCCTTTAAAGTGTTGCCTATGGCCACTTGTAAGACTTGACATGTTGGGTATCTATTTACTCATCACATCCTCACCTTTTATATTTTACCAAAAAAACGAGGAATATATTTTTAAATTTTTATTATTACAAGTATTTATATGTTGATGACAATATATATTGTACATATTGTAACTAACTTTAGTTTATTTTTATACTAAAAAAAATATGGGTTAGATAAACGGTAATATGGTGTGACGAAAAGAAAAACTTTAATGCCCCGTACACACGGTCGGATTTTCCGATGGAAAATGTGTGATAGGACCTTGTTGTCGGAAATTCCGACCGTGTGTAGGCTCCATCACACATTTTCCATAGGAATTTCCGACACACAAAGTTTGAGAGCTTGCTATAAAATTTCCGATCGTGTGTACACAAATCCAACACACAAAGTGCCACGCATGCTCAGAATAAATTAAGAGACGAAAGCTATTGGCTACTGCCCCGTTTATAGTCCCGACGTACGTGTTTTACGTCACCACGTTCAGGACGATCGGATTTTCCGACAACTTTGTGTGACCGTGTGTATGCAAGACAAGTTTGAGCCAACATCCGTCGGAAAAAATCCTAGGATTTTGTTGTCGGAATGTCCGATCAATGTCCGACCGTGTGTACAGGGCATAACTCTGCCATTTTATTCTACAGGGTCTCTGCTTTCAGAAAGTCTATAATGTTTGGGGGTTTTAATTAATCCTCGTACCTAAAATGTACATGTGAACAAATGTGCAAAAAAAGAAGAAAACTGCCCTGGCAGCGAAAGGGTTAAGTCTCAATTGAAGTAAAGTTCGACAAAGATCTGGTTTTTGGAATTGAGAGAAGAAAGAGTAAAGCTATAAATGACACCTTCACATATGGATTTTCTGCTGTATGGTTCAACATGCCCAAAGACATAAATAAGAGCTGTTTTTTCTACCAAAGCATTTGTATTTCTATCCAGTCTTACAATTTACACAGTTCTGCCACACAGCACAGACCTGCCTAGCGAGGGGAGGATACCCAGTGTTGTAGTAGGACTCACAGGTCTTGTCCTTCCCTTATCCCCAAGACCAAACAATGAAGAAGAAGCTGATGACTGATGAGCTCATAGCTCTGTCACTCTGCTCTCTCCTCCCATCAGCATGCACCTTACACTGTGACATAACTGACTGGCTCCATATGCTTCTCCTCCCTTCCCCAGTCTGGGCTATGCTGTATAGGAACCGATGCCAATTCTAATACTTGGACCCCTAAACCCTAACCCTAAGGCTGTATTATTGAATGCAGAGCTGCATTCACTTGTGTCTTTTATATCTGCATGGGGTTTGCATTTAAATATAATCTATGATTTTGTCTCCCAGATCCAGAAATCGGGCATCTATGGTGTTCACTCTTAAGACTTTGCCATGTTCCTGTAGTATCCCCTAAATATTCAATGATATCCCAACAATACTTACCATTGCCTCTATCTTTTTGTTCATCTGTCCCTCCATCTCCTTCATATCATGGTCCCATTTTACTTCCATCTCCTTCTTATCATGGTCCCATTTGTCTTCTCTCTTTTTCATTTTGTCTTCCATCTCCTTTCTTTCCTTTTCCAGCTGGTCCTCAGTCTTCTTTAATTTCTCCTCCATCATCTTCCGTTTGTCATCTATCTCCATGTGTTCATTCTTTTCTTGGCCCTCGACCTCTTTCAGCTTGTCTTCCATTTTATTTAATTTACTCACAACCTCTTTTAAGACCTTCTTTCTTTCGTCCTCCACCTCCCGTTCTTGCTTCAGATGGCCTTCGATCTCATTCAGTTTGCCTTCCACCTTTTTACATTGGTCCTCTGTCTCCTTTAGGGCCTTCTTTTGTTGGACCTCCATCTCCTTGAGATTATTTTCCACTTGGCCCTCAATCTCCTTCAATTTGTCGTCTATCGCCTTTCTTTCATGGTTCCATTTTTCTTCCATGTCCATCCTTTCATTATTGTATTTTTCATCCATCTTGTCTTTCATCTCCTTCAGTTCATTTTTCAGTTGGATCTTCATCGTTATGAATTTGTTTTCCATCTCCATCCTTTGGTCTTCCATCTCCTTCTTGCCATTTTTCAATTGGTTCATAATCTTCTTCAAGGTTTCCTCCATTTTCCAAATATGCTCGTCCATAAGCCTGCGGTTGTTGTGCACGTGAACACTGATTTCTATCAATTTGTTCTCCATCTGCTTCTTGTCCTCATTCCATTTTGCTTCCAACTTCTCCATAATGTCTTCCATCGTCTTCAATTTGTTTGTAACTTTTTTTCTCTGTTGGCTTTCGATATTCAGTTTATCTTCCAACTCCTTCTTATCTTTGCTCCATTTCTCTTCTAGCTCCTTCCTCTCATTCTTCCAGGTTTCTTCTTTCTTTTCCATTTTGGATTCAATCGCCTTCAGTTTATTGTTTTGGCGGCGTTCCATCTCCTCCAGTTTCTCTTCCAACCTTTTCGTTGGTTCCCCCATGTCCTTCCTAGCAATTCCTAGTTGCGCCATACAATCTATCAGTTTGCCCTCCATCTTTTTCATTTTTTTATCCATATAATGCCATTCATTCTCCCTTTGTTCATCGTATTTCCGCCAATTCTCCCTAATGCCAAATTGCAGATATTCCAGTTCATCCTCTCTCATCTTTCGTTCATTCTTCCTTTCCTCCTTCATTTCCGCCTCCACCCTCAGCCTCTCCTTCATCCATTGCTCTTCTCTTGCGGATATTTCCTGTAAATACAACAAATAGGAAACAAAAGTTAAGATCCTTCCTTTATAGAACACAGACATGAGTTACAACTTTCATAAAACTATTCTGGATGTTCTGCTGAATGAAAGACTTCAATCCTTCCTGAGTACCGACCCCCAACCATGGGCGAGCGCCAAGTTTAGTAGAATTTAAGTTTGCTGTGAAATTAGCGGTTTTATATTTTGACCAAATATTGGCGGAATATAGACAAAATAATCCACGAGGGGGAAATATATCACTCCGACAGCAGCTGACTGACACATCTAATCCTGCGGGAGTAGTCACCATGAAGTCAGACAATTCCTGGAGGTAGCGCTCACGGTTCTTTATAAAGGTGGTACTCTCACACATTGGAGTACCTACCTTACATTATAAAACACAGTGTGAGCGACTATCATCCAATAAGGAGACTTGCATGGAAAGAAGTTAGTGAAAGGGAAGCTAAACCCATGCAGCCAGACTGACAGTCTACAACCAGGAACCCCTGCCATATTGCCAGCTATGATATAGCTGCTAGTGCTTAGGCCTTCTTCCTACTGCTGAGCGTTTATCTACGTCTGAGGCCGATGACATAAGTCGCTCACACCATTTCTGCTGGCTGGACTGTGGGTGTAGAGTGTGACCCCCATCATCATCCAACCCTCATTTCCTGTATAGAGAATGCTCTGACCTGGGGGGCCCCATTTACTATTCATATTACTGTTACAATGTCTCCACTATTGTGGCCAAATCACTTCTTTCCATGCAAGTCTACTTATTGGATGATAGTCGCTCACACTGCCTTTATTGCTATAAGGTAGGTACTCCAATGTGTGAGAGTACCTTTATAAAGAAGTATGAGCGTGACTTCCGGGAATTATCTGACTTGTTAAAAATCTGAGAAATCACTTTGCATTGAAAGGTGTAAATAAAAGCTGCAGATAGAGAGCAGAGCACACAGAGGTGTCAGTGACAGGTACACTTCATTCAATAAAAAGATGCACATCCATTTACATCAAGGACCGGGAATACCGGCACCAATGGAGCAAAGTCAGCAAATCTCAAGATGCCGCATCACGAAGGTGAAGAGCAGAACGATCCAGAAGCCGCTCCCGGCACAGCCTCAGCCAGGCTCCGGTGTTTGTATACAGCCGGCAATAGCAGTATGAACAGTGTTTGGGAACAGAGCTGGGAAGCTGCGGGTGAGAGGCATAGCGGGCGGCTAACAATAGCAGTGTGAACAGCGATCAGGAACAGAGCTGGAAAGCTGCAGGTGAGAGGCATAGCGGGCGGCTAACAATAGCAGTATGAACAGGGATCGGGAAACAGAGCTGGGAAGCTGCGGGTGAGAGGCATAGTGGGCAGCTTACATTAGCAGTATAAACAACGATCAGGAACAGAGCTGGGAAGCTGCAGGTGAGAGGCATAGTGGGCAGCTTACAATAGCAGTGTGAACAGCGATCAGGAACAGAGCTGGGAAGCTGCGGGTGAGAGGCATAGCAGGCGGCTAACAATAGCAGTGTGAACAGAGATTGGGAACAGAGCTGGGAAGCTGCGGGTGAGAGGCATAGTGGGCAGCTTACATTAGCAGAATAAACAACAATCAGGAACAGAGGTGGGATGCTGCAGGTGAGAGGCATAGTGGGCAGCTTACAATAGCAGTGTGAACAGCGATCAGGAACAGAGCTGGGAAGCTGCGGGTGAGAGGCATAGCAGGCGGCTAACAATAGCAGTGTGAACAGAGATTGGGAACAGAGCTGGGAAGCTGCGGGTGAGAGGCATAGTGGGCAGCTTACATTAGCAGAATAAACAACGATCAGGAACAGAGGTGGGAAGCTGCGGGTGAGAGGCATAGCAGGCGGATTGCACAGCTCTGCTTTGCTAACCCTAAGGCACAATTTAGCAGAGCTGTGTAATTCGCTCGTTATGCCTCTCACCCACAGTTTCCCAGCTGTGTTCCCGATTGCTGTTCATACTGCTATTGTAAGCTGCCCACTATGCCTCTCACCCGCAGCTTTACATTTTTTTTTTGTTTTTTTATTTTAGGCTTCCCAGCCTAGAGGTGAGATGTGGGGTCTTATTGACCCCCATATCTCACTGTAAAAAGGACCGATCGTGCCATATTCCTATTACAAGGGATGTTTACATTACTTGTAATAGGAATAAAAGTGATCAAAATTTTTTTTTTTAAAGGGTCTAACTAAAAAAATAAAAGTCAAATTAACAATAACAAAAAAAAAAAAAAAAAAAAAAACTTAAAGCGCCCCTGTCCCTGTGAGCTCGCATGCAGAAGCGAACGCATACGTAAGTCCCGCCCACATATGAAAATGGTGTTCAAACCACACATGTGAGGTATCGCCGCGAACGTTAGAGCGAGAGCCATAACTCTAGCCCTAGACCCCCTCTATAACTCAAAACCTGTAACCAGTAAAAAAAATTTTAAAGCGTCGCCTATGGAGATTTTTAAGTACCAAAGTTTGGCGCCATTCCACGTGCGTGCGCAATTTCGAAGCGTGACATGTTAGGTATCTATTCACTCGGTGTAACTTCATCTTTCACATCATGCAAAAAAATTGGGCTAAC
>JBBGZY010001678.1:47500-70000 GCA_037952925.1 Lithobates clamitans
AAAAATATGCACTGTCACTGTACTAATGACACTGGCAGGGAAGGTGTTAACATTAGGGGCGATCACTGTGGGGGGGGGGGCTGCCTGGAACAACACACAGAGCAGTCTTCCTGCATAGCAGAAGGACAGGATCTCTGTGTGATCTCCCCTGTCAGAACGGAGATTTGCCTTGTTTACTATGGCAGATCCCTGTTCTGTCACTGCGGGGAGCGATCGCAGGCGGCCGCCGGACATAGGACATGGGCCCCGCATCACCGCTGTTCTGCCTCACTGGCCTGTGCTGCCACCACCGCAGGTGACAATCCAAATGTGGTGCTGGGTGACAAACCACATCTGGTGGCAGGTGACAATCCAAATCTGATGTCTGGTGACAAACCACATCTGGTGGCAGGTGACAATCCACATCTGATGTCTGGTGACAAACCACATCTGGTGGCAGGTGGCAATCCAAATCTGATGTCTGGTGACAATCCAAATCTGATGTCTGGTGACAAACCACATCTGGTGGCAGGTGACAATCCACATCTGATGTCTGGTGACAAACCACATCTGGTGGCAGGTGACAATCCAAATCTGATGTCTGGTGACAATCCAAATCTGACGTCTGGTGATAAACCACATCTGGTGGCAGGTGACGATGCAAATCTGACGTCTGGTGACAAACCTTATCTGGCGGCGGGTGACAATCCAAATCTGATGTCTGTTGACAAACCTGATCTGGCGGCAGGTGACAATCCAAATCTGATGTCTGGTGACAAACCACATCTGGTGGCAGGTGACCAACCAAATCTAATGTCTGGTGACAAACCAACTCTGGTGGCAGGTGTCAATCCAAATCTGATGTCTGGTGACAAATCAACTCTGGTGGCAGGTGACAATCCAAATCTGATGTCTGGTTACAAACCACATCTGGTGGCAGGTGACCAACCAAATCTGATGTCTGGTGACAAACCAACTCTGGTGGCAGGTGACAATCCAAATCTGATGTCTGGTGACAAACCAAATCTGACGTCTGGTGACAAACCACATCTGGTGGCAGGTGACAATCCAAATCTGACGTCTGGTGACAAACCACATCTGGTGGCAGGTGACAATCCAAATCTGACGTCTAGTGACAAACCTTATCTCGCGGCGGGTGACAATCCAAATCTGATGTCTGTTGACAAACCTTATCTGGTGGCAGGTGACAATCCAAATCTGATGTCTGGTGACAAACCACATCTGGTGGCAGGTGACAATCCAAATCTGATGTCTGGTGACAATCCAAATCTGATGTCTGGTGACAAACCACATCTGGCGGCGGGTGACAATCCAAATCTGATGTCTGTTGACAAACCTTATCTGGTGGGAGGTGACAATCCAAATCTGATGTCTGGTGACAAACCTTATCTGGTGGCTGGTGACAATCCAAATCTGATGTCTGGTGACAAACCACATCTAGTGGCAGGCGTCGTCAGTAATCGCGCCCACTGGCCACATGCATCGGGTATATGCGCCAGCTATGGCTCTTAAAGGAGCCGCTGTACATATATAGCGGTTCGTGCAGGAGAGCCAACCTTCCGCCGTATATGTATGGGATCCGGTCGGGAAGTGATTAAATACCACCAAAATAAAATTCTATTTGTGTGGAAAAAACTTATAAATATTTCATATGGGTACACTGTTGTATGTTGTATGCGCAATTGTCATTCAAAGAGTGACAACGCTGAAAGCTGAAAATTGGCCTGGGCAGGAATGGGGTAAAAGTGCCCAGTAGGCAAGTGGGTAATGCCCTAAAAAACACCCCCAGCCTTCCTCCTTTATATTGTAGTATATGGCTCGTGGTGCATTGACCACTTCTGTATTAGTACAGTGGTGTGCCATTCAAAAGAAATGGCATTGCGTGGCACCGCGGTAACACATTTTGGTTGTACATAAAATGCATTTTTTATCTATCAAAAAGTGTTTCCCAGTGCTAAACCTTTCATCTGATTTCTAAATTGCTGCATTTGTAAGTTTTAAAAGCCAATATAAAGGAATAGTAGTGGTAAAAAAGCACTTCTGGCTTTAACTAATCTTTTTTTTTTTTTTGAATAATTGTCCTTTAAAGGGGGGTGTCCTATTCCTACATAGGTGTCCTTCGTTACCATCTAAAAAAGTTGGGAGGTGTGCAACACTGATCTCGGTAAAGAGCCTCTGATGGAGGCTCTTCACCACGTGATCAGCCGTGTCCAATCACGACTGATCACAGTGTAAACAGGAAAAGCCGTGTATCAGCAACTGATCGGCTGCTCTCCTGTCAGGGGGGTCTGTGCTGATTGATTATTAGTGCAGCCCCCCCCCCCCCCGAGGATGCCCACCTCAGACCACCAGGGATGCCACCAGGACCACCAGGGATTGCCACCACTGATAACCACCAGGTATGCCACCAGGGATGCCAATCTGTGCCCAAAATCAATGCCAATCAGTGCCCACAAATGGTGCCAGTCAGTGCCCATCACTAATGCCTGCCAGTGCCTCCTTATCAGTGATGCCCATCAGTGCCATCTATTAGTGTCCATCAGTGCCACCCAACAGTATTCATCAGTGCCACCTATCAGTGCCACCATAAGTACCCATTAGTGCAGCCTTTCAGTGCCATCAGTGCCGCCTATCAGTGCCCATCAATGCCACCTATCAATGCCCATCAGTGCTGCATACCAGTGCCACCTATCGGTGCTGCATATTAGTGCCCATCATCAGTGCCATCTCATCAGTTCCACCTCATTGGTGCCACCTCATCAGTGCCCATCAATGCCACCTATCAACGCCCATCAGTGCTGCATACCAGTGCCACCTATTGGTGCTGCATATTAGTGCCCATCATCAGTGCCACCTCATCAGTTCCACCTCATTGGTGCCACCCCATCAGTGCAGCCTCATCAGCGCCCATCAGTGAAGGAGAAAACATACTTATTTATAAAATTTTATAACAGAAACAAAGAAAAAAACTTTCTTTTTTTTTTTCAAAATTTTTGGTATTTTTTTATTTGTTGCGCAAAAAATAAAAACCCCAGCAGTGATCAAATACCACCAAAAGAAAGCTCTATTAGTGGGAACAAAATGATAAGAAATGTAGTTTGGGTACAGTGTAGCACGACCGCGCAATTGTCATTCAAAGTGAGACATCGCCCAAAGTTAAAAACTGGCCTGGGCAAGAAGGGGGTAAAAGTGTCTGGTATTGAAGTGGTTAAAGAAAAAGTGGCAACCCTACATGGGGCACGGATTCATGCATCCCATGTGAATGAGGCCTAAGTGGCCTTGGCCAGATGCCCTGCTGCCCATGTAAATGTAGACAATGTGCAGGCATGGAATGATCTCGGCCTTCAGTCTGAAGGAGACGGATTTCTCTCACCATCTTGGTTTTTCGGAGGGATGTTGCTCAGCAGTTTGATGGTTAATGTGATCAGCCGTTCTCCTCCAGCTGGGAGGCTTCTCTATAAAGCCATGTGACCTGCTGGACTTTCTTTTCATGGTGGTGGCCTCAGAGGTAGGTGGTTTTGGAAGACTGTGAGCTTTGCTGAGCATTGCAATCATCTTAGGGTGTGTTAAAGCCTCTCTTTTCTGGGAGAGCAGACTGACTTCTACTAATCAATAAGTTGAGCAGGTTTTCATTTATTTGGACCTTTTTAAGACCCCTTTCACACTGGAGCGTTTTGCAGGCGCTATAGCATTAAAAATAGCACCTGCAAACCGCCTTAAAACAACTTCTCCATTCACTGCAGTGTGAAGGCCCGAAGGCTTCCACACCGCGCCACTTTACCACTGACGCCGGTGGCGGCACAGTGTGAAAGGGGTCTAAAAGTACTAGCCTGGGCGTCAATCCCCGGTTCACACTGCTGCGCCTTGTCACGTGACTTGAGAGTTCAAAGTCCAATGACAAGTCGCGCCCCCATGAACGACCATGGAACCGTTCTAATCAATGCGACTCAAGTCGCTCCGACTTAGAAAGAGGTTCCTTTACTTTTAGAGTGACTTCAGTATGACTTCCATTGACTTCTGTTAAAGAAGTCGTATGCAAACTGCGAAAAAGTCACGCAGGAATATCGCATTCAAAGTCGCAGCAGTGTGACCCCGGCCTAACGGCGTTGTGGTTGCAGCTTTAATACTTGATCTCTGGACAAGTTTATCTCCCTTCATGACCAGCTCTTTTTTTTTACTTTTTGCACTGCGTTACTTAAGACCCCTTTCACACTGAACCGCTGCTAAAACCGCTAAAGTGCCGGTCGTTTTTTGCGGTGCTTTTAAAGCGGTGGGCCAGCTGAGAAAATTTTTTTTAAAAGTCAGCAGCTACAAACACTGTAGCTGCTGACTTTTAATAAGCACACTTACCTGTCCAGGGTGCCCGCAATGTCGGCCGCCTGAGGCCGACCCGCCCCTCGGCTCTTGGGTCCCGGTGCCGCCATTCGAACTAAGGGGAACAGGCAGTGGAGCCTTGCGGCTTCACTGCCCGTTTCCTACTGCGCATGTGCGAGTCACGGAGCACTTTGTGAATGGGGTGCGATGTGTTGTGGGACACACACAGTTCCCAGAACACACCGCGCCCCATTCCCCAAAAGACAACGCGGAGAGGAGAAGACTGGAGATCACCGCGGTGTAGGAAGTGGCAGATTAGGACGATCTGCCTAGCAACAGCCATTTCTGGTAAGTTACATTTTTTTTTTTTTCGGGTTTTTTTTTTTTTTTCCATTTTTTTTTTCTCCAGATTTTTAGGAACATTTTGATGTAATTTTTTTTCTTTTTTTTTTTTTTTTAGGGCGGCCCTCCACTTTAAGGCGCTCTGGAAAGGGCTGCCCATTCATTTCAATGGGCAGGGGTGTTGTTGGAGTGCTTTTTTACAGCGCCCCAAAGGTGCTGCTGGCAGGGCTTATCTCCATTAGGTATCTGTGGCTCAGATTTGTAAGGCTGCTACCTCGTCTTCAATGCATTTATCAAGTGGATGTTCGAGCCGCTGAGGATTTGGCTTTTGGCCGCAGTGTACTGCGGGCTGCCGTATAAGTTCTGATGGCTATTGTTTGGCAGGGTGTCTCCCTCCCCTCAAGGCTATTGCTCTGGGACATCCCAGCAGGTAATGAATATCAGCCTAACTCTGTGTCCCGTGATGTATGATAAAGAAAATAGGATTTTTACATCATACTTGCCTGTAAAATCCTTTTCTTTTTAGTACATCATGGGGCACAGAGATCCCTCCCCTCTATTTTTATTTTTAATTTTTTTAATTTTTTTTTTTATTTTTAATTTATTTTGAGGATTTAGTGCTTGCTACAAAACTAAAGTACTTCCTGTATGGGAGGGGTTATATAGGGGATCACTTCCTGTTCTGAAGACCTTTTGGTCTACCAGTATCCATTCACCTAATGATGAAGAATAACCCAGCAAGTAACGAATATTAGCCTGACTCAGTGTCCCATGATGTACTCAAAGAAAAGGATTTTAAAGGTAATTATGATGTAAAAATCCTATTTTTTTTCCTTGTATAGCCTCACCCAGAGTGCGCCACCCTTTGCCTGATGCTCCGTAGTCTTCTGTTGGCTTATGGAAAAAATGTTTGCCTAGCTGCTGTTCTTATCCCTTCTCTTTAATCTAATCGTAGCTTCTAATGGCACTTGCTATGGTAAGTCATTGGCCCATGTGGACCAGGATCAGCATGATGGCCAAGTAATTGGCTTTTTCAGATTAGCAGTGATTGTATTTTGTCTTGACTATTTTTCAAATATTTTAGAGGACTCCTGTTTCTCCGTGATGCCGGGTCCATGTGGGTCATCACTATGTATGAAGTAGCTGGAGACTACATCTGATTGTGGATGGAAGTGCCAAGTGCTCTTTGGTGGGCGTGGACCCCCTCCTTGGTGGGCGGTGGACCCCCTCCTTGGTGGGAATTCCTCCTATATTTTTCCAAGGACAGGTCATCGGGAGCAATCTTCTCATTGGGTCTACAGAACAGCAAAACCTGAACGTGGCATCACCACCTAAAACTAGATTCGGCAAGACATGTACTTTAGAGATGGCAGGAGCAATTAAATATTGCAGCCTCGGGCCACTCCATTCTGTTGCTCTGACATGCAGTAGGCCATCCATGTAAAGCCCATATGAGTAACAAGCCATGTGGGCCTCACTTGAAATAAGGGTGAGCCCCCCTGCAATCCCATCACGGCAGGGGGCTGAAGCAGTTGAGAATTTTGTAAATGTAACAGATAAAATACACAAGGTGGTCTCCCCATCTGAGATTTACACAGCTCTGCCACACTGTACATCTGTGATGGGGAGAAACCTTTTCTGAGCTGCAGTAAAGTAACATGTATAGGTCTTGTCCCTCCCCCAGCCTGTGACTGGACAGTGAATGAAGAAGCCGCACAGTGACTTAATCTCCTCTGTCACTAGATCTCCTAATATAAGCTTTTCTCCCTTTCCAGTCGGAGCCCTGCTGTACAGAACATTACAAGAGGTAGATACTCGATCTTACCGCCTGGTACTCCGTCCCTGTCACTCTGCAGGTGAGTGCTCAGTTTTAGTGGATGGGTGGTACCTGTATGATGTAGCTTATTTGGGTGGGTGATGCCCCCTGCGTAATGTATCATATGTAGGTGGGTGATTCTGCCTCCCTGAAAAATGTACCCCCAGGTGGATTATGACCCTCCCCTTTAAAGTGGTACTCAGGTGGGTGATGCCCCTTCCCTATGTATTGTGGTCAGGTGCACTATGCCCCATGTGATGACTAGGCCCCCCATGTCTCTTCCAGAACAGTTGGTGGTCTCCTCCCTCAGCTATGATCCGCTGGAGTATCAGCATGAACACAACCATGGTCGGGGAAGGGGCCTTCAGCATGGACACCCTGGAAACCAGAGGACATGATGGCATGCAATGGGAAATCAGCTGGCCGGTGAGTCTGTGGGTCATGTATAGTGGTATGGACAGGTGACTCCTCCCCCTCAGTGGTTCATTTAGGTGACTTCATCTTATAGTGGTGCAAACAGATGTGACTCATGGGGTGTATGCATGTGTGACCCCCCCCCCCCCCCTCCTGACTTAGTGGTATGGACAGGTGAGTAGTGGTATGGACAGGTGTGACCCCCCCCTCTTCCTGACGTAGTGGTATGGACAGGTGTGACCCCCCCCTCTTCCTGACGTAGTGGTATGGACAGGTGTGACCCCCCCCTCTTCCTGACGTAGTGGTATGGACAGGTGTGACCCCCCCTCTTCCTGACGTAGTGGTATGGACAGGTGTGACCCCCCCCCCTCCTCCTGACGTAGTGGTATGGACAGGTGTGACCCCCCCCCCTCCTCCTGACGTAGTGGTATGGACAGGTGTGACCCCCTCCCCCTTCTCCTGATGTAGTGGTATGGACAGGTGTCGATTTTATGGGCAGCGGGAGAGGTGCACCACAAAATCTCCAAAAAAATCCCCCATCAGTTCCACCCCCCCCCCTACACTAAACAGTTACAGTGGAACCTTGTAATCCAAGCTTAATCCGTTCCAGGAGAATGCTTGTAATCCAAAGCACTCGCACATCAGTGAGTTTCCCCATAGAAATCAATGGAAACAAAGAATTCGTTCCACATTGACTTCTATTGCATGCAATACCGCATGTGGCCAGAGGTGGGGGGGGCGCCGGAGAGACTTGGAAATACTCGGAGACTGCTCGGCTGCACTCAGAAACCCTCAAAGGCTCAGGAACGGAGTGTTTGAGTGTCACCGGCGCCCCCCCCTCTCTCTGGTCAAATGCGGTACTGCACACCGCAGAGGCTTGAATCCTGCTTGTTTTGCGAGACAACACTCGCAAACTGAGTCAGGATTTAAAAAAAAAATTGCTTGTATTGTGAAACGCTCGTTAACAGCATTACTCGCAATCCGAGGTTCCATTGTATTACATTTGAGAAATTCCTTACCATTGAAGAGAAAAGTCTAATTGATTTTTCAGGAAGTCAGCTCTGTAATTCAAAAATGCTGCATGTATTGAGCATGCGCAATATTAAAGCATGACATGTTGGGTATCTATTTACTCAGCATAACATCTTTCACATACAAAAAAAAAATTGGGCTAACTTTACTGTTTTTCGTTTTTAATACATGAAAGTGTATTTTCTAAATTGCGTTTTGAAACACCGCTGCGCAAATAGTGACATATTGTAATGACTGCCATTTTATTCTTTAGGGTCTCTGCTAAAAAAAAAAATACTTTGGGGTTTTAAGTACATTTTCTAGCAAAAAATTACTATTTTAAACAACAAATGTTACAAATAGGCCTGGTCCTCAAGTGGTTAATGGCACCCCAAATGCAATTAGCAGACTTGCGTTTTGTCATGTGACAAGGCTGCATGTTTTAAAAGGTTCTGAGCCTCTGATTGTCACACATGGCAGCCCATTCAAGTGAACACAGAGCATTGAGCATGACCTGGAGGGAGGGGGAGGGGAGGCCGGAGGGAGATGGAGGGGGGAGTTTCAGGACTGGGTACAGGCAGACTCTACAGCTCTCCCCCTCTGCTCCAAATCGGGATGCTTTGCAGGAATATAGAACTGATCCCCCGGTAGAGCTGCTGGAGAGAGAAAGCCGGCAGAGCTGCAGGGGATCCATAGGTGTCACAAGGCAGTACAGCTGGCTATCCTCTCCTGCAGGTGACAGAGCTTGGGCCCAGGACAGGAGGGCTGGCTGTACTGCCCTATCAGAGGCCCTGCTTGTATGGACAGGTGTGACTGCCCCCCCCCCCCCCCAATGTACAGGTGTCATGCTGTCTGTCCCCCCTCCCCCGGTATGATGCTGCCTGTCCCCCCTCCCCCTCCCCGGTATAACTCTGCCTGTGTCCGGTCTCTTCCAGAACATCCTCCGCCCCTCTGCTCCGGTGACTCTGGGCAGCCTGAGTGGTCAGCGCTCCGCCATGGACTCGGCACGGGAGGTGTTGGGCTCCTGGGGGCCCCCCGGTGCGGTCAAGTCTGGGATGGAGAGGGAGGCGAGCCGGCTGCGGACATTCCGGGACTGGCCGGGCTCTGTGTCCCCCAGTCTCCTGGCCCAGGCCGGCTTCTTCTACCTGGGCACCGGGGACCGGGTGCAGTGCTTCTCCTGTGGTGGGATCCTCCGGAGCTGGGAGCCCGGGGACCGGGCTGATACCGAGCACCACAAATACTTCCCTACCTGTCCCTTCCTCCGGGGAACCGAGCCCAGCAACGTCCCCATCACCCAGCAACCGGATCTACCGGACGGACACATCCTCAGCCAGATCCACCGACTGCCTGGGGAACAGGAGAACGATGACCCCGCTGTCTACCCTGAGCTACTGGACATGACCAACCGCATGGGGACCTTCCGCAACTGGCCGCAACACACTGGGCTCAGCCCCGAACAACTGGCTGCTGCTGGATTCTTCTATACTGGTATGTACTGGGATCGTACCCCAGTCCCCACCATAAGGGGGTTCTTCTATATTGGTGTGTACTGGGATCACTCATACCCCACTATGGGGGGATTCTTCTATATTGGTATGTACTGGGGGGGACTGAATTCACTCCAACCCCTCTATAGGGGAATACTTCTATACTGGTATGTACTGGGATCATACCCCAGTCCCCTCTATAGGGGATTCTTCTATATTGGTATGTACTGGGGGGACTGAGTTCACTCCAACCCCACTATAGGGGGATTCTTCTATACTGGGAATCACTTAACCCCACTAACGGGGGATTCATCTGTACTGGGAGGAACTGGGATCATACCCCACCATAGGGGGCTTTATCTATACTGGGATCACTCGTACTCCTATAGGGGGGGGATTCATCTATACTGGTGTGTACTGGGAGCACTTATACCCCACTATAGGGGGATTCTTCTATATTGATATGTACTTGGGGGACTGGGATCACTCCAGCCCCACTATAGGAGGATTCTTCTATACTGGGAATCACTTAACCCCACTAACGGGGGATTCATCTGTACTGGGAGGAACTGGGATCATACCCCACCATAGGGGGCTTTATCTATACTGGGATCACTCATACTCCTATGGGGGGGGGGATTCATCTATACTGGTGTGTACTGCGAGCACTTATACCCCACTATAGGGGGATTCTTCTATATTGATATGTACTGGGGGACTAAGATCACTCCAGCCCCACTATAGGGGAATTTTTCTATACTGGTATGTACTGGGAGGAACTGGGATCATAGTTCACCATAGGGTGCTTCATCTATACTGGTAAATACTGGGCTCACTCTTACTCCACTATAAGGGGACTCATCTATTCTGGGAGGAACTGGGATTGCTCATACCCCACCATAGGAAATTCTTCTATACTGGAATTTACTAGGAGGATTGGGAGCAGTCCTACCTCACCATAGGGGATTCTTCTACACTGGTATGTACTGTGGGGTGGGGGGAATCAATCATACTTCATAGGGGACTGTAGGAGAGGGACTTTCTGCAACATACCAGTCTGCCCCAAGCAACTGGCTGCAGCTGGGTTCTATACTGGGATTTTTCGCTCCTCCATAGATGGCTGAACCAATGCCACTTGTTACCCCCAGGATAGTAATGTATCTCACTGAGTTGAATTCTTCTATACTGGGATGTACTAGGGGTTACTCACATCCCAACATTACTAATGTAGTGATAACCATGTCATGCATGACCCCCAGGATGGTGGTCATGTCACCAGAGAAGTCTCTGATGACCCATGATGGGGACGTTTTGGAATGTGATTTTATGTTTCATCCTCTAAGATTGTATTGGGTTATGGCTCACTTTAATGATGTATCCAGTTAGTCACTGATGGTTCGTAGACTCCTATGTGTAGCTGAGGTCCCTGTCCCTGATGGCCCTTAAAATTGCCGGATTGCAACCTTAAGTCATTGATGGTTCAGAAACTCTTAACTGAAATTTTAGTATTCAGAAAGGTCACTAATGGGAGCAATATTGTAGCCAAATAAGTCGCTGATGGCTGAGACTAGCGTTATTCTAATGGTATGCCAATGATGGCAATATATTAGCCATGTCCTTGATGGCTTACACCTATAATGGCTATGTTGTAGCCCCTGACTTACTGGTGGTGGCAGGTTCCTTGTTATGTTGTAACCCCTGAGTTCCTGATGGTATGTCCTCTGTCCTTTAAAATTACCATCTACAAATCAGTCCCTGTGGTTGCAGAACCAGTGTATAAACCACCCATTCAGTATAATGTACAATGCGTAGGGAAGAACTATATTGAGTGTACAGCAGCAGAGGTCATGGGGGGAGGGGGAAGATGCATTAAGCATAACATTGTGACTGGTTAGAATCTAATCCACTAAGTCATGCTGGCCTTTGTGGTTCAGGTGAACTCTGGCATGCAGTTGGTGAATGGTTCTCTATGGGGCATGTGATATCAGGTGAGGATGGAACAGTCCTATGCTCTGTAGGTCGGAGGTCAGCTGACTCCTCTGTCATCTGTTGGGAAGACCCCAGAACAGGAAGTTATTATAGGGCCTAACCTGATCACAATGGTCTGACACAATGGCTCTTCTGTTGTGACAACAATGACAGGAGTTTCCTGGAGCTGTAAGCTTCTATGGGCAACCTTTTTCCTTGGTTTTAATGCATGTTACCTTTTCTAGATATGTAATTGCTTTGATGTCCTTACAATGCTATCCTATGGCCATATGGATTTTTCATTGATTTAAAGCACTGATGCATTGTTTTGAAATTGCATATAATTCAGAAGAATACAGATCCTATAGAGAAACCTGGCTGTTTAAATCTTTGTAAAAGCTGCAAGATGTGAGTCTTCTATCTTGTGTACTTTTTTAGGCTTTGATGTTCTAGAACAGAGGCATAATTTATGGTGTGTAGGCTTTGGGTCCTAGGACAAGGATAATTTCCATTGCTTTGGGTCTGACCTAGGACAGAGGGATAAAGCACCATGCTTTGGCCTTTTAGGATTTATGATAGAAGGTAATGCCCTAAGCTTTGACCTATTTTGGGTTCTTTGAGAGAGGGCTGATGCTTTAAGCTTTGACCCCTTTGGTTTCTGTGAGGCATAATGCCTCAAGCTTTGACCTTTTGGGTTCTGAGAAAGGAATAATTCTCCATGCTGTTTGGGGGGGGGGGGGGGGGGTGGAGTGATGCCCAAAGCTTTGACCTTTTTTGGGTTCTATGAGAGAAGGTGCCCCAAGTTTTGACATTTTTAGGTTCTGTGAGGAGGCTAATGCCCCCGCTTTGACCTTTTTTGGTTTCTGAGAGGGCTAATGCCCCATGCTTTGACATTTCAGTTTTACGAGAGGATAATGTCTTGTGGTTTGTTCTAGGGCAGAGGGATAATGTCCGGTGCTTCCACTGTGATGGGGAACTGAGGAACTGGGAAAGGGGAGATGATCCCTGGAGGGAACACGCCAAATGGTTTCCAAGGTGAGTTTGATCACATCACAACATAGTAAACCTGATCAACTATGTACATTCCAAAGTTTCAGGAAAAGTAGCCTACAACTTAACCAGACCTTTCTGAAAATTCAGCTACCCCAAATCTGTAGAGAACTAATGTGCATTCAGTTCTAGTAAAGAACCCTTTCCTTAGGTCGTTAAGTCCAATTAAACTGTGTTTTGGTCAGTAGGGGGAAGGGTGGTTGGCATGCCTGCTGGGATTTTGATGAGATCTTTTGACTTGGTTAATTTCCCTCACTTACTTTCTAGGTGACAATGTTTTCAGGGTGTGAGGGAACATCTACAATGGCAACACCAATCTACATTTTGGTAGATTAGGTGAAGGTCAGCTTTTTATTGGTGTTTGGTTATAATCCCCCCGCCCTCATTTTTGTCAACCCATTTTCAGTAGGACAGGCTTTGAAGGGAAATCGGTCTAATGGGAGTTTCAGTCAGCAGTCAACCTGAAAGATGTTTGCACCCCAATCAATTCAAAGCAATGGTTTGGCAGAGCGTACTTTATAATTGAGCTTCAGGAAAATTTAACACAGACCTTTGTAGGTTAAATGCTTATTTGTCGTTGGTACCATTAAATGGCAGTTTTTACTTTCTTGGGAGCCATGTTTGTAATTGTCAGCCTTGCAATGCCTCATGGGACTTGTAGTTTTGAAACAGTTGGAGGGCCACAGGTTGAGCACCCATGCCTTAGACCAAAATTGACTTATAATTTTTGCGCTGCAGGGGAACACCATGGGGGTTTTCTCCAAGGGTTCTGCTTTAAACCTCTTCTAGAAGCATGAGGGTCCTTGTAATCCTAAAGTATGTGAACGTTCCTACATTAGTGTATGGACACTTGATATGCTTAGATGGTGGTCAGATTTGAGGTAACTTGCCAACTTTTATTGTAGGTGTGAATTTCTTGTGCAGTCCATGGGACCTGCGTATGTTCGTAGCGTGCAAGAGGCTATAGGTGGTAGTCCAGAGAGTTCGGTGAGTAACCTATGTACTCGCGCGTTGTAACCTGGCTTAATAAACCACTAAACAGTCCTGATTTGCAAACTACATAGTATTTTCTGGGGCATGTAAGTTGGGACTGTTCATTCACCTGATTGGTTATTATGATTTGGCTTCCATGCATTTCCAATTCTCATTATCCCAAATTTTTTACAGCCTGAATTCCTGAGGACGTCTGGGAGCCCCAGCGCACCCAGTGGTAAGTGCCAGCTTGCTTTGTGCTTTCAAAGGTCAACTGTTTCAAGGCCAGAGCTACGTGCTATGAGAACCTACTTTTGTTTTGGTTTTGTGTGTGTGTGTGGTTTTTTTTTTTTTCTGTTGACTCTTGAAACTAGTGCAACTTCAATCACAAATCTTTGATTTAGTTGAGGACTCATGTACTGTGATGGGCCTAGTATGAGAACTGTCAATTTGGGCAGCTAATCAAACATTAACTTATCACTTAAGCTACAGAAATGGCTGTTAAGGGTATGACTTGACCTTTTTCAAGTGACTTTCCTGGAAACAAGGAAACTTAGGCTTTATATTGTGGTTCTCAAATCTTGGCACAGGGAACTGCCTTTTAGATCGCTAAGTTGTAGATGTATATTTTGGTACGGTCACCACATAGTGGCACTGAGGACAGCACAATTTTTCTACTCTTTACTACAGGTTGTAGATAGTTCTGCTACCTTGTCCAGTGGGTTGGCTTTCTTGGTCAGTGCACACAAAGCTTGTCTTACAGTTGGACCTAGATTCCTAACTCTGCCATTCAGCAGCAGCCATGGAGAGGTCTCCTGAGCATTCATGGTAATTTTCTGGATGTAAGATGGAAGGCACATAAGATGTCTCTGCTCTGGTGTGGACGTGTCCTGGTAGGCACCAAAACATTGGAGAAGGTTTTTGAACTTTGATCTCAGTTGGTGGTATCTTCTCAAACTGGCCAGATCGGACAACCAGGGGTTTTAACTGGGTTTTCAAGCCTCTAGGTCAGGGTCTCAATTTTCTAAAGGCCAGTTTACTGTCCTTGACTCTGAGGGGGCCAGACTGGCCAGTGAGTAGAAAATACACCCCAGCATCAGTGGGAGCAGTAGTTCCCCATAGTTGGTGTCGAAGGGAGCAGTAGTACCCCATTGGCTAGATAAAGGCAAGTAAAGAGCCACATCTGGCCCTGGGCTGCAGTTTGGAGACCACTGCTCTAGGGGCTCTGCAGCAGATGGTTGAGTAGATAGACCCTGCACTCCCAAGGTTCTGATGTTTTATGAAAGTGGTGTGATGAACCCTACATTCTTTACCCAATTACACTATTGGTTTTCCATTTAAGTAATTGTGAACCCCAACTGGGATGACCTTTGTTTTCAAATGCACTGTGTATCAGACTATTGCTGAGGATTTTGTGAAAAATTGCTTTTTCAGATTTTTTCTTTTACATCTTAATGCCATTTATCTCCTGTAGCCACTGTCTGTGTACACAAGCAAAGGCTGCATGGTGTTACTCAGGATGGGTAGAATGGCTGCTTGTCTTTAACTGGAAGTGTTCATAACAGCAATAGCATGGATGCATACCTCTTAAATTTTTGGGAATGAGGGACACCGATTGGCAAAAGTATGTAGGTATAGGACACGCCCCATGTCACGCCCCTTTTTAAAAGCATTTTACAAAAAGATTGGTTAAACACAGAAGTGCTTCTTTGCCTCTACTATGTTGGCTCTTGGAATTGACAAATGCAGTAATTTTAGAAATTTGGATAAAAGGTTTTGCACAGTAAACCACTTTTTGATAAGTAGTGCATTTAATATGCACCTAAATCGGACCAAATTGAGGGACAAATGAGAAGGAAAGAGGGACTTTGTTCCAAATGAAGGACAGTCCATTGTAATCAGGGACAGTTAAGAGCTATGCAGATGCACAACTGGGAGATGGGGACAGGGCTTGCTGGAAGAGTCTAAGCAAGGTCCTTCATAGCAGGGTTAAAGACAGGAAATGGCTGCTTTATCACATTGCATTAATATGCGGAGTAAGATTTGTGATCGGGAGGCTGTGGGAGATTGATGCTCTAAGGGGTCATTGGTGATTAAAGCCCAACTCCAGGCAAACTGCTAGAAATGTGCATATGGGAGCAATTTTAGTTGCCCAAGGGGTTTGTATTTCAGACCATCCAGTCCTGAAGATTATCCTTCCAGATAGGGCTGTGCTGTGTGGCAGTTTTTTTTTTTTCTGCACAGATCTTGTCCCCCCCATGATAGCACATTGATGAGCTCACCTGTCACTCTGCTCTTTCCTCCTTTCGGCATGCTCCAGCAGACTGGCTTGTGCTGCTCCCTCCCCTTTCTGAGCTTTGCTGTACTGGGGCTAGAAGCTGTACACGAGGTTAAATTCTGGTATTTGCACAGCTCACAAATTTAGATAACTTCATACTATTTGAGATCTGCTGTGAGTTCAGCTTTAATAGTTGGGCCTCACCAAGGTTACAGCATCACTTGACCATAGCTCTTCCTAGAAGCTTAAACCTTCCTTGCCGGAACAGTGAGGTGGGTTCTACCCTCTCCTAAATGTATTAGTTATCATTAAACTACAAGCCTGCCTTAATTTGACGTGACCATATTAACCCCTGGCCTGCTGGTCCCTTGCAGATTCTCCGGGACACTGGCAGGACTTCCTCCAGTTGTCCATAGTACAGGACGCCCTGCGGATGGGCTTTGATGAGAGCCTGGTGGCCAGTGTGGTACAGAGCCGATTCCTAATGGTCGGGGCCCCTCACAGCTGCTTGTCTGATTTGGTCTCTGAACTGGTCGATGAAACAGTGCTGGCAGAAGAGGAGAGTGTGCCACAGACCCCAGGTACATACATAGCCTGAGCGTAAACCTACATTGTACAATGTGACTGTAAAATCTTGGATTTTTTAAAACTATGTAATGAGGACCTACCTAAACTATTGTATTTAATCAGGCAGGCCCTTCTACTACATACGTTTTTTAGATGAAATTAGATTGTACAGCCAGATTTTCAACATTTGTGGTGAGCTTTGGGTATTTAAGCTTAACTCCAGGCAAATACCTTTTAATTGAGCTGTATTACCTATCCAGATTGGCATTTCTATACATAATGTGTGCAGCTCTGCCACAAAGTGCAGCCTGGTCAGTAAGGGCAGTAGAGCTGATTGGTTTCTGCTTTGGCAGCTCTGGTCCACCCCAAAGCCTTTGCAAGGAGATGCACCGCAGTGGTGAGCTCATCTGTCATTCGGCTCTCCCCTCCAATCACCATGTCCTTTGCATATGAGCACTGTAGCACAACTGACTGGCTTTGTGCTGCTTCTTCCTCTAGTGATGAGCTTTGCTGTACAGGGAACAAGAGGCTTACACAGGTTAGATTCTGCTACTTGCCCTGCTTGCATTAAAAGTATTAATACAGCATTGATAAATCTATTGAGCTTCATCAGGTTTTTATTTTTTTTTAAATACTTGCCTGGAGTTCATCTTGGAGAATCTGTCATGAGAAAGTTAATGTCCTTCTGAAGATGCTGGGACCCTGGCTGCCATGGTGATTCTCTGGTTTCCCCACTGAATGACCAGGCATGCAGCCTCTAGTCAAGCGTTCAAATCTAGGTACGTGTTCCATGGCTTTCCTCCAAGACCGATCAGCAGGAAAGCCAGGCATCCAATATCTTATAATAAACATGGTGTAGCGCTAAAAGAAATAACAATGAACTGCGATATCTTTGTCTCAAGTTATATACATTGGATAAGTGAACTAATGAAAAGTCCAATAAAATATGTCCATCTCCTGCTAAATGGTGAATCCTCAATTGAACAAGGACAGCACAAACAGTGTGCAAATAACTATGTAAAAAAATACTGTCAAAAGGAATAAAGATGGGTACTCTTACCGGATATGGTGGACCCACTTACCGTGCAGTAGTGGGTCAATCGAGCTTGTGTGGGCCAAGTGCCACAAGGTTAGGATTGGCAGGGAAGCAATCACTTCAAGCAGGGCGGTTCCACTCCTCATCTGTGATGGTCCAGCCAGAGATCCCGAATCTTTGTGACTCTCGAACGCGATATAGAACTTCCACTCAATGGGTCATGCTCTAGGCCACATGTTGATTGCAGTTGATCATGAAGGGCAAGGATTTGGAGTCGCACATGAGTTACAAGCAATGAAGGATAAAATGAAAGAAAACCAAAGTGAATAAAACTCTCCCGCTTGGTCTCCATTGTTATTGAGATGGCTCACCCATTGGGTGGAAGTTCTATATTGTGTTGGAGAGTCACAAAGATTTGGGATCTCTGGCTGGATCATCACGGATGAGGAGCGGAACCACCCTGCTTGGAGTGATCGCTTCCCTGCCGATCCTAACCTTGTGGCACTTGGCCCACACAAGCTTGCTTGACCTACTACTGTACAGTAAGTGGGTCCACCATATCCGGTAAGAGTACCCATCTTTATTCCTTTTGACAGAGGATTTTTCTGCATCCACAACTGCAGTTATTTGCACACTGTTTGTGCTGTCCTTGTTCAATTGAGGATTCGCCATTAAGCATGAGGACGTATTTTCTGAATTTTCATTAATTTAGTCCCGCCTTAAGGAATATTGGACTTTTCATTAGTTCACTTATCTTTGTCTCAAGTTGTATACATTGGATATCGCAGTTCATTGTGTCTTTTCCTTTTAGTGCTACACTGTTTATAATTCCTTTGGACTTTGAGCTGCTTTATGTTCTGACATTATTTAGGTTTAGTGCAGTAATTTCACCCAATTCTCTTATCCAATATCTTTAGAATGTTAATGGGCAAACGCCAACTTCATTTAAATCAAATAGATTTTTAGACAATCTAGGTTTTTTTTTGGTTTTTTTTTTTTGTGGCAATAGTTCTGAAAACCTTCATAATTAGATTTGGCTTCCCATCTCTGGCTTCAAAACTATGGACATTAACAAGGTCTGTAATTGCTGCTTTGTCTAGTACGGAAGGCCAAGGTTCTTCACAGGCTAGTAGGTTGCTTTCATTTCTACTACTGCAATGTTGGAAGTTCCTTCATTAATCTAAATGTCTTCCTCAGGTTTGGTGCAGCGTTCAAATGTGTTTTTGTTCAGATCTGTATGATGAATGCTCTTCTCTTTCCAGAACCTACCCACATTTCAGAAGGTCCTGCACAAAGATCTGCAATCCAGCCCCCCAAACCACCAGGTAATCTTGAAATATTAATCAAAATGTTGTGGCATGATCTAACTGTTTCTCATCTCCAGTCCTCAAGGTACCCAAACAGGTCATGTCAGGCTTTCCATTTTGCACAGGTAATTTGATAAGTTTCACTGCCTTAGTGATTACCACAGCTGTTTCATCTGAGGGGAAATCCTGAAAACATGAACTGTTGGGGTGCCTTGAGGACTGGAGTTGAGAAATGCTGATCTAACTCATGGGTCAGGGACTTTGAAGTAAAAGCAAGACATGCCAAAGCCTGGAATTGCGTGTTTTGTTTGGGCACAAGTATTGAAGTTTGGATGAGGTGAATCCTTAAATGGTTTGGTTTTGATACAATTTGCTCCCTTCAGAAACGACACTCACTACAGAGGAACAGCTGCGACGGCTCAAGGAGGAAAGGATGTGTAAAGTCTGTATGGACAAAGACTCGTCAATGGTCTTCGTACCTTGTGGACACCTGGTGGTGTGTATGGACTGCGCCCCTAATCTCAGACATTGTCCCATTTGTCGGGCAACCATCAGAGGCAGTATGCGGGCCTTCATGTCTTGAGCTGGCAGGACAGGTGAGTAAGCTTGTCTTTGCTGACTCTAAGCTCCATTATCCAATTAAACCAAAAACCTGACCAGATGCCTTCCATCACCTAAATATTCCTGACTGGGTGTTTGTCTTGAGTAGACCAACATTACTTGTTTGTAGCTGGTTCTCTTTACTACAAAAGTAGGTGCTGTGTAGCGGGGTTCATTTTGGTGTCCCACTCCCCAGGATGGATCTGATAAGCCGGCTGTACAAAAAGCTGTGGTTGGGAGTTATTCTAATGCTGGTTCCAGGGCTTGAGTGAAAGCGTTAAGCTTAGTGGATGATCTGCCCCTATAGGAATTGGCCAGCTGCAAACTAGCTTTGAAGTGGCCTTACTGCAAGAGGTAGGTCAGATGTATCAAACGGCGTCTATGGTGAACCCTGCTTTAAAATCCTGCTGTACACTGCACACCAGGGCCTGCCAACTACGTAGCTGGGGGACCTGCCTGTTTGTGCGCACAAATTTATGAACACAAGAAAACTTGGTCTGAAAGGTCAGATGTGTCTGCAATTCTCTGCCTGTAGGTTAGCTTTGAAAACAACGTGTCTGCAAATGGTGAAATGCAGAGAAGACCCTAGAGCAGTTATCCTGCCACAGGATTTGCATTACCTTACCACATGCATGCAGCACACATGGTTGGACCCCAGTCTTTATCTCTCCAAGAGGGCTTGTAAAAGGCTGATAAGTCAAATTTTAGGTACTTTCACTAGTTGCGTTTGCAAAATGATCTAGTAATGGAGCTGCATGCTACAGCTGAGTTTTGGCTAACGCCCTACAAACTTTAGTCACATTTACTTACCAGTAATGAAGTGTCCATATTCAGGCGGCTGGATCCTTGAAATATTTATTGCAGGGATGCCTGCTCTCTTCCTGGCTCTGAACTTCCAGAGGTACAATAGTAGTTTTGAGTCTTCGGGCAGAACGGCTTTAAAAAAAATGGCCTGACAGGGACCCACCCCCTTCTCCACGATTACGTTTTTTCATTTACACACTGAATGTAACACAATCTCTGGGGAAAATTTAATGATCCACTCCCCCACTTGTTACATGCAGTGTAAACTATATACAGGTTCTGTGGCTAAAGTAAAACTATAGGCAAAACTTCATTTAGGATAGAGTAAGATGGGGGGAGGGAGTTTATAGTTTGTCAGTTTGCCATCTGTGTCCCATTGGGAAGATTTCCCTTTACTTCCTGTCCACTAACCAAACAGGTAGTGAGAGCAAATGCCTACAAATGAAGGGAATCACTTGGGGTAACCAGAACTAGTGTCCACATTGGAATATTAAAGCAATTCTAAAGGCAGAAGGTTTTTATTTTTTATTATCTTGATGCATTCTATGCAGCAGCCCCCCTCCAAGACTTACCTGAGCCCAACTCGATCCAGCAGTCTTGCACAAGAGAATTGGCAATCTGGGACTCTCCCTGATTGGCTGAGACACAGCCGGGCGTCGTTGGCTCCTGCTGCTGTCAAAATCAGTAAGCCATTGAGAGGAGTCAAGCTGTGGCTCTGTCTGCATGGACACAGAGCAGCGGCTCGGGTGCCCCCATGGCAAGCTTCTTGCTGTGGGGTCACTCGGCAGTAGGGAAGGGGCCAGCGGGGGACCCGAGAAGTGGAGGATCCGAGCTGCTTTGTGCAAAACCATTAGGTAAGTATAACACTTATGGTGTTTTTTTGCTAAGTACAAAAACTCACAGTAACCCTGTTTTCTGGGGACATCCCGACATTTGGGATTTACTTTCACTTGCCATGACAGTAAACAAAATAGAGGGTGGATTTCCCTAACTGGGGACATGGACCATAAAAACCTGATGGGTGTTATAATCACTCTCCACTCTAGCCAAAATGTAAAACTGTTGCTGGTCTCCTGTGAAAAAATAAAGTCAGCAGTTACAAAAAAATTACTGCTGACTTAAAAAAAAAAAGCCACTCGTCTGTCCCATAATCCAGCAGTGTGCTCTCCCCAGCCGGTTTTACCTGCTGTCTTCCCTCGGCACTGGCATCTCGGCTGTGGGCACCCGGCTGTGACAGGTTGCAGCTCTACAGCTGGGTGCCCACTGCGCATTCTAGAGTAGTGCTGCACATTTGTGAACAGTCCCGCAGTCTTCTGTCACATTTCCCAGAGGACTGTGGTGGGGGAGGGAGAACTACTGCTTCAGATTGCCTAGGCTATTGGAGTGGGTGATTGTCTATCGGGTACCTATTCTGCCCCCCCCCCCCCCCAAAGTGCCAATTCTTTGTGGAACAAGTCTTCCTTTAAAGAGCAATTCCCCCCCCCCCCTTTTGGGTGGAGCTCCGCTTTAAAAAATTTTTTTTTTGCTTTTGTGTACTGTCTGAACATCCAGTGCTGCAGTGATAGAGGACCAGGCACGCCGCAGATTTCTGCAGGATCCAACTACCTGCACAACATGGGACATCACTAGTACAGCATGTGTGTTACTAAAGCTGTAGGAAACTGTTTTTTCACTAAGATTTAGCTTTATATGCACCTGGAGCTTTACTACAATGTAGAACACAGCTGGAATGCCATTTAACAATGGAAGCAGAGGCTTCCATCATGGACGGCCTGAAAAAATGCTAGTTGTCTGGCTGTCTTTGGTGTTCAAATTTCATGTCCAACTCAGATATTTGCAGATTAGGGAAGTCTAACTCAGGCAAGTTTAAAAATAAACAATATGGACCCCCAGCCGCTAATAAGCAGATAAGGCCACTCAAAATGTCTCTAAGACACTGTGGGGTAGGTTTGTGATGTACATTCAGCGGGGGTGTTGCATGGCACACTTCAAAGTATAGCAATTTATACCAGTGTGCAGATGTTGTCACATCCGGCCTGAGAGGTCAGCATGGCTTGAGCATCTAGAACAGGGATATGCAATTAGCGGACCTCGACAAAACACAAACGGCAGAATACAATAAAAGAACGGGCACACCAAATCCTTATGAAAACAGTTTTTATTGGTACAGGTTAACCACGTCAGCCCCGGAAGGATTTACCCCCTCCCTGACCAGAGCCGTTTTTGCGATAAGGCACTGCGTCGCTTTAACTGACAACTGCGTGGTTGTGCGACGTTGCACAAAAACAAAATTGATGTCCTTTTCCCACAAATAGTTTTCTTTTAGTGGTATTTGATCGCCTCTGCGGCTTTTATTTTTTGTGCTATAAACAGAAAAAACATCAAATTTGAAGAAAATAACTTGTGCTATAGTAAATATCCCAAAAAAGTATAAAAATTTTTTTCTAAATTCTTCAGTTTAGGCTGATATGTATTCTACATATTTTTGTTAAAAATATCGCAATAAGCGTATATTGATTGGTTTGCACAAAAGT
>JBBGZY010001678.1:72500-347500 GCA_037952925.1 Lithobates clamitans
ACTTTTTTTTTTTTAAAGCTGTTTTATAAGATGCCTTTCTCATAAAGAGCTTGGAACATCCACATTTCCAAGAGATACACATTGGTAATAAAAATAGATTTGACTTGCTTGAATGGCTCGGTCTCTCCTATTGCTATGTTAGTGTTTTCCAGACCCTCTGTTCTTTGTAACAGGTACATGGACTGTTAAAAGCATTGTTGGTTTGTGTGGTTTTTGTTTTTGTTTTTTTTTCCCCAAGCTTAGACTAAAAAGTATCCAACTTTTTTTCTCTATGTGCAACTTTAATTCATAGGTGGACCCTGCTTTTGTCTTGGGTACTACCAACATCAAAATTCTCTGCTTTAATTCTGGACTTGTCCCCCTGGGTGCTCCCATCCACCTTATGTCCCAGATCTGTCGGTAAACCTCTCAATAGTGTAGAACAGGTTGTCTGAACCTTTATTACCTTGGAAGAATCTTTGCTGAAAAGTCTGAGATCTCTGGGAACCCCTGAAATGTCCGTCTACAGCTCATGAAACATTGGCGTGAGCTGTTGGAATAATAATTTTTAGAAGTGTCAAATGGAATTGATTAAACAACAAAACAAAAAAAAAAAACACGCTTAATGTGAAACGTGTGCTTGCTTTTTCTGCACAGATGGTCAATAATTCTGAGTCCAACCTGGGATAAAGGGGTTGATTTACTGAAACTGGAGTGTAAAATCTGGTGCAGCTGTGCATGGTAGCCAATCAATTTTCTAACTTCAGCTTGTTCAATTAAAGGGGGTTGTAAGCCCTCGGGTTTTCACCTTAATACATTCTGTGCATTAAGGTGAAAAACCTCCTGTGGTGTAGGTGCCCCCCTTTTACTTACCTGAACCCGGTCTTTCCAGCGACGAGGACGAGCACCACAGCTCCAGCCAGTGTCTTGGGTCCTCATTGGACAGATTGGTAGCAGCATAGCCATTGGCTCCCGCTGTTAATAAAATCCAATGTTGTGGGAGCTGGGGGGTGGGGCCGAGTCCTGCCTGTGTCAATTGACGCAGCAGGACACGGGAGGGTGCCCCGAGGGAGATCGGCTCTCAAACAGGGTACTCGAGATGAGGAGCCAAGAGCACCGCTGAGGGACCCCAGAAGAAGAGGATCGGGGCCACTCTGTGCTAAACCAACTGCACAAAGGTAAGTATGACATGTTTGGTTTGTTTGTTTTTTTACGAACCTTTAGATATCCTTTAAGCTTTGATATAAAAAAAAACAAAAAACTGGAAGCTGATTGGTTTATATGCACAGCTGCACCAGATTTTGCACTCCCCAGTTGTATTAAATTAACCCCAAAGTGTACAGGGGGGCAGCAGGGCATGTAGCATGGGGCTACACCAGACCCTCCTCCCCTCTGTCCATCCCAGGTAATGTTGCATACAAGCACATGGGATGGACAGTGGGAAAGTGTTCTATAGCTACCCTGTTTCCCCAAAAATAAGACCTAGCGTGATTGTCGGTGATGGCTGCAATATAAGCCCTACCCTGAAAATAAGACCTACAAGGACTTTAACTAGGGCTTATTTGGGGGGTAGGGCTTATATTGCAGCCATCACCGACAATCACGCTAGGTCTTATTTTCAGGGAAACAGGGTAGTACTCACAGCTGCTTCCCTGCCTTGCTCTGCATGTCTTGGCAGAGGGGATGTGATCTACCCCTCAGCTACCTGTGACTGACGGGTAGGATGGTGACAGAACCCTGGTTGAGAAACCCCTGTATAGAATGTAAAATGCAGTAAGGATGGTGCGAGTCCCTCCATAATGGGCACAGCAGATGTCTCGTCTTAAGTTGGAGCTGAGGCATTGCCTGTAGATTCCCAATGAGATGAGACTAGTGGGGTGAGTCTTCAAAATCCAATAAGCACTCGATTGGTTTTGGGTGGTGTGAGGCTTTTTCAATAGCCTACAGTACACAATGGCTTTGCTTTCATGCACTGGTTTATGTTTGGTATTCCTGATATACTTGCATATGCAAAATGGAAAATTTGGAGAAGTGATTTCAAATGACACATTGGGGACATAGTGATTCTCCAGAACACAGCTGACTTATCTAAACCTATTGTGATGCCACCAAACCCAATAGCGTTGCTCAATTTGCCACCAGTTTTTTTTTTTTTTTTTTTTTGCAAACTTTGAACCCAAGTTTGGACACAATTGCAGTCAATGGTGTTTAGGTGGCCTGTACATGTCTGTCTGTACTCTTGTAACTAAAGCAGATTCTGTCTGTGGTCATCAGAATTTACTGCTAGATGTCAACCATTTGGCAACTGGTATTCCTAGTGACTAGGTTACTGCGGCCAGGAATGTCGTTCGGTGACGGGAGTGTGGCTAGGATGGGTCATCATAGATTAGATCAGTGGGTGATTGGATTCGGTTATATTTATAATTGCCCTGCCCTACTTTTATTTTTTGGGGGGAGGGGGGGGGCACATGGAGGGTAGAGGAAGTGGCCTTTGTCTCCACATTGAGGTGAGTGTGCTTTGAAGGGGAAGATATTGTTGCCTTACTTTTCAAGGTACCACAGAGTTAAAAGGCCTATTACCTGGTATGGTACGGGAAGTAGTGACCCCCCCCCCTCCCAATCTGTCATTCACTAGTACTTTGATGGGACTTCCTGTTTTGGCTATGGCACAGGAAGTGAAGGAAAACTTCTCCAATGGGAGATTGCAAAGTAAACCTGATGGTGGTATCAGTACAACCTTAGTTATGACACCACTTTTTTTTTTTTAAGACTGAGTACAAGTACTGATACTGAAGTACATACTGAAGAGAGACTATGCCTTCAGGAGTTGCCTAATTAAAGTCCACTTGTGTGTAATTTTAGTCTCCGTATAAGTACAGCTGTTCTGTGAAGCCCTCAGAGGTTTGTTAGAGAATCTTGGCAAACAAATGGCATCATGAAGGCCAAGGAACACACCAGACAGGTCAGGGATAATGTTGTGGAGAAGTGTAAAGCAGGATTAGGTTATAAAATTTTTTTCAAAAAACACCCCAAGCTTTGAACATCTCACGGAGCTCTGTTCAATCCATCATCTGAAAATGGAAAGAGTATGGCACAACTGCAAACCTACCAAGACATGGCCGTCCACCTAAACTGACAGGCCGGGCAAAGGGAGCATTAATCAGAGAAGCAGCCAAGAGGTCCATGGTAACTCTGGAGGAGCTGCAGAGATCCACAGCTCAGGTGGGAGAATCTGTCCACAGGACAACTATTAGTAGTGAACTTCACAAATCTGAGCTTTATGGAAGGATGGTAAGAAGAAAGACATTGTTGAAAGAAAGACATAAGAAGTTCTGTTTGCAGTTTGTGAGAAGCCATGTGGGGGACACAGCAAACATGTGGAACAAGGTGCTCTGGTCAGATGAGACCAACATTTAACTTTTTGGCCTAAAAGCAAAACACTATGTGTGGTGGAAAACTAACACTGCACATCACTCTGAACACACCATCCCCACTGTGAAACATGGTGGTGGCAGCATCATGCTGTGGGGATGCTTTTCTTCAGAAGGGACAGGGAAGCTGGTCGATGGAGTTGATGGGAAGGATGGAGCCAAATACAGGGCAATTTAAGAAGAAAACCTGTTAGTCTGTAAAAGACTTGAGACTGGGGTGGAGGTTCAGCAGGACAAATACCCTAAACATACAGCCAGAGCTACAATGGAATGGTTTAGAGCAGGGATATGCAATTAGTGGACCTCCAGCTGTTGCAAAACTACAGATCCCATCATGCCTCTGGGTGTCATGCTTGTGGCTATCAGAGTCTTGCTATGCCTCATGCCTGGGACTTGTAGTTCTGCAACAGCTGGAGGTCCGCTAATTGCATATCCCTGGTTTAGACGATCAAAGCATATTCATGTGATAGGGGGCGCTAGAGAACTAGAATCCTCAAGTTGATTAAATATCAGTTCAAAAATAATGGTGATGCGTTTGTTAATCAATTTTTCAAAGTCCATTAGTGATCTGTTGTTCTGTGGATCTTATCTATAACATCGTCACCAAGGCAAATCTTGTGAATAACACCCGATGGAGATGTGAGTGAATTGCCTACTCGCCAAATGGACATGACCACTTTAATTAAAAAAAGGTCATAACAGGCTGTTTTGTATATATCTGTGAGGTTTTTTTTTTTTGATCTGTCACTGGAAACCTTCACGATTCTCCTTCCCACCGTGGGTATACCATTATGAAATAAACGTGAAACGGGACCATAGCATAATAACGTTTACTAAAAGCAATAATATAAAAACAATGGCACACTGGCTGCTCACATTGTATGGTGCCTTGTCCCGGCACTAGAGATAATAGCAGAAAACCATCAGGTGGTGAACCCCGCAACTGCCCAGCCTCCGCTTGCATGTGTGTATATATATATAATTTTTGTTACATTTCTTTGATATCAACTCGAGGATTCTAGTTCTCTAGCGCCCCTCCATCACCCTAACATTCAAAAGTCAGCAACTGCACTTTTCAGTGGAGCAGCTCCAACACAAAATGACCCAATTTAGCAACTTTTAAATTCTTAGCAGAAGGTTCCTTACACAGTTCATGTGTTAGAATGGCCCAGTCAAAGTCCAGACCTAAATCCAACTGAAAATCTGTGGCAAGACTTGAAATTTGCTGTTCACAGACGCTCTCCATCCAATCTGACAGAGCTTGAGATATTTTGCAAAGAAGAATGGGCAAAAATATCCCTCTCTAGATGTGCAAAGCTGGTAGAGACATCCCCAAAAAGACTTACAGCTGTAATTTGGGGGACATCAGCTTTTAGGGGTCCAAGTGCCTTCCGAAAAGAGATTCACCACGGATCCAGCCTTATGTAAACGAGCCTGAAAGGTGGCCGTACATGTATTGATTTGTGATCGATTTAGGTATGGGCGCTTGTGAAGCACATTATTGATCAGAAGATCAAACAAAGCAACACCTGCAATATTGATTAAAAATCCCATCGGAAAGTATTTATTAAAAACGGTCATTTAATCGATCTGTGTTACAGTTTTTGACACACACACACAGATATTTATTTGGTTGAAGACAGCCGCGATCAATAAAATTCCGCCAATCGACTTGCCAATGTTGAAGGCTTACTAAATCGATCAAGTGGATGGTCTGTAGTTTATGGTTATTTTAGTTGCACTGAATAAACATATTGATACATATTTGAAAAACTCCTAATGCATCAATTCATATAATAAAGGGAAGTCCAATCGATATACGAATATGATATGGGGATGGACTGGCTGTGTCCTATCTTTGAGTCAATGCATAGGAAGTCTATCATTCGATTTTTTTTTTCTTCTTTTTTTATCCTGTATAAAAACCGCCTTTATATTTTACAAGTCTATGAGATTGCAATGTGTGTGGTGAGCTTTATGGTGGCCATATACTAATGATCGTTTTCTTTGTCCAATAGATCAACCCCATTTAAAATTATTTGATCTATAGTTGACAACCTATTTGATCGATAGGACACACATGGAGAAGTGAAGTTAAGATAATAGGTGAAAGATATGATTGCAAGTAATTGATATTCACACCTGCATGTTCACCATGCAATCTCGTATTCGTATCGATTGAAAACGCAATAACCTGTTTCACACGGGGTTCAGCTTGTATAAGAGCAGTGTGAACAGCATTTGCAGAGCTTTCGGCAAGCTTTGAAGCTTTTTAGGGTACCATTCAGCTCCAGTTTCTAAATGCTGAGCGCAGTACCTAATAGGAGTGCTGATTGCCACTTTAATCAAGCTGCTAGCAGGCTTTCAAAAAGCTAAAACGAAATCTGAAGCCTGCTAGCAGCTTGCCACTTGCCAACCGCAATACGTATACTGTATATACGTTGCAGTTTGCAAGTGGTTTACCAAGGTTATGGCTGAAGCAATCAGCAATAGCCCCGGTATTTTTTTTTTTCAGCCGGCAGCTGGCTTTCTCATGAAAGCAGTCTGAGTGGCTCATCAGCTGCTGGATCGCTTTCAGAAGCGGCAGAAGAAGGACGTCCCCCTCCCTCCCGATAGATATATATATATCTAATATATTTTTTTTTTTTCTCGTGCTTACCGTGCAGCCGACTGGTCACAGAGGCGAACAAAGACCAGATCGTCTTTGATCGCCTCTATGGCCTTGGAGGACCAGAGTGACGTCAAGATGTTACTTTCCATCCAGGGTTTTTTTTTTTGTAAAGCAAAAGATCAACTTTTTTTTTTTTTTTCAAATCGCATGTCAAATCCGCCCAATGTGAACGTGGGCTTAAAGGTAAAAGAGAGATTTGGTGTCCTTTTTGACCCCAGATCTCTCCATAAAGAGGACCTGTCACCCCTTATTTCTATTACAAGGCATGTTTACAAGTACCCCCAACGGGCCATGTTTTCAGGTTTTCTGTTCCTTTGCACAGCTGCTTTAAATCGATATCTACGTTTAACCCCTTCCCAGCCAGTGTCATTAGTACAGTGACAGTTTATATTTTTAGCACTGATCACTGTATTGCTGTCACTGGTTCCCAAAAAGCGCCAGCTAGCGTCAAAAATCGCAGTCCCGCTGTGTCGTTGATCGCCACCATTACTATTCTAAAAAATAAATAAATAGAAATTCCAGTATATATCCCATAGTTTGTAGCCGCTATAAATTTTGCACAAACCAATCAATATACGTTTATTGGGGTTTTTTTTCTTACCAAAAAATATGGAGCAGAATACATATCGGCCTAAATTTATGAAGAGATTTGATTTATTTACATTTTTTTTTTTGGGGTGTTTTATAGCAGAAAGTAAAAAATATTAAATGTGTTGTGATACTGCGCGCTGCTAGGGATTATACTATTACTGAAAAATTATATAAAAAATGGAAACTAGCGAAAAGCTCACCTTCCACACCCTCATAATTGTGTGATCCAACATTTAAAAAATATTTTTTTTTTTTTTCAACATTGTCGGTCTTTTGTTTATTTATAGCGCAAAAAATAAAAACCGCAGAGGTATCCAAATACCACCAAAAGAAAGCTCTATTTATGGGGGAAAAAATTACATACATTTTATTTGTGTACAGTGTAACATGATGGTGCAATTGTCAGTTAAAGTAACGCAGTGCCGTATAGCAAAAAATGGCCTAGTTCTGAAAGGGGAGTAAAACTTCCGAAGGTCAAGCTGCTAGCAGGATTTCAAAAAGCTTCAAAACTTTCTGAAGCCTGCTAGCAGCTTGCTTAAAGTGGCAATCAGCACTCCCATTAGTATCTGTGCTCAACCTTTACAAACTGGAGTTAAAGGGCACTTTATACAAGCTGAAGCTCATGTGAAAGAGGTCTTTCAATCATAACATCTCAGTGATGCCAATCAATGCAATACGATCGATTTAATTTCCTGCCACCGACTCAGTTTATTAAAATCCGATCTAAATTCATTCTATATTAAATCAAAAGGGGAGCTATGGCAATTCTACCGTTTGTTGATTCGATCATTTTAACCAAAACTGTACATCGATGAATTGGGAGCGTGTATGTCCACCACTAGACACATGGGCATTCAGGACACTCATATACAGTGCATCCGGAAAGTACTCACAGCGCTTCACTTTTCCACATTTTGTTATGTTACAGCATTATTCCAAAATGGATTAAATTCATTATTTTCCTCAAAATTCTAAAAACAATACCCCATAATGACAACGTGAAAGACGTTTGTTTGAAATCTTTGAAAATTCATTATTAACAGAAAAACTAAACAAATCCAATGTACATAAGAATTAACAGCCTTTGCTCAATACTTTGTTGAAGCTCCTTTGGCACCAATTACAGCCTCAGGTATTTTTGAGTATGATGCTACAAGCTTGGCACACCTATTTTTGGGCAGTTTCTCTAATTCTTCTTTGCAGGACCTCTCAAGCTCCATTAGGTTGGATGGGGAGCGTCGGTGCACAGCCATTTTCAGATCTCTCCAGGGATGTTCAATCGGGTTCAAGTCTGGGCTCTGACTGGGCCACTCAAGGACATTCACAGGGTTGTCCCATAGCCACTCCTTTGTAATGTTGGCTGTGTGCTTAGGGTCATTGTCCTGTTGGAAGATGAACCTTCACCCCATTCTAAGGTCCAGACTGCTTTGGAGCAGGTTTTCATCAAGGATGTCTCTGTAGATTGCTGCATTCCTCTTTCCCTCGATCCTGACTAGTCTCCCAGTTTCTGCCGCTGAAAAACATCCCCACAGCATGATGCTGCCACCACCATGCTTCACTGTAGGGATGGTACTGGCCAGGTGGTGAGCGGTGCCTGGTTTCCTCCAGACATGACACTTGTCCTTAAGGCCAAAGAGCTCAATCTTTGTTTCATCAGACCAGAGAATTTTGTTTCTCATGGTCAGAGTCCTTCAGGTGCCTTTTGGAAAACTCCAGGTGGGCTATCATGTGCCTTTTTACTGAGGAATGGCTTCCGTCTGACCACTCTACCATACAGGCCTGATTGGTGGAGGGCTGCAGAGATGGTTGTTCTTCTGGAAGGTTCTCCTCTCTCCACAGAGAAATGCTGGAGCTCTGTCAGAGTGACCTTCGGGTTCTTGGTCACCTCTCTGACTAAGGCCCTTCTCCTCCGATCGCTCAGTTTGGCCAGGTGGCCCGCTCTAGGAAGAGTCTTGGTGGTTCCAAACTTCTTCCAATTACAGATGATGGAGGCCACTGTGTTCATTGGGACCTTCAATGTTGCAGACATTTTTCTGTGCCCTTCCCCAGATCTGGGCCTCCATACAATCCTGTCTCGGAGGTCTACAGACAATTCCTTGGACTTCATGGCTTGGTTTGTGCTCTAAGACCCTGTTCACACAGGGACGACTTGTCAGGCGACCTAGTCGCCTGACAAGTCGCCTCCCGTTCTGTGCTATGGAACCATTCTAAGGGGAGCGACGCAAGTCGCTCCGACTTAGAAAAAGGTTCCTGTACGACTTCGGGGGCGACTTGCATAGACTTCTATACAGAAGTCGTTTTGCAAGTCGCCGGGCAGTCGTGTGCAGGTTGCCTCGGTGAGGCGACCTGCAAGTCGTGTTGCCCCTGTGTGAATGGGGTCTAACTGTGGGACCTTACTTATAGACAGGTGTGCTCCTTTCCAAATCATGTCCAATCAACTGAATTTACCACAGGTGGACTCCAATCAAGTTGTAGAAACATCTCAGGGATGATCAGTGGAAACAGGAGGCACCTGAGCTCAGTTTTGAGCGTCATGGAGAAGGCTGTGAATACTTATGTACATGGGATTTTTTTCATTTTTTGTTTTAAACTCTTTTTATTACATTTTTATATAAAAAAAAAATACATAACATAACAATCACAAACGTGTATCATTCCTAGAATATGCATAATACAAAACAATTATTATAATTATCATTAAAAATCCTCCAAAATATGCTAAGTTCTGTCACCCCTCTCTGTGTCCTCTAACAACCCCCCCCCTCTTCTTCTCCAAAAAAAAAAAAAAAAAAAAAAAAAAATATATATATATATATATTTTTTTTTTTTAATAAATGTGCAAAGATTTCAAACAAACTTCTTTCACCTTGTCATTATGGGGTCTTGTTTGTAGAATTTTGAGGAAAATTGTGAATTTAATCCAATTTTGGAATAAGGCTGTAACATAATAAATTGTGGAAAAAGTGAAGCTCTGTGAATACTCTCCGGATGCACTGTACACAGGACAGCGATCGCTGAACTTGCTACTGATTTTTCAGACTTTTTTCTTTTTACAAATGATGATCCTAAAAAAACAAAACAAATCCCCCCCCCGCTGTCCTATTACCGTTCAAATCATACACTGCCTGCAGAGCCGGTCATGCCACAAAATTTGCCACAGCTACAGGGAACTGCATGCGATCGTTCAGTTACTGTACGGTTGGAGAGATAGATGTGACACGACCTCCTGGTAGTAAATTCCAATCGCTCAAATGACTTTTTTCTAGTTCTAAAGATTCATGCCGCAGTTCTGAGGACCGCAAATCAATATCCGCGGGTGATCTCGGATAACCGACCATCCTGTTCCCGGAAGCAATGCTGGTAAAACGGTCGTTTGACACGGTAAACAATCTAATGTGACAATTTTTATTAAACCTTTAAAAAAAAGAAAGGTAAAAAAAAAAAAAAAAAAAAAAACCCTTGTATGAACGGGCTGCGCCACCCCCAGGACGATGGGCGCACACTACCTCTGGGGGGTGCTGTATATTGAACAATGACTTTACATACATTGGATTCAGAGAAGGCCTGGGAAACTGAGGGCGGGGCCATGAAGAAGGGGGCGGGGCCATGGAGAAAGGGATGGGGTCAGGAAGAAGGGGGTGGGGTCAGGAAGAAGGGGGCGGGGGGCACCGGCCCAGTAACAGTCAGAAGTTGCGCAGTCCTTTGTCTCTTCGCTGTGATGCATTGTGTACAGTCCCGGGTTCTTGGCGTCTCCTCTGCCCAATCCCGAGTCTGTGTCACAGCTTGCGGCGGGCGTCCCCCACCCTATCCGCGCTGGATGGCCGCTCCTCTCATTTACGCCGGCCTGTGGGGGGAGACATGAAAGTCAGACGCATAAAAAAAATACGATGACGTGGTGTGATTGTGAATCACTTATCAATGTTATTGTTGATTTTATGATCATTATTTCTGTAGCGGACATATTAGTTGTGTATGGAAATTAGAGAAGTTTACCGTCAGTTTAGGAAGGGATTCTTTACGGTAAGAGCGGAGGATTCCCTACCGTATGAAATAAAAAAAAAGAAGGACTGACGTAAATAAAGAAAATAGATACAAATGAAAAAATGACATTCTTATTAAAAGATAAGTTCACTTTTTTTTGTGATTATTGTGGGATGGCACGGAGGGGGCGGAGACTGATTCCCGCTCTCCAGCTTGTGCACATTTTGCTCATTTACATTCTTGCACTGCGTCAATGCAAGGGTTACCGTGTGTTCTGTTCAAAGCGGTTGTAAAGGCAGAACGTTTTTTTTACCTTCTACATACCTCCCAACATTTTGAGATGGAAATGAGCGTATGTAGGCATAGGACACGCCCCCTGCCACACCCCCTGAAAAGAGAATTAACCCTAAAAAAAAGGTTAATTAAATCCACAAGGGCTTTTTTTTACCACTACTTTTCCTTTATATTGGCTTTTAAAATTTCCAAATGCAGCAATTTAGAATTTAGATGAAAGGTTTAGCTCTGGGAAACACTTTTTGAAAGATAAAAAGTGCATTTTATATACAGTGGAACCTTGGATTATGAGCATAATCCGTTCCAGGAAAATGCTTGTAATCCAAAGCACTCGCATATCAAAGCGAAAGTTTCCCCATAGAAGTCAATGGAAACTAAGATAATTAGTTCCACGTTGACTTCTATTACATGCAATACCACATGTGGCCAGAAGTGGGGGGCGCCAGAGAGCCTCGGAAATACTCGGGGACAGCTCGGCTAAACTCGGAAAGGCACGGAAACACTCGGGAACTATTTCCAAGTGATTCAGAGTATTTCCGAACGGCTCCGAACCGTTCTGAGTGTCCCCGGTGCCCCCCCCGCACCTCTGGCCAAATGCGGTACTGCACACCACATTGGCTTGAATTCTGCTCGTTTTGCCAGACAACACTCGCAAACCGAGTCAGAATTAAAAAAAAAAAAAATTTGCTTGTCTTTCAAAACGCTCGTTAACAGTTTTACTCGTAAACCAAGGTTCCACTGTATATCTATATAGATCAGACCAAAATGAGGGGCAAATGAGGAGGAAAGAGGGACAGAGAGACATTGTTCCAAATCAGGGACAGTTGGGAGCTATGGCAGAGGACCCCCCCCCCCCCCCGTTATACTTACCCAAGCCAATCTCGATCCTGTGATGTGCACGAGTTCAGCGTCTGTCTCTGCTCTCTCCCTCCTCACTGGGTAGATTGATCGCAGCGGGAGCCATTGGCTTCCACTCCTGTCAATCAAATCCTAGGTCGAGGGGGCGGAGCTAAGCCACACTGTCAATAGACGCAGACAAGGCCGTTTGTGAGTGAGCCTGTGCGAGATCCCCCATATAAAGCGGTTTTCTATGGGGGTACTTGGTGTTGGGGGGGAGGGGCTGGGAGCGATACACAGGTGTCCCAGTCCGCCAATGGTAGCAAATCAGGGCCACTGGAGGTGATCACAGGGCTAAAGGAGAAGTTCCGGGACCCCTGAGGATATAGGGCAGAAGTGATTTTAGCTTTGGGGGGGGGGGCGCCTCTACATCTCCTCCCAGCCCTGTGAGCACCTCCAACGGCCTGTGCATGCAGGCTTTATGTACTGTGAGTTCTTAACATTTACTAAACTGCCCACTAGATGGCGCTTTATTCCCTTTATCTAAGGGGAAATTGCATGCAATTCCTTGGAGTGCGCTTTGCGCCCATTCATTTTGTATTGAAGCAAATCGCACCTCAAAGTATTGGTTTCGGGAACATTTGGGCGAGTACTGATACCAAATGCTTGGTATGCTCCTAGGCCAGTGATGGTGAACCTTGGCACCCCAGATGTTTTGGATCTACATTTCCCATGATGCTCATGCACTCTGCAGTGTAGTTGAGCATCATGGGAAATGTAGTTCTATAACATCTGGAGTGCCAAGGTTCACCATCACTGTCCTAGTAGGGCTTGTCCTCAGTAACAGTTGTGGGGATGTAAAACCCTGAGGTTAAGCTGCACTTTTACCGCCCCCATCCCCCCCCCCCCCCCCCCCCAATCGCTCTCTCTTAAGCTGAAGATGCAGCAGCTGGGGGTGTACACAAGCCTGCACTGCATGCCGCTTCCGGAGCGTGACCCATTTAAGTGAATGGGGCCTCTCTGCATGAGCCCCACAACTGCATGCAATGCACTAAGTTGGCAATCGCTATTGCCGGGTCCAAGGGGCTAAAGCAGGTGGCAAGCAGCCAATACAAAGCCTCCTTACCAAGAGTCAAAAGCTCTTTGAAAAGCAATCCAAATGCGTATCGCTTTTCAGAGAGCAAAGCTTCTTTGAACAAACACTTACTGCAGCCAGTTCTATGTAAACCTAAGGTTCCTTCAGAGGTGGGGGGGGGTCCCTTGAGCTGTGGCAACCTAAGCTCTCATCTGGTGGTGGCTGCATAGTTCCAGAGTCAACGGAGTGATTGCAAAAGTGACGTTCTGACCCCCAGTGTAAGGGGGGGAATTGTTCTCACTGTTCACCACCAATGTAGGGAGCATTGTCCCATGAACCCCCCAATGGACTTACCTTACCGGGGGTTCCCCGAGATCTGAAAAATGAGTTCAAGGCTTCCTCTGGGTTTAGGTTAAGAAAGGCGGCCTTAGTGCATTGGAGAGCCATTTAAAATGAATGGCAAGGCATGTAATGTGCGCCGCCGCAAGCTGTTAACGCTTGTATTCCTGCAACGTGTTCGATGCAAACGGGGCCGGTTCACACCACATGCAGTCCACTGCATCAGAAACGCATGGAAAGTAAGTTGTATGGTTTTCAATAGCATAGTTCATATCAGTGCGTTCCAGAAAAAAAAAGTATGCTGCATTTTTCCTGCACAGAACTGTAGTGAAACACTGTAAAAGTGCACCGGCCCCCAGTACAGTGGAAAAAAAATTTAAGAAAATAACTAAATAAATCATCTGAAATGCATCAAAAACTGCATGCAGAAATGCATCTGGAACAGACCTGGAGTGCATTTTTTGTGGTGTGAACAGCTTTACACGTTCCAGTGCGTTTAGGTGCATTTTACTGCGTTCCAATATAGTACAGAAAGAATGCGGCACGTTCTACTTTTGTTTCTGGAACTGACTGCATTGGTGTGCACTATATGCCATTGGAAAGTCGCATCAAAGTCGGACCAAAGTCGTGCAGGGACTACGTTTGAAGTCGATGCGTCTTGAAGTCGCACAGATATGAACGGTACTCATAGGAAATCATGGGTACGACTTGTCATGTGACTTTGCAGTCCCGAGTCACAGGACAAGGCGCAGAGGTGTGAAGGGGCCTTCCTTTCTTTTTGTTCAGATTCTATAATCTAGTTATTTAGTTTCGTTAAATTCGGTTGATTCCTCAATTCGTATTCGGATGTCTTCTTTCAAATTTTCTTCGATTTTTTTTCAATTTGAAATGTTTGAATCGATAAACTTCTAATCGTTTGACTCGAAAATGTTTTTGTTTTTTTTTTTCAATTCGAATGCAGCAAAGTGAACAAACAAAAGAAAAATCTTCATTCAATGATTACAATGACTCTTTACCCACTTGCCTCCCGGGAACTTTCACCCCCTTCCTGCCCAGGCCAATTTTCAGCGCTCTCTTTGAAAGACAATTACGCGGTCATGTAACACTGTACTCAGATGGAATATTTTTTTTTTTTTTTTTTACACAAATAGAGCTTTCTTTTGGTGGTATTTAATCACTGCTGGGTTTCTATTTTTTGCTAAAAAAACCAAAAAAGACCAAAAAGTTTGAAAAACAAAACAAAAAACAGTTTCATAGTTTGTTATAAAATTTTGAAAACAGGTAATTTTTTTTCTTCATTGATGTGCGCTGATGAGTCAGCACTGATAGGTGGCACTGATAGGCATTGAGAGGTGGCACTGGTGGGTGGCATGTACCTATAGGAAGGATAAACTGGAAATGGAGCGAGTACAAAGAAGGGCAACAAAGCTAATAAAGGGTCTGGAGGATCTTAGTTATGAGGAAAGATTGCGAGCACTGAACTTATTCTCTCTGGAGAAGAGACGCTTGAGAGGGGATATGATTTCAATTTACAAATACCGGACTGGTGACCCCAGAATAGGGATAAAACTTTTTCACAGAAGAGAGTTTAACAAGACTCGTGACCACTCATTACAATTAGAAGAAAAGAGGTTTAACCTTAAACTATGTAGAGGGTTTTTTACTGTAAGAGCGGCAAGGATGTGGAATTCCCTTCCACAGGCGGTGGTCTCAGCGGGGAGCATTGATAGCTTCAAGAAACTATTAGATAATCACCTGAATGACCGCAACATACAGGGATATACAATGTAATACTGACATATAATCACACACATAGGTTGGACTTGATGGACTTGTGTCTTTTTTCAACCTCACCTACAATGTAACTATGTAACTGTGAGGCACTGATGGGCACTGGTTGGCAGCACAGATGGGCACAGATAGGTGGCACTGATGGGCACTGATAGGCAGCACTGATGGGCACTGATAGGTGGCACTGATGGGCACTGGTATGCAACACTGATAGGCAGCACTGATGGGCACTGATAGGTGGCACTGGTAGGCAACACTGATAGGCAGCACTGATGGGCACTGATAGGTGGCACTGGTAGGCAACACTGATAGGCAGCACTGATGGGCACTGATAGGTGGCACTGATGGGCACTGATAGGTGGCACTGATGGGCACTGGTTGGCAGCACTGATGGGCACTGATAGGCAGCACTGATGGGCACTGGTTGGCAGCACTGATGGGCACTGCTAGGTGACATTGTTTGTCTTTTGTTTCCTTTATATATTAAAATATAAACCCCAAGTGGTGATTAAATATCACCTAAAGAAAGCTCTACCTGATAAAAAAATAATAATATAAAACTCGTTTGGATACAGCGTTGCATGATGGAGTCATTGTCAGTCAAACTATCACAGCACTGGAAAGCAGCCTGGTAATGAGGGGGGAGGACAGGCTGCTACTCCAGTGGTTACAGCAGATTATGGATCAAGTCAAAGTGTGCCGGAGCTTCACCCAGAAATGTTACATTGGGGTGGATTTACTAAAGGCAAATAGACAGTGTACTCTGAAAAGTGCAGTTGCACCAGAGCTTAGTAAATGAGGGAGATCTCTGATGACTTCCATCATCCAATCATGTGCAAGCAAAAATATTTTTTTTTTTTCCCTTGCATGTGATTGGGTATTCTTTGCCTCATTTACTAAGCTCTGGAGCAACTGCAAAGTGCCCAGTCTATTTGCCTTTAGTAAACCAACCCCAATGTATGTATCTCTTCTTACACATACGCTGAACATTGGCTCAGAGCTGGCCCAGCTCTACAGGTGACAGGTGCACCACAGCAGCCAATGGCGTGCCTGCATCCCTCAGAACCTAACAACAAAAAGGTATGATTGGTTATAGTAAAGTCCAGTTGGGCATGGATGTGATTGGCTGGTGTCTCGGCGGAGACAGGGCAGGCCGCAGAGTGCCGGCTTTTATACTTACAAATAACTCTGCTTGAACAGCGGGTGATTGGACTTTTCATTGACATGGTAGAGGGGGAATGGATCAAATCCACCAATGAAATCAACTGAAAGAAACAAAATCCCAAAATAAAAGCAACAAAAACAATGAGAAAGGCATGCAGGGTGAGGGAGGGGGAGGAGCAGAGACACGGGAGGAATGGATGACAGACAATACAGATCACACCGGGGGGGGGGGGGGGGAATGAAGGTTCAATGACCCCAAATGAAAAAATGGTTCTTAGATTCACCCTTCTGGGAAGCCGCCACCCCTGTACAGAACACCAGCTGTGATATCGGCCATTATAGGCTATGGGAGGGGGGAGCGCCGGGCCATGACCTCGTGTCTGTAGGACCCCCCCAGTCTGTAGGACCCCCCAGTCTGTAGGACCCCCCCAGTCTGTAGGACCCCCCAGTCTGTAGGACCCCCCCAGTCTGTAGGACCCCCCAGTCTGTAGGACCCCCCCAGTCTGTAGGACCCCCCCAGTCTGTAGGACCCCCCAGTCTGTAGGACCCCCCCAGCCTGTAGGACCCACCCAGTCTGTAGGACCCCCCAGTCTGTAGGACCCCCCCAGTCTGTAGGACCCCCCCAGTCTGTAGGACCCCTCCCATCAATGCTCAGTGGTGGTTAGCACTTCTACCTCGTAGAACCCAAGTGTTGGGTTCACAACCAAGCATGTGTTCCCTCCAACACTCCAAAGACATGCTGGTAGGTTAAATTGCCCTCATATGTGTGATGGGGACCTTCGATTGTAAGCTCTTGAGGGCAGGGCCTGATGTACACTATATTACCAAAAGTATTGGGACGCCTGCCTTTACATGAACTTTAATGACATCCCAGTCTTAGTCCGTAGGGTTCAATATTGAGTTGGCCCACCCTTTGCAGCTATAACAGCTTCAACTCTTCTGGGAAGGCCGTCCACAAGGTTTAGGAGTGTGTCTATGGGAATGTTTGATCATTCTTCCAGAAGAGCATTTGTGAGGTCAGGCACTGATGTTGGACAGGAAGGCCTGGCTCACAGTCTCCGCTCTAATTCATCCCAAAGGTGTTCTATCAGGTTGAGGTCAGGACTCTGTGCAGGCCAGTCAAGTTCCTCCACCCCAAACTCCCTCATCCATGTCTTTATGGACCTTGCTTTGTGCACTGGTGTGCAGTCATGTTGGAACAGGAAGGGTCCATCCCCAAACTGTTCCCACAAAGTTGGGAGCATGAAATTGTCTAAAATGTCTTGGTATTCTGACGCCTTAAGTGTTCCCTTCACTGGAACTAAGGGGCCAATCCCAACCCCTGAAAAACAACCCCACACCATAATCCCCCCTCCACCAAATGATTTGGCCCAGAGCACAAAGCAAGGTCCATAAAGACATGGATGAGTGAGTTTGGGGTGGAGGAACTTGACTGGCCTGCACAGAGTCCTGACCTCATCTCGACAGACACCATTGGGATGAATTAGAGTGGAGACTGCAAGCCAGGCCTTCTTGTCCAACGTCAGTGCCTGACCCCACAAATGCACTTCTGGAAGAATGGTCAAACATTCCCATAGACACACTCCTAAACCTTGTGGACAGCCTTCCCAGAAGAGTTGAAGCTGTTATAGCTGCAAAGGGTGGGCCAACTCATCATTGAACCCTACGGACTAAGACTGGGATGCCATTGAAGTTCATGTAAAGGCAGGCGTCCCAATACTTTTGGTAATATAGTGTATATGTAGAGCGCGATGTACATTGTTGGTGTTATATAAATACCGGTGATGGATATGAGATCACAGTGTCGGGTTTACACCAAAAATCTTTTGTTCCCGAGTTTTTTCCAATGAATTCTCCCCCCTCCTTTTGTCTTATATTGGTTGTGTCCCTTTAATTGCTTCCCCTGTAATCCGCTCCTCTGTGAATTCCTATGCGGCTCCCTCCAGTGCTGCCTCTCCACCCCTTTCCCCACACTGACTGATTGTCCCCACAATCTGGGATAATCAAGGGAACTAATGATGGCAACTAATAAAGAGCCCCGGAGCCAGGAAATAACGAGGACACACCCGGGACCTCCGAATCATCACCTCTATCTATAGAGATTCTCCTTCCTAGAAATATCAGAGGGGGGGGGGGGGGCTCTGCTAATGAGTCCCCCTCCCCCACATCCCCCGCTCTACATCATTCATATCTGACAGTGACAGAGAGCTGATGTGTACATTGTACGATCGGCCACACACCTAACAATCTCATATCTCCTATAGATCACCAATCATTGGACCGTACTACAGGAAGGATGGATACTTAGTTGCTGGTGAATGTAAAGGTCCCCCCATACATGGATTGATTTGTCATCAATTTATACCGGCAAAAGATATATTGATTTATGGCGGCCATATATGTATCGATTTCTGATCAATTTATGGTGGCCATACACTTATTGATTTGTGATTGATTTACATATGGTAGCCATACATGTATTGATTTCCGATCAGTTTACAGTGGCCGTACACATATTAATTTTTGGGGGTCATACATGTACCAATTTCCAATCAATTTATAGCGGCCATTCACATATTGATTTATGGTGGCCATACAAGTATTGATTTCTGATCAATTTTTACTGACGAAAGACATATTGATTTATGGTGGTCATACATGTACCAATTTCCGATCAATTTCTGATCAATTAATAGCGGTCATTCACATATTGATTTATGGGGGCCATATATGTATCGATTTCTGATCAATTTATGGTGGCCATACACGTATTGATTTGTGATTGATTTACATATGGTAGCCATACATGTATTGATTTCTGATCAGTTTACAGTGGCCATACACATATTGATTTTTGGTGGTCATACATGTACCAATTTCCGATCAATTTCTGATCAATTAATAGCGGTCATTCACATATTTGTTTATGGTGGCCATACATGTATTAATTTCCGATCAATTTATAGCGGTCATTCACATATTGGTTTATGGTGGCCATACATGTATCGATTTCTGATCAATTTATACTGACGAAAGACATATTGATTTATGGGGGCCATATATGTATCGATTTCTGATCAATTTATGGTGGCCATACACGTATTGATTTGTGATCGATTTACATATGGTAGCCATACATGTATTGATTTCTGATCAGTTTATAGGGCCATACACATATTTTGTTTATGGTGGCGATACAAGTATTGATTTGTGATCAATTTATATTGAGGACACACATATTGATTGATGGTGGCCATATATGTATTGATTTGTGATCAATTTTTAGTGGCGACACACATATTGATTTATAGGGGCCATATATGTATTGATTGTTGATCAATTTATAGTAGCTATACACATATTGACTTATGGTGGCCATATATGTATTGATTTGTGATCAATTTTTAGTGGCGACACACATATTGATATATGGTGGCAATACATGTATGGCCACCATAAATTGATCAGAAAATGATCAGAAAACGATCATGATTTAATCATCAATTTAAAGTGACCATACTCATATTTATTTGTGATCGATTTACATATACTGGCCAAACATGTATTGATTTGCGATCGATCTAGCTTCAAGTGATCACAAGCAAGCGATTCGTCCTCAGTTAAAATTTCAGACAATGCCACACATACAGCACTGACCGAAAATATGATCTATCAGAAAAGATCATTTCTTCGATCTGAATTATGATCGGTAGTCTGACAGACACACAGATATTTATTTAATCGATCAGAAATGATCAATAAAATTCAGCCAATGAATGTGCTGTACACGTATCGATTTATGGTGGCCCTGCATGTATTGATATTTGATCAATTTATAGTGGCGACACGCATATCGATATATGGTGGCCATACATGTATGACCACCATAAATTGATCAGAAATCGATACATGAATGGCCACCATAAATCATAATTTAATCATCAATTTAAAGTGACCATACTCATATTTATTTGTGATCGATTTACATATACTGGCCATACATGTATTGATTTGCGATCAATTTATGGGGGCCATACATGTATTGATTTGCGATCGATCTAGCTTTAAGTGATCACAAGCAAGCGATTTGTCCTCTATTAAAATTTCAGACAATGCCACACACACAGCACTGACCGAAAATACGATCTATCAGAAAAGATCATTTCTTCGATCTGAATTATGATCGGTAGTCTGACACACAGATATTTATCTAATGGATCAGAAACGATCAATAAAATTCAGCCAATGAATGGGCTAGTGTCAGGATGGATGGACGGCTCAGTAGACGCATCAAACGGTCTGCGGGTTTATGATTCTTGCTCAGCTGGATCTTTTTAGTCGCACCGAATAATCAATTAAAGGATTGTGTCGATCGTATGATCAGAAACAATCAACATCATTCCGGCAGCTAATTGACTTTCCAGCAAATAAAATCGACATCTTCCTAAATCCATCCAATGGAGGGTGAAGGGGGAGGGGTTGATTTTGGGGCCATCGGGTCCGATGGAGGATCTGCAGTTTATGATTCCTGTTCAATGTGATCGTTTTCAGTCACTATGGGGCACAGCATTAAAAATCTGGCAGGGGCCCCAACCCTTCCAATCCCCCCCCCCCCCCCATGTAGAGACACTCCCGGCCTCCTTTAGCCTAAATTGACCACAACAAGCCGCAGATAAAAATCAGACATTCGGGGTCTGTACAGGTCCGGGGGCTTCTACATTAATAATCATCAATGGCATTTCTATCTCTTCCAGTATCCTTTATATTCTGTCTACCACTCCAAAGAGGAAATGGCTCGATGTATAAGGGTGGCCACACACACACGACAACCTGATTGTACAATCGCCTTCACACTTATCAAAACTGTGTCTTATCGGGACAACCCTGACCAATCCATTCAACTGCTATGCAATCAGACCGAGCCTCACATTACAGAGTTGTTGGCAGGTCTAAAGGAGATGGTACAATCAGATTGTATAGTGTATGGCGAGTGTTTGTGGCCAGGACTATAGAGCGGTTATACTCACAGCTGTCCTCCTCTTCTGTGAACACGCTGGTCACATAACAGGCGTACACAAAGCCAAAGAGCTGGAAAAGAATCAGTGCAGGGGATCAGACAATGAACATCTACATCCTGAATAATAATAATAATATCCTGTATAATACTATAAAATAATATAAATAATACCCTGTATAAAAATGAATAATCATAATAATAATAATAATAATAATATTAATGTTAATATTATGTATTATATCCTGTATAAAAATATATAATGATAATAGTAATAATAACATGTATAACATCCTATAGATAAAGATATAATAATAATAATAATAATAATAATAATATTTAATCACAATAATATGTATAAAAATATATAAATACTAATATTATGTATAATATACTGAATAAAAATATATAATGATAATATCCATAAAATCCTGGATTATAATAATATGTATAATATCCTGTATAAAAATATATAAATTATAATAACAATAATAATATTATGTATAATGTCCTGTATAAAAAACAATAATAATAACATGTATGATATCCTATATAAAAATATGTAGTAATTAATAATAATAACATGTATAATATCCTGTAGATAAAGATATAATAATAATAATAATAATAATAATAATAATAATAATAATAATATTTAATAACAATAACATGTATAAAAATATATAAATACTAATAGTATGTATAATATCCTGAATAAAAATATATAATCATAATATTATCCATAAAATCCTGGATTATAATAATAATTATAATAATAATACTAATATTATGTATAATATCCTGAATAAAAATATATAATCATAATAATAATAACATGTATGATATCTTATATAAAAGTATATAATAATAACAACACATATTATATCCTATATAAAAATATGTAATAATTAATAATAATAATAATAGTAATAATAACATGTATAATATCCTGTATAGAGATTATAGAAATAGAAATAATAATCTAATTAGTATAATATTTAATAACAATAACATATAAAAATAAATAAAAACCATAATTAAAAAAAAAAATATTATGTATACTATCCTGTATTGAATATATAATAATAAAATGTATAATATCCTGAATAAAGATGTAATAATAATAATATTTAATAATAACATGTATAAAAATATATAATAATAATATGTATAATATCCTATATAAAAATAATAATAATAATATTCTTATTATTCTAATATTTAAGAAAATTTACATATATAATATCCTATGAAAAAATATGTAATAATAACTTGTTTAATATCCTGAATAATAATAATAATAATTATTATTATATCCTGCATAAAAATATATATATTATATATTATCCTGTATAATAATATTATGATCAGCCCCTCTTACCATGTGACTTGCTACAAACTTACAATGTACAGTAAATACTGAGGGGGGGGGGGACTAAGGAAATGCTTCTTCCTGCCTGCAGCAGACTCATGACATCATTACTAGCTGTTGGTTTGGTTCACACTTGTGCGATGTCTGTGTGATACGAATTCAGCCTTACAAACTGCATGGCTGAAATCGGCTGAAATCGCATTCGCACCAAAATGGTGCAGGAACCTTTTATTTTTTTGGTCCTCCTTGGAGTCGGATCATACGAGTGTTCACACCCAATGCGATCCGATTCCTGCACCATTTGACAATTCTCACTTGGAACTGATCTGGGGGGTGTCATTAACTTTACATTGACACCCGCAGCGGTTCGTAGATCTCAGTGTAAACCATCCGTGATTCGGGTGCGATGCAGGGCTTCCCGCACCGCACCAGTGTGACCCGGGACTGAATGATAAAAGGTGAAGCTTTTTTGGAGACATTACATTGCTGCTGGATAATGTGACATGTCGTTGTGGAGCTGTAAAAATGACAGCAGGGAACACTTTAAGCCTTAGGCCATCAAAAGAATCATATATACAAATCTACTTGTGAATAAAGTTCTAGGACAAAGGGCCAAAAAGCGCCCCCCTCCTCATGATCTATGAACTACCTCATCTGTATAGATTGCGGGTCCTACCCTTTTTTGCACCACCTCCTACTGAAGCGCCCAAGGCATCCGCCTCTCCTCCCCCCCCCCCACCCCCTGTATGAATTACAATAATATGGAGGACAGCAGGCGTCCCCGGCACACAGCTGCTTGTCATGGATGATGTGTGAAGTATGCACAGCTGGATGGGAGGGTGGCCGGGGATTGGCTGAGGAATGTTCGGTATCGGGGGGACCCCCCTGCGCGGTCCCAGCAGGGACATAAAAAGGTCACACGCTGCAGGAATGGTGCGCATGGCGGAACGCAGAGAGGGGTTCGTACCGAAGCGTGAACGGAACATTCCCCCAACATTCTACATCTTAACTTCTAAAAATAATCATCGTCATCCTTCAGGGCAAAACATTCCCAGCTGCTCCTCCAAATACCGACAAGTGCAAGAGATCTCCAAGTGTGCGCAATATGTAACTGACATCACGGCTAGGAGACCTCATGAGGCTCTTAAAGGGACAGTCCACCTTAAAAATTATATTTTTTAAAATTATATATATATATATATATATATATATATATATATATATATATATATATATATATATTTTTTTTTTTTTTGCTTTCAAATGTAGAGGAGAGATTTGGGGTCCTATAGACCCCCGATCTCTCCATAAAGAAGACCTGTTATCCCTTATTTCTATCACAAGGGATGTTTACATTCCTTGTAATAGGAAAAAAAGTGCTAAAAAAAAAAAATGGGATGTTTACAATCCTTGTAATAGGAATAAAAGGAATAAAAGTGCTAAACAAAAAAATGTCACGCTGTATTTGCAGAAAATATATTTTAATGAAAAAAAAACAAAAAAAAAAAAAACACAATATATAACCCACATTTTTTTGGTGCAATATAAAAAAATAATGTTACGCCGAGTAAATAGATACCTAACATGTCAAGCTTTAAAATTTTCACACGCTCGTGGAATGGCGACAAACTAAATCTCCATAGGCAACACTTTAAACATTTTTTACAAATTACATGTTTAGAGTTACAGAGGAGGACTGGTGCTAGAATTATTGCTCTCCAGGGTGGATATAAATCATGATTTAAAAAAAATAAAATAAATAAATAAATAAATAAATAAATCTGATATTTCTTTTTTTATTTAAATCGATTTTTTTTTATTTTTATCAAATTTATTTTAATAAAATGCTCTTGGAGTAAAAATCTATCTAAAGATAATTTTCTATTTAAGATACATTAATAATTTAGTTTATTCAGCATGAAATGGAGCTTAGTTATGTAGGGTATATATTCTGCAGTATTTACATTTTTGGTAAACTCATTTAATGAATCCAAGCTCTGCAAGCTGAGATAACATTCACTGCATTGATGCCTTCACACAATTTCACAGTAGTTTAGGAATATTCTTTTATCCCATTGTTTTGCAAACCTATGTACACTGCAAACTGTATGATTGAATCGCTTCTGATATCGCTGTTTTACTAACCTGATAGCTTATTATTCTAAATAGGAAACCTTCATTTTGTTTGCAAATATTAAAGATTCTAACTGCCCGCAAGAATGAGTCCTTACATTTAAAGAGCACCTGTCATTTCAGATCCATCATGGCAGCGCCTGTTAGCGGGCATCCACTCACCTGCTGCCGCCACGTCCCTCACCTTGTTGTGTCACTGCCCCATCACCAGCCGTCCCATTAAAGTAAATGGGACTGTCGGTGAGTCAACAGCGGGTCAGAAGAGGAGTCGCTGCGGGACAGAGATGACAGTTGCTCTTTAAAAAAAAAAAACGATTTAAATCGTTGATTTAAAATCAAGCAATTTTACTTTAAATCATGATTTATATCAACTTGATTTAAATCAAATCCACCCTGTTACTCTCCCTCTAACGTTCGTGGCGATACCTCCCATGTGTGGTTTGAACACCGTTTACATGAGAGTGCGTGTCCTACGTATTCGTTCGCTTCTGTGCACGAGCACGATGGGATGAGGGCGCTTAACTTTTTTTTTTATTTTTTATTTATTTAATTTTATTTTTTTTCTACACTGTCCCATTCATTTTTTTTAGCACTTTTATTCCTATTACAAGGAATGTAAACATTCCATTGTGATATAAATAAGAGATAACAGGTCTTCTTTATGGAGAGATCGGGGGTCAATACGACCCCAAATCTCTCCTCTACCTTTGAAAGCAAAAGATCAAAAAAACAAAACATTGATCTGATGCTTTAAAAAAAAAAAAAAAAAAAGTTTACTTTCACCCTAGAAGTGACATCATGATGTCACTCCGGTCCTCCTAGATCAGTGATGGTGAACCTTGGCACCCCAGATGTTTTGGAACTACCGTATATACTCGAGTATAAGTCGAGGCCCTAATTTACCACAAAAAAATGGGAAAAACTTAGTGACCCGAGTATAAGACGAGGGTGAGAAATGCACAGCTACTGTAAGTGGAAAAGAGGGTCAACAATGCCCATTTGCAGCCTCACTGTGCCCATTTGCAGCATCACTGTGCCCATTTGCAGCCATAGGTCCCCTGAACTTCAAACTCGGTAGTTAAGGGTTCCTAGATGCCCCCTAGCTGCAGCCACAATTTGGGGTCTCAGAACCCAAAGGGTCCCGAAATGACATTGCAGCAGATGGACACAGTTGACCGAATTTGGGGCCCTGTATCTCAGGGCCACTTAGTGCTAGGAACCCCACATTTGGTGTGCAAACCCAGCGGAACTAGCACTATAAAATTTCCAAAGCTGGGGTTTCTAGCACCAAGTGGCCCCGAGATACAGGGCCCCAAAAATCAGTTCAGAAAATGTCAAGCACTTTTCTACAGCAGAGAATGACATTTTCCGAACCGGTTTGGGGGCCCCGTATCTCAGGGCCACTTAGTGCTAGGAACTTCAGCTTTGGATATGTTGTGGTACCAGGTCCACTGGGTTTGCACACCAAATTTGGAGTTCCTAGCATCAAGTGGCCCTGAGATACGGGGCCCCAAATTCGGTTCAGAAAATGAAATTTTTTGCTGCAGAAAAGTGCTTGACTCGAGTATAAGTCGAGGGGGGCACATTCAGCACTAAAAAATGTGCTGAAAAATTCGACTTATACTCGAGTATATACGGTACATTTCCCATGATACTCAACTACACGGCACAGTGCATGAGCATCATGGGAAATGTAGTTCCAAAACATCTTAGGTGCCAAGGTTCACCATCACTGTCCTAGATCATAGAGGTGATCAGAGACTATCTGGTCTCTCTTCACCTCTATGGCCAGCCGCGTGAACTGTCAGACCATTTCCCAGGCGAGAAAACAGGGCCCAGGACAAGGGGCGGGCAGGGGGGGCGGCTGCCCTGGGAACTGTGGTATCATGTGAGGATCGGGGGCACCCACAAGGAGATCGGGGGGGGGGGGTTGTGTTGGGAGGGGGGCAGCAAAAGGTAAGAATTGTTCTAGGAGGGGAAACTTGGGTAGGCGTGCTAGTAGTGGTGATTTTGGGGGGTTTGTGTTGAGAGGAGAGGTGAGAAAGAGGATTTGTGCAAGAAAAGGTAATATGGTGGCAGGGGGGATTTGTGCTAGGAGGGGGAAACATTTTTGGGAGGGGGATTTGTGCTAGTAGGGATGATTGGGGGGAATTTGTGCTAGGAGGACACATTGTACTTGGATGGGGGATTGGGAAGGGGAATTTGTGCTTGGAGGGGGGATTTGGAGTGGGGAGGGGGGGGGGGGATTTGTGCTCAGAGGAGAAATTTGAGGGGTAGAGGATTTGTGCTAAAAAAAAGGGGGAGCATATGTGAAATGAGAGGATATGAACTGAGCATGCAGATTAGCACTCAATTTTTGGGGGGATCTTTGCTGACACATAATGCTAAAACATCTTGGTGGGGGGGGGGGGGGGGCGCAATTTTGGATGTTGGATGGGCACTAGGTGACCTTGTCCCGGCTCTGCCTGAGAAACACTGGCAAGCTGCGGGAGGGTGGAACCCCCTCCCACTGCTTCTAAAAGCAATCCAGCAGCTAATCCGTCGCTCGGATTGCTTATACGAAAAAGAGAATCGCTGGCTGAACAAAAAAAAAATATATACCGGGGTTATGGCTGATAGCTTTGGCCACAACCCCGGTAAACCACTTCAAAGCCGCAATGTATATATACGTATTGTGGTCTTGAAGCGGATATAAAATAAATATAAACCCATCAGGGATGGGAGCCCCTCATAATGGGCACAGCGGGTTTACAGGCCCAGGACTCAGGGGGTCTCACCAATGGAGTCCCTGAGAAATGGAAGAGACTGTCAGGGAGTTATGTATAAGAAGCGCACTTGCCCTTTAAGATTTTTGCATTTGATTGGCTAAGCCTAACATATTTACATACATAACTAGATAATCAATAAAGGGAATCCACAATGATTTTCTTTTTTTTTGTTCCCTTTATGTTTACAGTCTACGTTTTAAATGGGTGTTTTGATCCCGTTTATCACACAATGTTTGCCTAAATAGGAACATTTCATGCGTGACAAAGGAATCTCAGAGTGTCATGGGTTATCCAAAAGCATAGGTTGCTTCTTGGAGTCCCTGTACAGCAGAGCTCAACCTGAGAGAGGAAGATGCAGCACAAACAGCCAATTAATTTGTGCTGCAGTGCTCATATGCTGACCAGGAGCATGCTGATTGGAGGAGAGAGCAGAGTGACAGAGAGATGAGCTTATCAGTCTGCTGCTTCTCTTTTCACTATCCAGTCACAGGCTGGGGGGTTGGGGGGGGCAAGACCTGTAAGTGTTACTGAACTGCAGCAAATACTTAGGGCGCCTGCCCTGCCAGATAGAGCTGCGCTGTGTGGCAGAGCTGCGTAAATCTCAGGACAGGATGGACAGAACTACAAATCCTTTGGCAGGTAAACCATACATTTTTTATGTATCCTTAAAGTGAACACAATTGGGTCGATAAACGAATACATTGTATTCTGCAAACATTACACATTTACTTGACTTAAAATAAAGAAAATGTGTTTTAAATGTTATTTTTTTAAATTTTAGTCCTTAAAAAAAAAAAAAAAAAAAAAGAAATATCTCGAAAACGTCATTCCCTCTAAGCCTTCACTTGCTCGGCATGTCTTATCCTGATAATGTGTCTGTGTATTCCGTGCCAACCTCCTTCTACAAAGCAGCGGATGAAGATTTATCTGGAATGGGCCCATTAGAGAGCGGCCTTCACACACTCTTTTGTTCTTTGTCTGTCAATCATTCCGCTGAATTATTTAGAGACTAATGACCCAGAATTGTGTCTGCCAGGCTCTGGCCCCTCCCTGGGGCTCCCGCGCCTTTGTGTGGCTCCCAAATTCCTCCCACAGCCTCATCTGGTGGTGGAGGGGGGGGGGGGGGAAGAGGACCAGGCAGAGAGCAGAGCAAGGCGATGTAAGCTGCCGACCAATCAGAAATCATCAGACACCGGAAAAGGGAGAAGGGCTTACTGCACATTGATGTGGCTGGGCCACCTAAAACTGATATTCCATTGTTTGGTGGAGGCTGGAGAGTTAAACCATCTGACAGTCGCTTCTATCTCATGGGGACTCTATTAATGAGATCCCTGTGCCGAGTTCCCGGGTCTGTACACCCGCTGTGCCCATTATGAGGGGTTCTCACCATCCCTGTGCTGAGTTCCCGGGTCTGTACACCTGCTGTGCCCATTATGAGGGGTTCCCACCATCCCTGTGCTGAGTTCCCAGGTCTGTACATCTGATGTGCCCATTATGAGGGGTTCCCACCATCCCTGTGCTGAGTTCCCAGGTCTGTACACCTGCTGTGCCCATTATGAGGGGTTCCCACCATCCCTGTGCTGAGTCCTCAGGTCTGTACACCTGCTGTGCCCATTATGAGGGGTTCCTACCATCCCTGTGCTGAGTTCCTGGGTCTGTACACCTGCTGTGTTCATTATGAGGGGTTCCCACCATCCCTGTGCTGAGTTCCCAGGTCTGTACACCTGGTGTGCCCATTATGAGAGGTTCCCACCATCCCTGTGCTGAGTTCCCGGGTCTGTACACATGCATGGAGCCTTTTATCAAAAATATATTTGATCTGGAAATCTAGGGGAGTGAATCAAGAATACAAAGAAAAGCTGCACACCCCGAGATCAACAGGCAGCAGCTACAGAGTCCTGATATTCCTCCATGCCCTTATCCAGGCCTCCTGCTGCCACCTGCCTTTCTCAAGACCCCGAATCTTCCCAACCTCACCCAGAATGTCCTGCACCACCACTTCCACAGGGAGGATTTTACTCCGTAAGGATACCTGACACCGTGCACTCCATGTGAGATAACGGACTACTAGACTAACTAAAAAAAAGTGTTTCCAAATCATAATCCCGACGAGTCTGGAATGCCCCATACACCCACTCTGCAAAACTCATATGGGGGAGGAAGGGTATACTCAGAGCCCTCCCCACCCTCTTGTACACCTCTATATTAAAAGGGCATTGAAGTAGAAAGTGATCCATGGACTCCACCACTCCTCCACACTCCACTCTCGGGCAGCCCCAATCACTCATGGAAAGAAACTTCAAGTTGCCCTTCACATATAGTTTTCCATGAAAGGCAAGCCAAGCCTGATCCCTAAACTTCATTGGGATTCTCTCCAAATTAATCAATCGCAAACCCACCCCCAAAACCAGGCTTGGGCAATCCCTCAAGGCCAGTGGCTCGCAAAAAGCAGAGCTCATAATCCGCTTCTCAAGAAGTTTCCTTGGAAGAGATCTGACTTCTCCTGATGTTACTTGCCACTGCCGAAGCATCTTCAAACATGGGGCAACATAAGCCGGGAGCTTATCATGCTTGACCCTCAGGCTTTTCACTGGCCCACCATCCTCCCAGTCTCACAGAAAGGGCCTAAACCAGGACTAGAAAATACCAACCCACCCAGGCGGTCTCTCTGCCAACATGTTACCAAGATTGTACTTCACAAACATCAGAGAGAAAAAGACTACAGGGTTGACCATCCCTAGACCACCCTCCCACCTAGGAAGGTAAGTCACATTCCTTTTGACAAGGTTTATTCTGTTCCCCCATAACAGCTGGAAGAAACAACTATAGATCCTGGTATAGAGAGAAACTGGCAAAATGCAAAATGAGGGGTTCCCACCATCCCTGTACTGAGTTCCCAGGTCTGTACACCTGCTGTGCCCATTATGAGGGGTTGCCACCATCCCTGTGCTGAATTCCTGGGTCTGTACACCTGCTGTGCCCATTATGAGGGGTTTCTACCATCCCTGTGCTGAGTTCCCAGGTCTGTACACCTGCTGTGCCCATTATGAGGAGCTCCTACCATTGTTGTGCTGAGTTCCCAGGTCTGTACACCTGCTGTGCCCATTATGAGGAGCTCCTACCATTGTTGTGCTGAGTTCCCGGGTCTGTACACCTGCTGTGCCCATTATGAGGAGCTCCTACCATTGTTGTGCTGAGTTCCCTGGTCTGTACACCTGCTGTGCCCATTATGAGGGGTTCCCACCATCCCTGTGCTGAGTTCCCAGGTCTGTACACCTGCCCATTATAAGGGATGAGGGAAGACTCAGGAACTGGAGATTTAGGGGTATTGTTCATATGAGGGTCGGGGTACAGCTAGCTTTCAGCAAAGACTTCTGGTAGCCCCACATGCACGGCTCTAGAGAACATTAAGCTTGGACTTACCGCCAGCAGGATCTGGGTGGCGCTGTGTAACACTTCGATGTACTGGTACTCTATGGAACATCCCACCACCGATACGTAAGAGTGGCTCTCCAGACCAGCCATGCCAGCTACAGGGGCCTCCTTCCTGACACAGCCAGGTCCATGTTCACTCCACCACGACTGGTGCTGAGACACGCGGAAGGTCAGAAAGTCGCTGTCCTGTGTGTGGGGAAACACAACCACCATTTATCAACGTATAGATTAACAACCTTACAAAACTCTTAGCTGAAGGCCACTGTTCTCACTGATGGTGGGGGAGGAGCCAGGGTTGGATGGAATTACATTGTGAGCGATGGCTAATCGGTGTCTGGGAGCTGAACAGTTATAGGAAATAGGCAATTTCCTGTGGCAAACCCAAACATGAAAGTGTATGTAAACCCTGAATGACATCTAGTTTGTCTTATAAACAATTGCCATTTAATTGCAGCTGATCTCCCGCATCCTATTTGCAGTCACTTCCTGACTCCGGTGATGACTGCATGGCATTTCTCGGGGTGGTTTTCCTGGTGGGGTCACCAGTGGACCATGCCTGTTCAATGTGTGTTGGCACAGCTGCTTGTAGCCAGTATTAAAGCTGAACTTCATGCTGGAAAAAAAAATAGCTTGCAGTGGGCCCCCCCCCCCCCATACTGCCTCATTGGGTCTACAGGGTGTGGGAATAAGAGGTCAAACTTACCTTATTCCAGGCTCCAGCAGGCTTCCTCCATCCATGGTCCAGTGCTGCTGATTCTGTAAGGCGCTCTCAGCTATGGTCGCATTCTCACCTCCTCCACATTCAATGCAGGAATAATAGACCTGCACTGTACATGATGAGGCAGAGGGGCCACCCACAGCCTGGAGCACCAGGGAGAATATTACAAGACTTGCAATGTGAAAACATTGGGGAACCTGGCTGGAATGGGGGTTCAGGGTAAGTAACATATCTTTTTCCTCTACCCCCTAGAAATGCCAGCCATAGGGGCTCCTTCTTGGAAGAACTCACCACCATGGAATAAGGGTAAGTAATATATCCTTTTCCTCTACCCCTAGAAATGCCAGCTATAGGGGCTTCCTTCTTGGAAGAACTCACCACCCTGGAATCAGAGTAGGTAATATATTATTTTCCTCTACCCTTCAAAATGCCAGCAATAGGGGCTTCCTTCTTGGCACAGCTCACCACCCTGGAATCAGGGTAAGTAATATATCCTTTTCCTCTACCCCTTAGAAATGCCAACTAAAGGGGCTTCCTTCTTGGCACAGCTCGCCACCCTTGAATCAGAGTAATTAATATAGCCTTTTCCTCTACCCCTAGAAATGCCAGCTATAGGGGCCTCCTCCTTGGCACAGCTCACCACCCTGGAATCAGAGTAAGTAATATAGCCTTTCCCTCTACCCCTAAAAATGCCAGCTATACTGGCCTCCTTCTTGGCTCAACTCACCACCCAGGAATCAGAGTAAGTAATATATCCTTTTCCTCTACCCCCTAGAAATGCCAACTAAAGGGGCTTCCTTCTTGGCTCAACTCACCACCCAGGAATCAGGGTAAGTAATATATCCTTTTCCTCTACCCCCTAGAAATGCCAGCTATAGGGGCCTCCTTCTTGGCACAGCTCACCACCCTGGAATCAGTGTAAGTAATATAGCCTTTCCCTCTACCCCTAGAAATAACAAGCAGCACAGAAGGGACCCCACTGCAAGGGAATTCTTTTTTACAGTCTCAGATTTCCACCTTTCAGGCTCGATTCACATCCATGCGTGTTGCTTTTGAGTGTTTCTGCAGTGCTTTTTGCGGTGCTTGCCGCGTTTTTGAACATGCGTTTTTGCCACGTTTTTGTCGCGTTTTTGCCGCCTTTTGCGTTCGTTTTTTTTCTTCTTTTTTTTACTGTATACTGAAAGGAAAAAAAAAAATGCAAAACGCGGCAAAAACGCGGAATCCATTGAATTCTATTACATGCAAAACGCTGCATTTTGCATGAAAAAAAGTCCCCGACCCTTTCCAAAAACGCAGAGGCACAAAAATGCATTGATGTGAACATGTTCCATAGGAACCCATGTTAAAACATTCCCATGCATTTCTGCAAAATGCACCAAAAAACGCATTAGTGTGAATAGAGCCTAAGATAGATTCTGATGACAACACAGGAGACAATTGGGAGACTGAGGCAGAGCGCTGCCACCCTATAACAGGAAGTGCCTGAGTAAGAACCATCATGGCAGGATCACCAAAGATTATTTTAATGAAAGCTGCAGATTAAAAAAATGTTATGTTTTAAGTTTATGACAGAAGACATCTCTAGGGTCTCTTCGGTTATAAAGAGCCTGTCTGCAGATTTGAAAGTCTCTGAGTGTACTACCACTTCACAGCTTCTATGGGATTATGATTTACAGCTTTGTTATAGAATAGAATGTCATTTCAAGTGACAGAACAGATAGACAAGGGGGGGTATTTACGAAAGGGAAATCCACTTTGCATTACAAGTGCACTTGGAAGTGCAGTCGCTGTAGATCCAAAGGGGACATGCAAGGAAAATAAAAAACAGCATTTTAGCTTGCACATGATTGGATGATAAAATCAACAGAGCTTCCCCTCATTTCATATCTTCCCCTCAGATTTACAGCGACTGCACTTCCAAGTGCACGTTCAGTGCAAAGTGGATTTGCCTTTCCCCCAATGAGTGAGGAATGCTGGCAGATGCCCCCCCTCCCCCCGCTGGGGGAGGAGGCGGGATACAGCTTTGTATGTCATATACATGTACATAGAACAGGTGATGACATGTATGTGTTGGGTCTGATATGAACTCTGCAATGGGGGACTATCCATCTAATTATCGCTCAGCACGGCATGCTCATTAATCCCCATTCATTCATAATTAATAGAGGAAAATCACACAATTGTGTCATGCCTTACATAATTCCGCTCCATTTATAGTCCACAAAGATCTCTAGATAAACAATAGGAAGGGTAGGAACCTGAATTACACTTATGTGGTCTATTTATAAGAACATTTGCATAGCTTTTGTCCAACAAAACTGATTGACATTTGTTCTGTGCAAGTTGACCGGTTACTGTGAGACTGGGGGAAAATCCAATGTGGGTATTTTCTCGTCTGGTCAAATGCTCTTAGGCTTTTTTTTAGGTTACCGTAGTTGATTAGATTCTCTTCTGGTTGAACGTTTTTAGACCATTGTTTAGGCTATTCTCTATTCTGGTTGAATGCTCTTAGGCTTTTTTTTTTTAGGTTAGTTTCTCTTCTGGTTGAACGTTTTTAGACCATTGTTTAGGCTATTCTCTATTCTGGTTGAATGCTCTTAGGCTTTTTTTTTTTTTAGGTTAGTTGGTTAGTTTCTCTTCTGTTTGAATGTTTTTAGACCATTGTTTAGGCTATTCTCTATTCTGGTTGAATGCTCTTAGGCTTTTTTTTTTTTTTAGGTTAGTTTCTCTTCTGTTTGAACATTTTTAGACCATTGTTTAGGCTATTCTCTATTCTGGTTGAATGCTCTTAGACCTGGTTCACCCAGGGGCGACCTGTCAGGCGACTTAGCCGCCTGACAAGTAGCGATCCATTCTGTACAATGGAACCGTTTGAATAGAAGCAACTCAAGTCGCTCCGACTTAGAAAAAGGTTCCTGTACTACTTTGGGGCGACTTCAGAGCGGCTTGCATTGACTTCTATACAGAAGACGTTTTACAAGCCACCCTGAAGTCACGCTGTACGGGGTGGCTTCAGAATCGGGCGTCTTTGAAGCCACCCCTGTGTGAACCGGCACTAAAGCTTTTGTTTTAGAATATTTTCTCTTCACAGCTATAGACGTTGCAAACATTCTTTCCATCAACCAGGGGTTGAAGGGAGCCGCTAGCAATAATTGCATCTAAAATCCAGTAGGCTGGTTGACATTCAGCCTGCCCATTCATGGTTCAAAGCACGAACCCTTCCAGATTCAAACCGTCTATGGCCAGCTTGAGGCCATTGTTTGACTATTTTCATTTCCGTTTGAATGCTCTTAGGCTATTGTTTCGGCTCATTTCTTTTCTGGTTGAATGTTTTTTAGGCTATTTTTTTCATTCTGGTTGAACGCTCTTAGGCTACCATTTTAGACTATTTTCTCTTCTGGTTGAATGTTCTTAGGCTATTGTTTTAGGTTAGTTTCTCTTCTTGTCCAAAGTTTTTAAGCTATTGTTTTATACCATTTTCTTTTCTGGTTTAATGTTCTTGGGCTTCTGTTTAGGTTAGTTTCTCTTCTGGTTGAACGCTAGAGCCTAGTACACACGTTTAGAAAATCGTACAAAAAATACCGCTTTCAAAACGATCGTATGATAATCTGATCGTTAGTACACAGCTTTTGAGATCCGATCAGCACAGTTCATCCGATATGATCAGAGGGGACAAACACAGGAAATCGTACCAGATCATACGATTTTCGTTTAATCAGTATATTTTCATCCAAAAATGCAATACAAATACATTACATCACTTCTGAATTTTTATTGTCATACAAGAAATTTCATAGTTTAGTAAACTCTTCATTTTCGGTATGAGGCTAGCATGCATATAAAAATGGATGATCAATCGTCTGATAATCTCATTGTGTGTACTAGGCTTTAGGCTATTGTTTTTGACTATTTTCTTTTCTGATCAAATGTTCTTAGGCTATTGCTTTAGGTTCGTTTCTCTTCTGGTTGAATGCTCTTAGGCTATTGCTTTAGGTTAGTTTCTCTTCTGGTTGAATGCTCTTAGGCTATTGCTTTAGGTTAGTTTCTCTTCTGGTTGAATGTTCTTAGGCTATTGTTTTAGACTATTTTCTTTTCTGGTAAATGTTCTTAGGCTATTGTTTTAGACTATTTTCTTTTCTGGCTGAATGTTCTTAGGCTATTGCTTTAGGTTAGTTTCTCTTCTGATTGAATGCTCTTAGGCTATTGCTTTAGGTTAGTTTCTCTTCTGGCTGAATGCTCCTAGGCTATTGTTTTAGGCTATTTTCTTTTCTGGTTGAATGTTCTTAGGCTATTGCTTTAGATTAATTTCTCTTCTGGTTGAATGTTCTTAGGCTATTGTTTAGGTTAGTTTCTATTCTGGTCAAAATGTTCTTTGGCTATTGTTTTAGATTATTTTCTCTGCCATGTCAAATGTTCTTAAGCAGCCTATTGATAATGCAGTTTTTTTTCCTTCCACCACTGGTGGAAGAAGAAATGATAATTGCTTGATTCCCCCATCAACACTGACTGACTCCCCCCCACTTGCGCTATTGTGTTTTGTTGGCAGAACACAATGGTGACTGCTGGCAGCTATAGCCACCAGCAGTGATCAAATGAAAAAATCTGACAGGCTGGTTGTACTAAAGTCAATCAATGGTCCCTGCTGAACCGGCCAAGATTCAATCCATCTATGACTGGCTTTAAGCTATTGATGAGGCTATTTTCTTTTCTGCTTGAATGTTCTTATACTATTGGTATAGGCTAGTTGATATTCTTGTTCAACGTTCTTAGGCTAAAACAATAGCCCAAGAACATTTGACCAGATTAGAAAATATCCTAAAAACAACAGGCTAAGAACATTCGACCAGATTAGAAAGAATCCTAAAACAGGCTAAGAACATTCGATCAGATTAGAAAGTATCCTAAAAAAAAGGCTAAGAACATTCGTCCAGATTAGAATCACGTCATCACGTACGAATCCGTCGGACTTTGGGTGATCGTGTGTAGCCAAGTCTGTTCGTTCAAAAGTCCGTCGGAAGTCAGTCAGAAAGACCGTCGGAAGTCAGTCGGAAAGACCGTCGGACCTTTGATGCCGAAAATTCCGCCCGTGTGTACACGGCATAAAACAAAAGGCTAACAACATTCGTCCAGATTAGAAAGTATCCTAAAACAAAAGGCTAAGAATATTCAACCAGAATAGAAAGTATTCTAAAACAATAGAAGAACAACAAGAGTATTCGACCAGGTGAGGAAATACCCTAAAAACAGCAGTTTAATTCACACAGAATAAACGCACATGTAATTTCGTTTGACAAACAGGTATAAAACTTTTTTTTATAAATAGACCCCTTAAAGTTGAACTTCAATGAAAACATTTTTTCTGGTAGACTGTTGAAGAGTTGGAACCCCTGTCAGGTTTTATCAGGGGAAATCTACACATAGGCCATGACTTCTGCTCTGGGTCATCACGCCCCCCCCCCCCCCCAACATCCAACAATCCAGTGCCAGTGTCACTACTGAAAAATGGGGCTCTAGTACTGGATTATTATTATTAATTGCTGGGGGTCACAGCTCCAGGGGGAGCAGAAGACATGGCTCCTGCAGTATTTAGTATTAGATTGATCTTCACTGTAGTGTCTAATACATAACCCCCCCCCCCCCCCCGGGGTCTTACCTTGGACAGATCGCCCACTTCCAGGTAGAAGCAGATAAGGAATACATTCCAGGTCACCCACACAGCAGCCCAGATGGCGTACTAGAAGGAACAGAGAGGAGAGAAGAGATTAGCCAGCGTCAGATAGTAACTGACACCCTACCTAATATTTTTAGGCAAAGGGACCCTGTAATCAGTTAAACAAATTTTGGGCAGAGACAGTTTCCTAGCAAAGCCCCCTCCCTCCTCGCATGTCATAGCTTGAGGGTGTCTAATTTCTTCTGTGCTGGCCCAGCTCCTCTGCCCCTCCCCACTCTACATAATCTTTTATGTAGCAGCTTGGAGGGGGGGGGGGGGAGCAAAAGAGGAATACTATAAAGTGACACCTCTGAGTCTGCTGGGGCTGCTGACATCACTTCCAGTCTGAACACGCCTGAGCTCAGCCTAACTGGCAGGGAGGCAGGCCATATGCAGGAAAAAAAGAGGCCTGACAACGCTCCTGCCCCCGAGGTGCATACCACTTCTTTACAAGACATTAGGTATCTGCAGAGGAGTCGAGTGCCTCTTCCCCAAACCAAGCTGGAGCTTAGCCTAATTGCCCAGTAATAGCAGAAAGGGAGGCGGGCCATCTCCAGGAAAGAAGAGGCCTGACACCCCTTCCATCCCCAAGGTGCACATCACTTCATTATGAGGGATTAGATATCCCCAGAGGAGCCGAGTGCCCCTTCCCCAATACACACCAGAGCTCAGCCTAACTGACCAATAATAGCAGAAAGGGAGGCGGGCCATCTCCAGGAAAGAAGAGGCCTGATACCCCTCCTCCCTCCCCCGAGGTGCACACCACTTCATTACGAAGCATTAGGTATCCCCAGAGGAGCCAAGTGCCTCTTCCCCAATCCACATCAGAGCCCAGCCTAATTTTCCAGTAATAGCAGACAGGGAGGTGGGCCATCTCCAGGAGATAAGAGGCCTAATAACCCTCCCCTCCAGCCCCCGAGGTGCACGCCACTTCATTACCAGGGATTAGGTATCCCCAGAGGAGCCGAGTGACTCTTCCGCAATCCACTCTTAAGCTCAGCTTAATTGCCCAGTAATAGCAGACAGGGAGGCGGGCCATCTCCAGGAAAGAAGAGGCTTGACACCCCTCCTCCCACCCCGAGGTGCACGCCAGTTCATTATGAGGCATTAGGTATCTGGAGAGTAGCAGAGCGCCTCTTTCCCAATCCACACTGGAGCTCAGCCTGACTCTCCAGTAATAGCAGACAGGGAGGTGGGCCATCTCCAGGAAACAAAAGAGGCCTGAAAACCCTCCCCTCCCATCCCCGAGGTGCATGCCACTTCATTACGAGGGATTAGGTATCCTCAGAGGAGCTAAGTGCCTCTTCCCCACTCTACACCAGAGCTCAGCCTAACTGACCAATAATAGCAGAAAGGGAGGCGGGCCATCTCCAGGAAAGAAGAGGCCTGACACCCCTCCCACCCCCCGAGGTACACGCCACTTCATTACAAGGGATTAGGTATCCCCAGAGGAGCTGAGTGACTCTTCCCCAATCCACGCTTGAGCTCAGCCTAATTGCCCAGTAATAGCAGACAGGGAGGCGGGCCATCTCCAGGAAAGAAGAGGCTTGACACCCCTCCTCCCACCCCCGAGGTGCACACCACTTCATTATGAGGCATTAGGTATCTGGAGAGTAGCAGTGCGCCTCTTTCCCAATCCACACTGGAGCTCAGCCTGACTCGCCAGTAATAGCAGACAGGGAGGTGGGCCATCTCTAGGAAACAAAAGAGGCCTGCAAACCCTCCCCTCCCGCCCCCGAGGTGCATGCCACTTCATTACGAAGGATTAGGTATCCTCAGAGGAGCTAAGTGCCTCTTCCCCAATCTACACCAGAGCTCAGCCTAACTGACCAATAATAGCAGAAAGGGAGGCGGGCCATCTCCAGGAAAGAAGAGGCCTGACACCCCTCCCACCCCCCGAGGTACACGCCACTTCATTACAAGGGATTAGGTATCCCCAGAGGAGCTGAGTGACTCTTCCCCAATCCACGCTTGAGCTCAGCCTAACTGACCAATAATAGCAGAAAGGGAGGCGGGCCATCTCCAGGAAAGAAGAGGCCTGACACCCCTCCCACCCCCGAGGTGCACATAACTTCATTACGAGGGATTAGGTATCTCCAGAGGAGCCGAGTGCCTCTTCCCCAACCCACACCAGAGCCCAGCCTAATTTTCCAGTAACAGCAGACAGGGAGGTGGGCCATCTCCAGGAGAGAAGAGGCCTGACACCCCTCCCCTCCGGCCCCCGAGGTGCACTCCAATTCATTAAGAGGAAGGTATTCGTTGGGTATCCGCAGAGTAGCCGAGCGCCTCTTTCCCGATCCCTATTCTAAAAATAAAACAAAAGTGCCAGGCTGATTCCTTTTTAAACCTCTTTTATTAGCGGCAGCATGGAAAAATACATAATTGCTCTGTTCCTGACAAAAGCTGCTTTAGCGGCTCAGAGGAATACTTAATGGAATAACATGAACAGATTTGACTAGATCTCGGTGTCAGGCCCCCCCCTGCTCGCGTGCCGAAATTTGCAAATAAACAATGTATTATGTATTAGAGGACTTGTTTTTCTTGGAATGGTGATTGTATTAGGAGGTGACTCATACATAATTCAATTTATTCACTGCATAAAAAGGCCAGCACCACCCAAAAGGAGCTCAGGTTCAGATGAGTTTCATATAACTCCTGTGTGGGGACCACAGGGATATAGTATAACATGTTTCTTTATTTTGAAATGAAAATGTTGCCCTTAGAATCACTTTAAAGCGGAGTTCCACCAATTTAAAAGTCAGCAGCTACAAAAAGTGTAGCTGCTGACTTTTAATAATCAGACACTCACCTGTCCCAGCGATGCGGGTGCACGAAGCCCCGCTCCTCTCCGCGGTGCCGGCATCCTAACTGTGGGTGCCCGGCTGTGGCTTCACCGCCGGGTGCGCACTGCGCAAGCACGAGCCGCGTTGCGCGCTGTGATTGGCCGGCCAATCTTCTGGGACCTGTGACGTGATTGCATGGAGGGAGGGGTGAACTTCCTTCTGGGGCCGCCACACCAGGGAAGGAAGTGGGAGCTGGGTGCCTGTAAAAACAGGGTACCCGCCCCCCCCCCCCCCCCAAAAAAAAAATGACATGCCAAATGTGGCATGCCAGGGGGTCACCAATACTTAAAGCCGAAGTTCCATATTTGGGTGGAACTCCGCTTTAAATTTTTCCTGAAACATTTCCTGTTTTCAGGAAACTATGTACAGCACCCTACCGGTCCCATACCTCCCAACTGTCCCTGATTTCGAGGGACTGTCCCTGATTTGGAGCAATGTCCCTCTGTCCCTCATTCCTTCTCATTTGTCCCTCATTTTGGTCTGATCTATAAAGCTGTATATAAAATGCACTTTTTATCTATCAAAAAGTGATCCCCAGTGCTAAACCTTTCATCAAATTTCTAAACTGCTGCATTTGTACATTTCAGAAGCCAATATAAAGGAATCGTAGTGGTAATTAAAAGCACTTGTGGTTTTAACCAATCATTTTTTTTTTTTGTACAATTCTCCTTTAAGGGGGCGTGACAGGGAGGGGATGTCCTATGCCTACATACTTTTGCTATTGGGGCGTCCCTCCTTCCAATTTTAGAAAGTTGGGAGGTATGCGGTCCCTCCCACCAGCCATGATCATTGCCTGCATTGCATGGAGAAGCAAAGCGACCCAGTGATGTCATCAAAGGATCTCTATGCTTCCCTATGCAATTCAGGCAGATCATGGCTGGTGGGAGGGTATGGCAGGATGCTGTACATAGATTCCTGAAAACAGGTTTGTGATGAAAAACAAAAAGTTTTCTATGTAAAAATGTTCTTAGCATGTTGATGAAGGGGTAAAAAAAAAAAGAAGGAAAAATAAAAGCAGATTCAATTTCATCTCACTGAACTGAAAACTGCTATTTCGGTTGTAGATGTAGGCTGGCTGTTTGAATCGCTGCAAGATTTAAAGTGAGCCGTACTCAATTTAAAACTTTTGAAAGTAAATGTCCTGGCTAGGAACAAACACCATGACATGCTGCCCGTTACCTTTATTAGTCAGAAGAGCCTTTTCGGTGCACCTCTCTGATTTGGTTTCACTTTACTGAAGCTTGACTTAAAGCGGAACTAAACCCATTTAACGGTTTCAAAAAACATTTCGATCCCTTTCACACTGGGGGGGCTTTTTAGGCGTTTTAGCACCTGTAAAGCGCCTCTCATGCACTCGGGCTTTCACACTGGGGGCGGTGCGCTTGCGGGACGGGAAAATAAGTCTTTGGGACGGGAGCGTTGTATACACCACTCCCAAAATGCCCTGCCCACTGAAATGAATGGGCAGTGCTGCCGAAGCGCCTGTAAAGAGCTTCGGCAGTGCCGCAACATGAGCGCTCCACCAATGACATGAAGACTTACCGCGGTGACGTAGCGCGGCCTGTACTGTAAAGTGCCGAACAGGCCCAATATGATAGCGATGATGTGTAGAAAATTGGCCAAAATTGGAGCCCATTGATAGCCCAAGAAGTCAAAGACTTGGCGCTCTAGTGCTGCAATCTGTACAGAGAGAAGAAAGAAAAAGAAAGTCGATGTTTAGGAAGTAGAACATTGATGAGTTGAATAAATTAGCATTTTTCATGTGTACTACAGTGCCTTGAAAAAGTATTCATACCCCTTGAAATTTTCTACATTTTGTCATGTTACAACCAAAAATGTAAATGTATTTTATTCGCATTTTATGTGATAGACCAACACAAAGCGGCACATACGGTAATTGTGAAGTGGGAGGAAAATGATAAATGGTCATCAACATTTTTTACAAATAAATATGTGAAAAGTGTGGCGTACATTTGTATTTAGCCCCCCTCAGTCATTACTTTGTAGAACCCCCCCCACCACCACCACCACTGCCCTCCAGTACTTCTCCTGGCTTGCCCGTGCAATCAGGGAGCCAGGGAATAAATCGGTCGGCGGTGGCCCTTTATCATAGAGCTGACTATGGACCAGATGGTCCGCAGCCATCTCTATGACCCTCGGAGGCCACATGCGAGGTCATGACGTCATTTCTGCCTTTCGGCAGATGTAAACACTGCCATTTTTTTCGCTGGAAAGCCTGAGATTAATTTTTTTTTTTTTTTCAGGCTTTCCAGCATAGAGGAGAGATATGAGGACTTATAGACCCCAGATCTCTCCATTATAAGGAGCGGTCATGCCCTATTCCAGTTACAGGCGGTCTCCTAGTTACAAACATCCGACTTACAAACGACTCCTACTTACAAACAGAAGGAGACAACAGGAAGTGAGAGGAAATCTACCCCTAGAAAGGGAAATTCACCCCTGTAACATTTATTATGGGAAAAAGGTACCTCCACTGATGCTTTATCACCAAGGCTTCTTTCCACAACAACCCAAAATCTTAACAGGGGCACAGACAGCAAAACAAACATTACAGGGGTGATAACCCTTCCCTATCGTATCCAAAATCGTAAAAATCTTTTTTTTGGCTGGAGCTACACATAAAAAAACGTATCTGTTCCGACTTACAAACAGATTCAACTTAAGAACAAACCTACAGACCCGATCTTGTCTGTAACCCGGGGACTGCCTGTACAAGGGATGTTTACATTCCTTGTAATAGAAATAAAAGTGATAACAAAAAAAAAAATTAAAAGGAAAAGTGTAAGTATAAAAAAAGAACCCATATATGCAAACGGCATTCAAATCACACATGTGAGGTATCTCCGTAAATGTTAGAGGGAGAGCAATAATTCTAGTGGAAGACCTCCTCTGTAACTCTGGTATTTAGAGTGTGCAATTTTAAAGCGTGACATGTTAGGTATCTATTTACTCGGCGTAACATCATCTTTCACATTACACAAAAAAATTGGCATAACTTTAGTGTTTTATTTTTTTTAATTCATGAAAGTGTTTGTTTTTTTTTAATCGCATTTGAAAAATTGCTGCGCAAATACCGTGTGACATAAAAAAAAGCAATGACTGCCATTTTATTCCCTAGGGTCTCTGCTAAAAAATATATATATAATGTTTTGGGGTTCTGAGTAATTTTCTAGCAAAAAAAATGATGTAGGAGAGGAATGCCATAAAAGGCCTGGGCTGGAAGTTGTTAAAACGTTTGTTAACCCAAAAAATAAAAATAAAAAAAGGATCCTGCTTCTTAAAAGCATGTTATATGACACAGTGCTTGTCCTGTGTCATTTGGCCCCCTGTAACACCTAAAAAACCTGGCTGATCCTGACAGTTTCTCCCCACCCCTCCGTAAACTGACCACGGTGTATCATGGCTGCTGAGACCAGACGCCGTGGTCAGTTTATGTGCCTCCGCCATCAGCAGCCTGCTATCTGCTCTCCTCCTGTGTCCTCCTCCCCCCTCCACTCTATGTCTGTGTGTGAGCCGCCCATCCCCCCTCCCGCTACTCTCATAACACTAACCTGTATACACCATCAGCACTGCCTCCTATTGCAGTGTCCCCCTCTGTGAATGATTTATAAATATAAATGCTGTAAATACCTCATTTAAGAGCCGAGATTGCGATCACATGACCAGCCAGCTCCCTCCTCCTCCTCTCCAGACTGACATCAGCAGAGGAATCTCAGCCCCGCCCGCTGCATCTTTCAGAGGAGGAGAGGAGAAAGCTGGCCAGTCATGTGATCACAATCTCGGCAGTGAAATTAGGTATTTGCAGCATTTATGAATTTATTATTATTTATGAATGAATTTATAAATCACACACACAGAGGGCGATAGTACTAGCAGTGCTGATGGTGTATACAGGTTAGAGTGGCTTAACAACCACTTTAAGCCCTTCCTCACTACACTGGAGCCACCAAAAGCCAGTCATTCATAACAGCAGCTGGCGATATTGGCTATTGCAGTGTGACATTCATTTACAAATCCTATCCTAATGACAGATTTGCTTTACGCTGGGGTCACACTTATGCGAATCGGATACAGGTCTTTCGCATCCTATTCGCATGATAGGAGAGTGTGACTGGCTCTCAATGGAGCCAGTTCACACATCCCTTGGGTGGCCGTGGAGTGCACAGCAGAAGGGTCCTGTGCGTCCTTGGCCCCGTTTCAGGTCCAAATTCAGGCAAACATTCTGGAATTAATTCAGACCTGAAACAGTGACGCACTGGACCCCCTGCTGTGCCCCGCGCCGCACATACGGGGAGATTTATTCAAACTGGAGCACTCAGAATCTGGTGCTGCTGTGTAAGGTAACCAATCAGCTTCTATCTTCAGCTTGTTCAATTAAGCTTTGACAATAAAACCTGGAAGCTGATTGGTTTCTATGCAGAGCTGCACCAGATTTTTCACGCTACAGCTTTAGTAAATCTGCCCCATAGTGTGAACCCAGCCTTAAAGTGTTCACCTTTTTCAGAAAAAAAAAAATGAAAGGGTTAACTTAACACCAGGTTCTGGTAGCCATCCCATGATGACGTGCATGCGTGTCTTCTCTGGGTTCCTGCAACCACCCCCCTTATGATGTGCATGCAACATGGCATGTCATTATGGGGCCAGATGCAACAGCTGGCTCCCTGATGATGCCCCTGCATGCACCCTACAGTACTTCAAGTCCTCCTGGGATGTGTCACGTGGGCATCCCAGGAGGGCAAAAAATTTGTGGTAAGAATCGAGAAGTGGTGGGAATGTTCCCCGAAAAAAGGTATTTAAATATTAAGAATAATAAATATCTGGTTGTTGGAGAAGAGGATGGTAAGAGTGGAACGGCTGAGGGTGAAGGTTAGCCAATAATGAATATCATAAGGTCGAAACTTTCTGCAATATTCGTTCTAATTATAATTATTATTATTGTGTAGGCGTACAGCTCTCACAATCTTCTCAACTACTAAACACTATAATTTGATCCCGTTGGTCACATTTAGTAGCTGGGGGATGTTATTAGCACGAGCTTCGGAAAACGACAAGGTGTCAACTTTTGCCTCTATAGGACTAATAATAGTCAGTCAAATTCTGGCATAAGCTCTGCAGGCATTAATTGGCTTAATCAAGCTTTTTGGTGGACAATGTGTTCTTCTGCAGACCTATTCTTTAGAGCTGATGGAGGGACGAGCGTAGAAGGAAAGGGGACAGAGGGGGTTGGGTGGTAGAAAGGACAGTTGGGAGCCATGTCGAAATGTTATTGGTTCCTGGGGGTTAATGTACTGTCGCTCTTCGCGCCGTCTGCCTGAACAGGCCCATAAAGGTGTGAAATTGTTTGTGTGCCGGAGGTGCCTGGGGACACGTCGGTTGTCCTCATTATCGAGTTTACCCTTGCTCAGCACCGAGGGGCCTTTGGCCACTGTACAGCAATTACAGTCGGCGCAGCAATGCTCCTGGGAGCTGGCTTGCCATCCAGGCCTCTCCCTCCAGCATGATGGATATCCCTGTCCACTTTCTTTGTGAGGAATCCATCATCCTGTCTCCGTGGCCACTGCTCCTGATACCAAGCGGATTCATCACGTGGCCCTTTCTAACATGCATTCTCTTTGCGACAACCCTCCAGGGTCACCCCGGTGAAGATGAGACAGGCTTGGCACTGCCAACGATGTTTGCTATAGATCTGATTTGCATGCAAATGATCCTGGAGGGGAGCGCGAGAGAGGGAAGAGACTCCTACCTGTGCGCTTTTCTGCACACGCCGCAGCCTACCTGCCACCTCATTGTGTTTGTTTTAATTGGTTTACCCCCCGCTGGGGTTGCTATGGCGACCTTCCTTGGGGTCCTGCAATTTGTGATTCATTTCCCAGCATCCATTGCATGCAAGCAAAGGTCACTGTGAAGGATGCCTAAAGTCAATTTTGCATTTAACCCCTTACCGAGCAACAGTATGGCTGCATCTCTGCAAGAATTCCAAGTGCTTGGGTAGGGGGTACCTGTTTCAGTAGGCTCCAGCGAGGCAATTAAATTGCTCTGTAACACATTTTAATCTTCTAAACAAGTTAATAATGCAATTACTGGACCTCCGCTTGGGGTACGTCTCATTTATTCTTTCCTTGCGTGGCTCATAGGAATTGGCCAATGCCCTCTAGCACTGCTTTTAGGATTCTCGTAATGAACAAAAAAAGTGGCAACCACCCCAAACTATAACTGGCATTTGCTATAAGGTGCACATGGAAGGGCAATGCACATTACAAACAAAAGATTTCCCAGCACACTTACCAACCACCCTGCAAAACAACCAAATTGGACCTGTTTAACAGTTTTCGTTAAAAACAGAGGGTTTTCTTTGCAGACGTTTCAAATATTTGCGTAAGCCACAGTGCCCACACCAAAGGACCTCTGTATATACTGCAGTCCTAACTCTAAATTTCCAGGGCCTCCACATATAGGAGCACATATACTGATGCCCATGTGTCTAGGGATGACTGGAAACCTTTTACCTGGGGGGCCAAACATAACCAACTGGCCCCTTTCGTGGTAGGAACAGATTTTGGTGGGCTAAAGAAAGAATACCACACAAAGTATGATATGGTGCCACAGTGATTGGTGGGCATGGTAAAAGGTTGGCATCGTTTACTGTGACACATCTTCCAATATTCCTTGAGAATGGCTCTTGACATTCGGTCACCTGACATCTGAGAATTGCAAAGGAAGTTGGTGCTGGAAGTGGCTGGAAGTCACTGGATGGTGACAGGTCTAAACAGGGAGCAGGTACATACAATACAATACCCAGTATGTGACACTGGCACAGGTTTGATGTCCAAATTGTGAAGTATTTCCACTCCAGCAGCCCAAGATACAGTATCTTCTTAGTACTGCCCCTTCTCAGTCCTCCCCTGGGAGCGGTCCACTTAAAAGTGATATTCTAGTAATCGTGAAAGTTTGGTGTGCAAAACCACTTGCTGTCTTTCTACATGTCTTGGAGACTCCGGCAGGTAAACCTTTGGGTTAATGTAGCTCCTGGCTAAGGGGTTTTGAGTTTTCCCACTCGTCCTGCAGCATTTTTTATCCTACAGTTAATAAGAATCTAATTGGCTAGCTAAGAGAGACAGAGCCACTTGTAATGACATTTCTCAAGAAGTGGCCAACCAGCTTTCTGGAGTTGGCAAATGCCCCTAGTGCTAGGCGGTACCTGTTTCAGCAGGCTCCAGCAAGACATATAAATTGGGGTATGTCTCATTTGTTCTTTGCTTGCATGGCTCATAGGAATTGGCCAATGCCATCTGCTTTTAGGAGTCCGGCAATGCCCATATGTCAAAGGATAACAGGAAACCTTTGACCTGGGGGGCAAACTCAACCAACTGGCCCCTCTCTAGGGGACTCCATCAGGGAAATCTCTGGGTCAGTGTAGCTCCTGGCTATGGGGTTTTGGGTTTTCCCACTCTTCCTGTTGTAATCTTTATCCTATATTAGAACATATTGGTCAAGGAGAGGGGGAGAGAGAGAGAGAGAGAGAGAGAGAGAGAGAGAGAGAGAGAGAGAGAGAGAGAGAGAGAGAGAGAGAGAGAGAGAGAGACATTTGTAATTGCATTGCCCAGGAATTGGCCAGCACTGCTTTCAGGAGTTGTCAAATGCCCACTGTGCTAGATTAGAGTCTTGACTTCCTTAAAGGTCCAGTCCACTCAAAAGTGATATTCTAGCTAAGGGTGGGTCACTCAGACTATTACATGTCTTGGAGACTCCAGCATTGAGATTTTTGTGTCCATGTGGCTCAGGAGTTTTGGATGTTCCCACTCCCCCTGCTGCATACTCTATTATTATATTTAATAAAGTTACGGTCCAGCTGGGCGAGTGGAGGCCTTTGTAATGGTATTGCCCAGGAACTGGCCAACAAGCACTGCTTTCAAGATTCAGGCAATACCCACAGTGCTAGATGAGAGCCTTGGCTAACTTAATGGTCCAGCCCACTCACTAGAGATATTGCAGTTATAGGTTAAGTCTGGGAAGTAATTTGTAAGCCTCTTATGTTATGGACTCTAGCAGTGAGATCCCCAAGTCCTTGTTGCTCTGAAGTTCTAGGTGTCCCCACTCTTCCTGCTGCATCTTCCATCCTATACATTGAAATACAAGTCCAACAAGGGTAAGGTATGTATAGTCCAGGGGACTCATTAGGTGACTTATCTCTCCATCGTCTATCCTTTCAGAGCCCTGACCTTTATAATTGACCCTGGCCTGTGTTTATCCATTAGGGATATTGAATTGCAAGCTCCACTTGGCAGGGGATGTTTTGCATGGCTCAATGTTTCCTCTACAGACCTGCAAAATATATTACGCCATATAAATAAAAGATAGTGATAGTAAAATGTCTCAGGCATACAAAGCTCATGTTTCTCCTCCCGCAAGTAAGGTCACCTCTCCGAGACAGGGAGAGAAGGTGTAAAAAATTATCCCAGGATGCAGTGCGGGTCAACTTTTCATGTAGGGTCATGGTCTGGATGACGAGTCAGCAGTAAATGCAGTAAAAGCTATAAAGGAATTAATACAGTCTGAGAGCGGTCATATTTCACAGCCAGGAGAAGGGGGCTTACCAAGACATATATCTTCCATACAGACTCAGTTATTCACTGTGTGCCTACATAACTAAGGGAGAACCATGCTAAGCACATAATTGTATTATATTAACCACCTAACAAATCCAAATCCAACCTCAGAAAAACAACCCTTTGTCTAGAATGAACCCCCATAGTTTAAGGCTCTAGTATTCATAAACATAAATGAAGTTGCGCTGATAAAAGTGTAGTAGAAACTCCAGAATTGAGTGCCTCAAATGATAATGACATAAAATATCTCAATATTGGATACAAAAATTTGCAAACATTTAAATCAAAAACGTGCAGACATAAATTAGTTGAAAATATCGACTAATTTATGTCTGCATGTTTTTGATTTAAAGGTTTGCAATTTTTGTATCCAATATTGAGATATTTTTATGTCATTATCACTTGAGGCACTCAATTCTGGAGTTTTTACTACACTTTTATCAGCGCAACTTAATTTATTTTTATTACTTTGATTGGTGTCGTATAACACTTTTTTAGTTGCAGCTATTTTTTATTTTATTTCATTTTTTAGTGTTAGCGCAGTATTCTTTTTACATTCATAAACATGTAGCAGAATTATTAAACAAAGGAGCTATGGGTGGCCACTCCTCCTCCCCTGCATGACCTGTGTGTGGCCACTCCTCCTCTCCCTGCATGACCTGGGTGTGGCCCAATCCTCCTCCCCCTGCATGGCCACTCTTCCTCTGGGTGGTCACCACTCCCCTGCATAACCTGTGTGTGTTTACTCCTCCCCTGTGGGACCTATGTGCAGCCACTCCCCCTATATTAACTGTGTGTATCCACTCCTCCCCTGCATGACCTGTATTTGTCCACTCCTCCCCTGCGGGACCTGTGTGTGTCCACTCCTCCCCTGCAGGACCTGTGTGTGTCCACTCCTCCCCAGCGGGACCTATGTGTGTCCACTCCTCCCCAGCGGGACCTATGTGTGTCCACTCCTCCCCAGCGGGACCTGTGTGTGTCCACTCCTCCCCTATGGGACCTGTGTGTGTCCACCCCTCCCCTATAGGACCTGTGTGTGTCCACTCCCCCCTGCGGGACCTGTGTGTGTCTATTCCTCCCCTGAGGGACCTGGGTTTGTCCAGTCCCCCCCTGCGGGACCTGTGTGTGTCCACTCCTCCCCTGAGGGACCTGGGTGTGTCCACTCCTCCCCTGCGGGACCTGGGTGGGTCAACTCCTCCCCTGCGGGACCTGGGTGTGTCCACTCCTCCCCTGCGGGACCTGGGTGTGTCCACTCCTCCCCCTCTGCTCTTGTAGAAGCCAGAACCAAGAAAACAAAAAGATCCGACAGCTTCCAGAAGAGCAATCAATGTGCAAGTGGGAGCTCCCTGCTGAACGTAACGCTATCATCTGTTTCAGAAAACTGTATCTTGCTGTGTATTGCAATAAAAGCTCATCACTCCCATATTTAGCTGGTGTGCAGCATGCAGGAGTCAATAAACCGCACAAACAATCTATGTAGATGTTAATGTAGATGTTAAAGCTGAGCTCCTGGGCCGATATTAAAATGACCATTTAATCCTGTTTACTCCTGAGGGGCAGGCGTCAGCTGAACATTAGACGTTATTTTGTCACAAAATGATCAATTCTTCTAATTTTAAGGTGTCTGCACGGAGAGAAATTACAGAATAAAGAAAACTGGGGAAAAAACCATTGCAATTTCATTGAAAGGGATCAGAAATGGAAAGGGATCAGAAATTTGCATCGAGTTAAACAGATGGCTTGCTGCCTTGCCTGCAGGGACTTTACAGCTTGTGCAATTTGTGGTGGAAATCAACTGATAAATGCCATGTGTATGGCCAGCTTCAGAGTTCGAGTGTTTTTATCTTTATTATAAACGTCCATAAGAACAAACTAACACGCTTCGGGTCTTAAGGGCTCCTTCATCAGTGGTTACATTCAATAACTTTCACCTTTCATGACCCCAATGACTGATATGTAGCAGGAAGTCATTCCCAAGTCTGGAACCCGAGTCTACGATCATTGATAATCCACCAAGTAGTTCCCATGCTCAGTTGGCTGGGTGGGTCAGAAATGAAGCTTGACAGCTGTAGTGGCGATCCAAATGTTCAGGGGAACTCTTTAAGGCCTCGTCTATACTTGCATTGCTAAAGAGTATTTGACAGGTGGTAAGGAGGTGTTGTATTTCCTCCTCACTGCCTGTTTAAACCCCGTCATTTCTAGACTACCGTACCACAACCACGTGGAATTGCACGTGAATGGAACAATGTTGCATTTAAATAGGTCACATCAAGGAGTATCGTTTCCTCCACGGATGTGAAGCAATGAATCACTGCTGCTGCATGTGTAGAACTCCAACTTGGGAGAAGGAGTGCCTTTCCAGCTAAAAGGGGATTAGTGGAGCCCCTGAACTGTAACAATACAGCTGGACTGGGCTGTACACATGCCATGGCCATAATGCTTTGCTTAACTGGAGGTGCAGAGTTTGACAGGCGGCACCACCTGTCAAACTCGCCTATTGAGTGCAATGGGACCACACCATAACCGTGAGCCAAAAAGCTTAGCTCACAGTTGCGAAGCTGTCTTGCAATGTAAAAATTTACATTCAGCAACTTAAATTAAGCAGCGCCCCTCTGAAAAGCGATCCACTGCAGATATGAAAAAAGCCTAATGGATTACCAGTGATCCAGAGCCGGCCCTACCATGGGGCCCAGTGGGTCCATTGGACCCAGGCAGCACTTTGAGAGGGGCAGCAAATTAAACAATGGCCTCCTCTCCTTCTCTTCTCTCTGCCTCTCAGCAAATTGACAGCCAAGATTTTTTTCCCAGCAGTTTTGCGTGTCATGATACCTGCCCCCCGGGCCGCTTCGCCTGCCTGCCTCTAGCCCACCCGGATACTGCCCTAGCCTGTCTATACACTACCCTAGCCTGTCTATATATTGCCCTAGCCTGCCCCTATACTGCCTTAGGCTGTCCATATTCTACTCTAGCCTTTCCATATACTACCCTAGCCTGTACCTATACTACCCTAGCCTGCCCCTATACTACCCCACCCTGCCCCTTTACTACCCTAGCCTGCCCCTTTACTACCCTAGCCTGTCTATATACTACCCTAGCCTGCCCCTATACTACCCTACCTAGCCTGTCTATATACTACCCCAGCCTGCCCCTATACTGCCCTATCCCACCCCTTGGAATTGAACATGAACATGGTATGCCATATAATTTTGCATATAGACAAGTTGCTGTTGCATGTAAATCTGACTTCCTGATAAATGTAATTTTAGTTAATTATCATGCTTTAAAATAATAGATGTGGGGGCCTTTTGGTGGGTTATTTTTTTTTTTTTTTTTTTGGGGGGGGGGGGGGGGGGGCAGCATTTCATTCTTGGACCCAGGCAGCACAATGTCTTGGGCCAGCCCTGCATTGACCTCCTGCTACATTTCAGTCACTGGTGTTCTGAGAAGGTGAAACTTACTCATCATAATAACCCCTGAGAACGTGCAGTTCTCCCCGACGAGGGAGGCCCTAAGAACCAAAGTGCGCTGGTTTGTTCTTATGGATTTTTATGATAAAAATAAAAAAACATACGAACCCTAAAGCTGGCCATACACGTGGCAATTTTCCTCTCAAATTCCACCAAGAATCGCACATCGCAAGTCGTATCCAGAAACTGAGCAATCTACCACCCCGCAAGAGTTGACTGTGAAGTTGAACGCGGACAACAAATTGAAAGATTCAGTATAGTTTACTGAAAGGTCGAATCGAAGAACAGGAAGAAATGATGGCAATTTTGTCAAAAGCGAACAAAATCTTCCAATGGGTTAAACAGAGGTGGGAGGACTTGCTGCTTTGCCTTTGCAGCGACTGTGAGGTTTTAGCGCAGCGGACAGATGTCGCTGCAGACACGGGGAGGTGGTGTGTATACGGAGGCCCGCAAAACAATTCCCCGCGGTACAACAAAGCATCCAAACCGGCTCATTGTCTGCGCACATTTCCATCCTGGAGCTGTAAAAGCCCGGGGGGAATCCTCTGTCATGCAAGACCGTTAGACAAAGCCTCGGCACGTGCTGAGCGCCAGACTGAGCCGGGTAATTAAAGAGCATCTGCAACGAGGCCCCAAATAACCCCATCCGGCAGTCTGCAATATGGGGCTTTCAATGCATGCAGGCCTCAAGCAAGCGAGATGACATAGCTGCATAGGATGACATCACTGTGCGTTTTGCATGTATATTGTTGTTTTTATGTGCCCATGTTTCCTATCCATAGGTTACCCCTTATCTTCCCTCTGCTTCGCCTCATCCTGTTTGCAAAGATGCTCATTATCCTTTGGAATTCTGTCTTTCTGATTTTTCTTTTTTTTGACCGCCTGCCTTTTTACAACCAGCAGTTCTTTAGTTGAACAAGCCGCAGGCCAAGGGCAGGAAGATCTTTATGAACAGCCAGTATTTCAGAACAAATAACTTTCTAACAGATAAGGGAAGTAGGGTGAAAAGATTCCCATTTAAGCCGGCTGGGTTTGCAACGAGACAACATCAAACAGATCACGACATCAAACTTGACTTGTAATGAATCGTTTCAAATGATGTGAAAGCTATCTGCGCCTTACATCCCTCCGTCCGACACCCCTGGCCCATGCAGAGATCTCTACAAATCCTATTACATAAGGCTTAGCGCTGACAAATGAGAACGACCGTATTCCGATGGAAAAATTAAAACTCATTAAAGATGTATCGGTCTTCAGGTTCCCTGACCTTCCGTGCCCCGCATTCCGATGGACACAAAGACTCTCTGTCTGCGAGGAGAAGAACTGTTTCCAAAAAGGCAAAGATGGCAGCCGCAGGAACTGGCCCGCTATGCCATTCTGTTCTTTCAGGTTTGATGAATTGCCATTTTTCAGATTTTTTTTTCCTGCACATGGAGGGCACCGGTCTGCAGAATAATTCAAAAGGGAGGATGGCTGTATGTCTTCGAACTGCAGAGAGTCTTGAGGCTCCTCTCTGCTATCCCCAGAGCACCAATCACCCTGTTCTCTGCAGTCAAACTTGTGATCTGCCACTGGATTTAACCACAAGTGGCCAGTGGCACCCAGAGAAGAGAAACTTAAATTGGCCCCATTATGTCTTTGCATGTGAGATAGGGACCTTAGATTGCGCCTTGAGGGCTTTGCATGTGAGATAGGGACCTTAGATTGCTCCTTGAGGGCTTTGCATGTGAGATAGGGAGCTTAGATTGCATCTTGAGGGCTTTGCATGTGCGATAGGGAACTTAGATTGTGCCTTGAGGGCTTTGCATGTGAGATAGGGACCTTAGATGTCTCCTTGAGCGCTTTGCATGTACGATAGCGACCTTAGATTGCTTGAGGGTTTTAGATGGGGACCTTAGATTGCTCCTTGAGGGCTTTGCATGTGTGATAGGGACCTTAGATTGCTCCTTGAGGGCTTTGCATGCACGATAGGGACCTTAGATTGTGCCTTGAGGGCTTTGCATGTGAGATAGGGACCTTAGATTGCTCCTTGAGGGCTTTGCATGTGAGATAGGGAGCTTAGATTGCGCCTTGAGGGCTTTGTATGTGCGATAGGGACCTTAGATTTCGCCTTAAGGGCTTTGCATGTGAGATAGGGACCTTAGATTACCCCTTGAGGGCTTTGCATGTGCGATAGGGACCTTAGATTGCGCCTTGAGGGCTTTGCATGTGAGATAGGGACCTTGGATGTCTCCTTGAGGGCTGTGCATGTGCGATAGGGACCTCAGATTGCTCGAGGGCTTTAGATATGGACCTTAGATTGCTCCTTGAGGGCTTTCTATGTGAGATAGGGACCTTAGTTTGCTCCTTTAGGGCTTTGCATGTGTGAAAGGGACCTTAGATTGCGCCTTGAGGGCTTTGCATGTGAGATAGGGACCTTGGGTGTCTCCTTGAGGGCTTTGCATGTGCGATAGGGACCTCGGATTGCTCGAGGGCTTTAGATATGGACCTTAGATTGCTCCTTGAGGGCTTTCCATGTGAGATAGGGACCTTAGTTTGCTCCTTTAGGGCTTTGCATGTGTGAAAGGGACCTTAGTTTGCGCCTTGAGGGCTTTGCATGTGAGATAGGGACCTTGCATGTCTCCTTGAGGGCTTTGCATGTGCGATAGGGACCTCAGATTGCTCGAGGGCTTTAGATATGGACCTTAGATTGCTCCTTGAGGGCTTTCCATGTGAGATAGGGACCTTAGTTTGCTCCTTTAGGGCTTTGCATGTGTGAAAGGGACCTTAGATTGCTCCTTGAGGGCTTTGCATGTGCGATAGGGACCTTAGATTGCACCTTGCGGGCTTTGCATGTGAGATAGGGACCTTAGATGTCTCCTTGAGGGCTTTGCATGTGCGATAGGGACCTTAGATTGCTCCTTGAAGGCTTTGTATGTGCGATAGGGACCTTAGTTTGCTCCTTGAGGGCTTTCCATGTGCGATAGGGACCTTAGATTGCTCCTTGAGGGCTTTGCATGTGTGATAGGGACCTTAGATTGCTCTTGGCTTTACATGTGCGATAGAGACCATAGATTGAACCTTGAGGGCTTTGCATGTGAGATAGGGACCACAGATTGCCCCTGAGGGCAGGGACTGATGTGAATGTGCAATATGTAAAGCACTGCTTAAATTCTCAGCACCATTTAAATCCTTCAAAATAAATATTGCAGCGATCACTCAAGAATTTGTCCACCGCACTTTTTTTTTTATACAACCAAAACTGTCAGGAGCAAACAGTTCCCATTTTGACCTCATGAATAAGCCCAGGTGACAGGATTCTAAAAATATAAAGTGACAACAGGCGGCTGGCCAGACAGACGGGGTTACATCATCCAGCAACTGGACCAAACATCCCCTGCTGGGCCATCAATCCTAACAAACAAACAAAAAAAAAATTTCAGAGGACAAAGTTAAGGATGTAATAGCACCCAAATCTGAATCAATTCTCTCATTTCATGAAGGAAAAGGACTCCCGAATGACCCGATAGAAAGGACGGGCCAAGTACAGATTTGATTTTCCCAAATGACACGATAGCGAGGACGAGCCGAGTAAAGACGTATTTCCCAAATGTCACCACAAAGAGGACAGACCGAGTACAGATGTATATCTAAAAAATGTGATAGGGCTGCTGCAATCTGACAAATAATACATCCAATAATATACATAAATCCAATAATATACAATAAACGCACGTGCTGAATAAACATACGATCCAATAGTAAATGTATAAAAGTTGACTGCAACAAAAAATCTTCTTATTATAGAATGTGTTTCAAATTACACTGTGAGAAAAAAGTGCTTCTCAAGTAAAAAATGTAAATAAATCCAATATTGATGTGCAATAAACGCATGTGCTGAAAAAAAGGAAAAGTCCAATATCAAATATATATGAAAGTTAATTGGAACACAACATCTTCTTATATAGAGTGTGCTTCAAATTCCACTGTGAGAAAAAAAAGTGCTTCTCAGATAAACCAACAATCTGTGACTAGTGCTCCCTTCACCAGGTGAAATGGCTGCTCACCTCCCTCTTAGACCCTGAAAGGGTCAAACTCGCTCACAACTAATGATAATTCCCATCAGGAAAAAGGCTCCACACTGATCTTTAAATGGTTCCCACCAATGTCCTGCAGGGATCAAACGCGCTTTGCACCTCGTATACTTCTCCTTTCAAGGTTTCCTCCGTGATGATCACAAGCAACTCCAGGCCGTCATGCAAAAATATAACGTGCCTCCAACAGTGCAGTACCAGGTGTTAAATGGAATAAACCTCACCCACCCAGCTTCATCTATTAAACTCACATTTATTTCAATAAAAAAAACAGCATATAACATATTTAAAATCCAACAGGTCTCACGCACGTCACCGCCAGGCTCTACCTCTACGCGTTACGCCACCATCCACGTGGCTTCATCTGGAGGGCCTGAGTACAGATGCATTTCCCAAATGACCGGAGAGAGAGAGGACGGGCCTGAGTACAGACGTATTTCCCAAATGACACGACAAAGAGGATGGGCCGAGTACAGAAATGACTTTCTCAAATGACCCGATAGAGAGGACAGGCCGAAAACAGACGTGGCTTTCCCAAATGACCCGATAAAGAGGATGAGCCGAGAACAGACTTATTTCCTGAATGACCCGATAGGAAGGATGGGCCTAGTAAAGACGTTTTTCCCGAATGATCACATAGAAGGACGGGCTGAATGCACGTATATTTCCTGAATGAACCTGATAGAGAGGACAGGCCAAGAATAGACGTATTTCCCGAATGACCCAATAGAGAGGACCGGCTGAGTACAGACATATTTACCAAATAACCCGATAGAGAGGACGGGCTGACAAGTACAGACGTATTTCTCAAATGAGAGGAAGGGCCGAGTGCAGATATATTTCCCAAATGACCCGATAGAGAGGACGGGCTGAGTACAGACATATTTTCTGAATTACCCAATAGAAAGTATGGGCGGAGTACCGATGTGACTTTTCCACATGACCCCTTAGAGAGGACGGGCCCAGTACAGACGTCTTTCCCAAATGACCCGATAGAGAAGGACGGGCTGAGTACAGACTTTTTTCCCGAATGACCCGATAGAAAGGATGGCCAAGAACAGCAGGGACTTTCCCATATGACCCCTTAGAGAGGACGGGCCGAGTACAGACGTCTTTCCCAAATGACCCAATAGAGAAGGACGGGCCAAGTACAGACACCTTTCCCAAATGACCCGATAGAGAAGGACGGGCCAAGTACAGACTTTTTTCCAGAATGACCTGATAGAAAGGATGGCCAAGAACAGATGAGACTTTCCCACATGACCCCTTAGAGAGGATGGGCCGAGTACAGACGTCTTTCCCAAATGACCCGATAGAGAAGGACGGCCCAAGTACAGACATCTTTCCCAAATGACCCGATAGAGAAGGACGGGCCAAGTACAGACTTTTTTCCCGAATGACCCGATTGAAAGGATGGCCAGGAACAGATGGGACTTTCCCACATGACCCCTTAGAGAGGACGGGCCAAGTACAGACTTTTTCCCTGAATGACCCAAAAGAAAGGATGGCCAAGAACAGATGGGATTTTCCCACATGACCCCATAGAGAAGACAGGCCGAGTACAAACGTATTTCCCAATTGACCCAATAAAGAGGACAGGCTGAGTACAGACATATTTCCCAGATTACCTGAAAGGATGTGCCAAGAACAGATGCAACTTTCCCAAATGACCCGATAAAGAGGACGGGCCAAGTACACACGTATTTCCCGAATGACCCAATAGAGAGGACAGAGCGAGAACAGATGTGAATTTTCCCCAGTGATCCAACAGAAAAGATGGGCTGAGAACAGACGTGCCTTTCCCAAATGACTCTGGTGGCAACCATCAGGTTGGCTGCCCAGACTGCTGTGTGAGAGCTGCGGAGAGCTCAAGTTCATTGTGAACACACCAAGTCTTTTTCTTTCAGTGGCATCTGGAAACGGTCCCTTGAAGCCATAATGGAAGCAGGAGAGTGTCAGTCCATGTAATAGGACCATCTGTCGGGGCAGCCATTGAAAGTGGAGGCCGGGATATTTTGGAAAGTGTTATCACTGCAGCATCCCGCAGGACCCCCTGCAGTAACACAAACAGCACTCTTCTGGTTAAACAATTCAGGGTCAGTTTAAAGGGCGCCATACGCTCAGTGAGACTGAGGCAGAATACAGACGATTCCCACACAGTCTGCTCATGGTGTGTCTAAGGCTTGGTCCATCCAGAGCTGACATGTCAGTGTTTAGTAGACGCTGGAAAGTAAAAGCGGACCTTCATCCTCATTTTATTTTTCACACCCTCATTTAACAGTATTTTCTGAGGAAATATAATTATAAATCTTTCTTTCGTATTTTTTGCCTAGGATGAGATGTCCCTGGTACTGCCCACAGACCCCTGGGATATGAATGTCATATAGGCCAAATGTTTTCAGGCAACTCCAAGAGTGCTGGGTGCGCTCTAGCCCATTAGTTATATTGTTTACACATCACCATTTTATCCCATGGGGATATATGATTCTGTGGGTAGAGAGCTGAACGTGCATGTTCTGCCAATCCTGTGCCTGTACCCACAATCCCTTGCATGTGCTGCCAATCCTGTGTCTATGCCCCCAATCCCTTGCATGTGCTGCCAATCCTGTGCCCCCAATCTCTTGCACATGCTGCCAATCCTGTGCCCCCAATCCCTTGCATGTGCTGCCAGTCCTGTGCCCCCAATCACTTGCACGTGCTCCCTTTTATATTGTCTCCCTTTTATAATGTAAAGCGCTGCGTAAACTGTTGGCGCTATATAAATCCTGTATAATAACAATAATAATAATAATGTGCTGCCAATCTTGTGCTCTCAATCACTTGCATATGCTGCCAATCCTGTGCCTGTGTCCCCAATCCCTTGCATGTGTTGTCAATCCTGTGCCTGTGCCCCCAATCCCTTGCATGTGTTGTCAATCCTGTGCCTGTGCCCCCAATCCCTTGCATGTGTTGTCAATCCTGTGCCTGTGTCCCCAATTGCTTGCATGTGTTGTCAATCATGTGCCTGTACCCCCAAATCCCTTGTATGCAATCCCACGCCTGCACACTCAACATTACAGCTGGGGAATTATAAGGTTTTAAAGGGAATTATAAGGTTTACACATTACCTTTGTATCTAATGTGTATATATGATTCTGTGGGTAGAGATCTGAATGCACAGGTGCTGCCAATCATGTGCATGTGTCGCCAATCCCGCACCAGCGCACTCAGCTCTCTAGCTGGGGAGTTATATTGTTTACACATTACCATTGTATCCAATGTGTATATATAACTGTGCAGGAAGAGAATTGAAAAAGTGCCACCAATCCCGTGCATGTGCTTTCAATCCCACGTATGGCCTCTAAGCGCTGTAAGCTGGGGAATTACTGTATTTTACACATGGCCATTGTAACTTAATGTGTAAATACAATTCTGTGGGTAGAGTGGTGAATGTGCAGGTGCCGCCAATCTGGCGCCTTAGTACCCAGGACTCTTGAAGTTGCCTGAGGACTTCTGGGTAAATGACGTTCATATCCCAGGAGCTTGCCGGCAGTACCGGTGATGTCATGCTTGCCGAGGCAAGAAATACGGAAGTGGAAGGAAGGAAGATTACGAAATGGTATTGAGACATTGCGACGCAATGGCCACATGTAAACAATATGATTCCTCGGCTACAGCGTTGAGTGCGCAGGTGCAGTAACTTCTGGAGCATCAGCAGGGATTAAAGGAACTGATTATTCTCTGTCCTTATCACAAATGGCTGCCAGCATATGAGCAAGGTTTTTGAAAGTTAAAAGTATCCATGTAAACCAAAGGTCTCCAAACTTTCTATTTCAATCATTCTTATTGTTTTGTCTCCAAACTTTATAAACAAAGGGCCAATTTCCTGTCTTTCAGACTTTAGGGGGACCACACTGTGGCCAGCAGGAGTAAAAAATGATCTGGCATAAATGATCTGAGTAAACAATGCCCTATCTTTGGTGATAGTGGGAGGACTAGCGCCCCATCATTTGTGTCAGTGCGAGGAAAAGTGCCCCATTGTTGGTGTCAATGGAAGGAATTCTGCCTTGTTGGCTGTCAGTGGGAGGAATTTTGCACTTTCATTGGTGTCAGTGGAAGTGATTTTGCCCTTTCATTGGTGCCAGTAAGGGAGATTTTGCCCTTATATTGGTGTCAGTGAGAGAGATTTTGCCCTTATATTGGTGTCAGTGAGAGGGATTTTGCCCTTTCATTGGTGTCAGTGAGAGAGATTTTTCCCTTTCATTGGTGTCAGTGAGAGGGATTTTGCCCTTTCATTGGTGTCAGTGAGAGAGATTTTGCCCTTTCATTGGTGTCAGTGAGAGGGATTTTGTCCTTTCATTGGTGTCAGTGAGAAGGATTTTGCCCTTTCATTGGTGTCAGTGAGAGGGATTTTGCCCTTTCACTGGTGTCAGTGAGAGGGATTTTGCCCTTTGGTTGGATTCAGTGGGAGGAATTATGCCCTCTTATTGGTGTCAGTTGGAGGAATTGTGCCTTTTTGATGATGTCAGTTGGAGGACCAGTGGGCCATCATTGGTATCAATGGAAGGAATACTGCCCTTTCGTTAGTGTCAATGGAAGGAGATGTGCCCCATCGTTGGTGTCGGTGGAGGGAATTGTGCCCCGCCATTGGTGCCAAAGAAAGGAATAGTGCCCCTTTGATGGCTTGAGTAGGAGGAATAGTGCCCCATTGTTGATGTAAGTGGATGGAACGGTGCCCCAAGGGCCAGATAAAGGCAAGCAAAGGGCCGCAGTTGGAGACCGCTGATGTAAAAGATAGCCTGCATTTAACAACACATATCTATTTTTGCAACATTTTTAATGGTGTCTTTATTTTAATATTCAAGGTTGGGGTGTAGCTCCTCTTTAAAACACCTGAACAACCTCTACTGTTGCTGAGTACCCTGCTGTGCCTATTACGAGGGATTCCCACCACCCCTGATGGATTTTTATTTTATAGTATTGAGAATTAAGTGGGAGGAGCTGTGACACACAAAGGTGGGAGGGGACATCCAAAACTCCCAGGAGTTCCGAAAAACAGAGTTGGGAATCTTGGTAGGGAAGGCTCGCTATTGGAGGATCCGAGCTCTATAGTAGTGGTTCTCTACCTCAAGTACCCCCAACAGGCCATGATTTGGGAATGTCTCTTAGATAAAAATAGCTGTCCAAAATACCAAGCCGTTGACTCTGATTTAAAGCACCTGTGCAAGATGAAGGAAAACCTGCAAACATGGCCTGTTGGGGGGTACTTGAGGACTGAGGTTGAGAACCACTGCTCTATAGGAAGCCAGGGGCTGACTCAGCCCGCTAGGCTCCACCTACAACAAAAATATCACATATGGGTGGACTGATCCTTTAAGCGCTGGCAAGCACCATAGACCGGTGTTTTCCCTCATACAGTCTCAGTGGGGCTGGTGATTGGAAGGACAGAGGACAAATCCCTCCTCTAACGCCGGATAAAGTTTATTAAACTGGTTATATAAAAGTTTTTACTTTTCCCCCTTGTGATAAATGAATAAGGCTCCTTGTTGTTCTAATAAACTTGCATTCACATACCCCCTCCTCTGCACGCAGGCGGATTACAACACAAAGGACCAGCAGTGGAGGAGGGTGACAATGGGGTTGGGTGGAGGAGGGTGTGTGACAATACTTCTCCATGGCAACCTGCGATCTATTGCTATACAGGGACCTGACAGCAATCAAATCAGAGCTTCATTACTGAAGGTTGCGTCTTTTTCTCAGTAATAATAACAGACCTCTGTATGGAGGAACGTGAGAGCATCCCAGCTGTGCAGAGAGAAAATCAATCACTATGAATTACAAGGATTATGGAAAACTTTACTGCAGAGCCTTACCTGCTTGTGCTCTGGAGATACTAGGTTAGGGCTACTGCAATGCAGTGACTGCTCCGTAGAAGGGTAAGCCTTATACTCAAATCATCACCTCCAGTGTTGTAATAGAAAACACTGAATTGACAATTTAAGTTCCCCAGCAAATGGCCAAACTTCCAGTACACTAACCCTAAGAACTTTGCAGGGGGTGCCATATCTCATACAAAAAGCTGGCTGGACTTCAACAGGAGAAAATTGCAAAAGTGGTGTAGCAACGATATACCATAAGATAAGATGAGTAAATCTGGAGAGGACACGGATTTGGCCACACATGCCCACCTCATAAACTATGTAGAGCCGCTGCAACCTTCTCTTAATTTGAGCAGTGGGGGGATGAGTTTTGTTGAAATACGCACTGTATTTCCTAGTTTCTAGCCATTTAGGCCTAAATGGATGTGTTTGGTCTTCTAAAATATCTCACTGGTGCCTTTGTCATTTTATTTTATTTTTAATTCATTTAATTTTATTTTACTGCATTGTTTAATGTTGTGTTTTTTTATGGAAAATTCATAAATAAACACCTTTCAAAAACAAAAATATGCACTGTATTTTCTCCCTTTGCTTAGCTGAGAACCCTTCTGTTCTACTCTCTGACTTGGCTAAATAGCAGAATTCAGGTACAGCGAATGCCAGCCGTGTCTATGATAAGCATTAGGGGTACCAAATTTTGCACCCTCATTGAGCCAAACAGACCAATAATCTAGTCAATGTGGGCACTACTGTGGGACTCCACAAGGCAGCCATTCTCAAACAGGGTTCAGAGGAACCCTAGGTTTTTTCTAGAGGTTGCTAGAGGTTCCTTGAGCTATGGCTAATTGACCTCCCATCTGATGATAGTTACATAGTTCTGGGGCCACCACCAATTTAAGGGACATCCTTCCCACTGTCCACCAATGTAAGGGACATTCTTCTCAAGGATAACCAATGTAAGGGACATTCTTCCCACTGTCCACCAATGTAAGGGACATTCTTCTCAAGGATAACCAATGTAAGGGACATTCTTCCCACTGATCACCAATATAAGGGATATTCTTCCCACTGACCCCCAATGAAAGGGACATTCTTCCCACTAACCACCACTGTAAGGGTCATTCTATCCAATGACCTCCAGTGTAAGGGACAGTCTTCCCACTGACCACCAATGTAAGGGACATCCTTCCCACTGACCACAAATGTAAAAAACATTCCTCCCACTGACCACCAATGAAAGAGACATTCTCTCCATTGACCTCCAATGAAATGAACATTCTTCCAACTGACCACCAATGAAAAGGGACATTCTGACTACCACTGTAAGGGACATTCTATCCACTGACCTCCAGTGTAAGGGACATTTTTCCCACTGATCACCAATGTAAGAGACATTCTATCCACTGACCACAAATGAAAGGGACATTCTTTCTACTGACCACCAATGTAAGGGACAATCTTTCCACTGACCACCGATGTAAGGGACATTCTTCCCACTGACCTCCAATGTAAGAGACATCCTTCCCACTGACCTCCAATGTAAGGGACATCCTTCCCACTGACCTCCATTGTAAGGGACATTCTTCCCACTGACCTCCAATGTAAGGGACATTCTTCCCACTGACCTCCAATGTAAGGGACATTCTTCCCACTGACCTCCAATGTAAGGGACATTCTTCCTCCTGACCTCCAATGTAAGGGACATTCTTCCCACTGACTTCCAATGTAACAGACATTCCCCTATTGACCCCAAATGAATTAGTTTTAGCGAGGGTTCCCTGGAACCTGAAAATGATTTCAAGTGTTCTCTTATGGTAAAAAGATTGAGAAAGGCTTCTCTATGTAGTACCTAAGTTAGCTCTTGGCATGGTTAACCAATTTCATTCAACTTTGTAAACCTCACCTAAGTGTTCCTTGCATTGAAAGACCCCCTTATGTTTAATCCCCCCCCTTTCTGACTCCCACCCTTAACCCAATTCTAACACTTAAAGTGCACCTGTGCCCATACTTATCAAAAGGTCAAAAAAAGGGGGGAATGCAGCGCTATAAACAAGTAAATACCAAGAATGTAACTGTTGACAATGATGTCACAATAAAAGAAGTGAAATAATATGTGAACAGTGGCATAAATATACATATATATATTTTTTTCATACTTATGAAAGGAACAGGTTCATTTTACTTTGCTTCTACTGGCTCCCTCACCACACGGTTCAGGGGCCCATATAAATATCTTGTATTTCTGGGTAGGGAGGAACACGCAACACGTTCATAGCATCCCCACCATGCAGTGCTCAGTGACCAAGCAGCCAACCACCTGAGATTGAAGGGTGCATGCGCAGCAAGTGTAAGTTTCCATTAGGTCATGGTAAGAAGAAGCCAATAGATGTGATTTGGTGATGTCGAGATGTGCCCTACCTATCTATGACAAGTGTGAATTCTACTGATAGGTCCTCTTTAAGACAGACAAACCATCACACACACAATACACATGGGCATACTGCTTTTAATGTGCAATGATTTCATAGTTGTTCCTGTTTATGGATCAATGGCTCGTACAGACACGCAAGTCTGCCACACTGGAGGAGAGGCCTACCTTAGCTAGTCTTACACTATACAATCTTCCTTTGTCTGCTGAGATGGGGAAAGCAACCAACTAAGACTTTAGGATGGCTGACTTGAGTGAAAGGGATTTTAGGTAAATAATCACTCATAGGCAGCTTGGCTGAGGTTAAATTGTTAACCAGTCAATATCATTTTCCTGAAGAGCTCAGGATTCTGGAAGCCTGACGTTCCTACAACGGGTGCTTGGAAACCAGCCTCCCTGGAGTCCCAATCCTCCACCCCAACCCCCTACCATAATGACCACCCAGGTTTCTGCAATGTACTGAGTACACAGTGCCTGCCTGTGCACATCCACCGCATGCCTACTGCTGTCTCCCCACTACACTGACCCCAGGATTCTACACAATTCACCAACCCTGGGATCCTACACAATTCACCAACCCTGGGATCCTACACAATTCACCAACCCTGGGATCCTACAAAATTCACCAACCCTGGGATCCTACACAATTCACCAACCCTGGGATCCTACACAATTCACTAACCCTGGGATCCTACACAATTCACCAACCCTGGGATCCTACACAATTCACCAACCCTGGGATCCTACACAATTCACCAATCCCAGGATCCTACACAATTCACCAATCCCGGGATCCTTCACAATTCACCAACCCTGGGATCCTACACAATTCACCAACCCTGGGATCCTACACAATTCACCAACCCTGGGATCCTACACAATTCACCAATCCCGGGATCCTACACAATTCACCAATCCCGGGATCCTACACAATTCACCAATCCCGGGATCCTACACAATTCACCAATCCCGGGATCCTTCACAATTCACCAACCCTGGGATCCTACACAATTCACCAACCCTGGGATCCTACACAATTCACCAACCCTGGGATCCTACACAATTCACCAACCCTGGGATCCTACACAATTCACCAACCCTGGGATCCTACACAATTCACCAATCCTGGGATCCTTCACAATCCACCAACCCTGGGATCCTACACAATTCACCAATCCTGGGATCCTACACAATTCACCAATCCCGGGATCCTATGCAGTTCACCAACCCTGGGATCCTACACAATTCACCAACCCTGGGATCCTACACAATTCACCAACCCTGGGATCCTTCACAATTCACCAACCCTGGGATCCTACACAATTCACCAACCCTGGGATCCTACACAATTCACCCACACCGGGATCCTATACGATTCCACAACGCCGTGATCCTACAGCATTCTTCTATATTTGTTCAATAAATGCAATAAAAAAAAGTTAATCCTGGCAGAAGTCAAGGGAGCTGATAACTTCCTATACTCTCTGCCTGTGCTGACTGTTATCAGTTAGCATTGTACACAGCTATCTCTGAGGGCTGCAGAAGACCTCCCCTGATGTTGGAGAAGGTGTTCTCTAGTCCTAAAGCACTTCTCATCCTAGGGCAGTGATGGTAAACCTTCGCACCCCAGAAATTTTGGAACTACATTTCCCATAATGCTCATGCACTCTGCAGTGTAGTTGAGCATCATAGGAAATGTAATTCCAAAACATCTGGGGTGCCAAGGTTCGCAATCACTGTGACCTAGGGTGACAACGCTGCTCCTCCATAGACACAGTACAGTGAGTGTTGTCACCCCAGAACAGGAAGTGTGCTACTGGCAGGATCACCAGGTGAAAAGAAAACCTATGCAGCCAGCACATCTAAAGACTGTTAGGATGAAGGATATTAACCCCTTCCTACTCATATATGCGGCCTCACGGAAGTGGAATTTTTTCCGTGGGGACGCAAACATGCGTATCTTACACTGAGCCTGGAGCGCACCGCACAGCGTGCTCCCAGCACAGAGACTGGAGTCTCACAGAGAGTCCCAAGCCCCATATTAAAGAACGGGACCTCCGATTGGCTACCACAGTGATCAGTCACTGTGAAGCCCACCCCTGTGTTTTTCTCGTTCTGTGAATGGAGAGGAAAGATACAAAGTATCTTTCAACTTCCTTGTAGAGAGGGAAAAAAAGTGTTGGTAAAAAAAATAAAGAAAGAATACGTAGATCAAGGTTTGATCTAGGTTAGTGTTTGCGTTAAGTAAGGATCAAAAGGTCAAGGTCAGGGTCAAAGGTCAGGGTCAGTAAATTTTGGGTAGTTTAAAAATAAAAGTTAGTGTCAGTGTGTTTTAGGTAGGACAAAAAACAAAGGCAAAATGCACTGGGCTGTACTACGGGTACAAACAACTGACATACACATGTGGTATCGTTGCGATCGTCAGGAGCAGGATAATTACTTTGGGTTGTTCTTTGGTGCTAGGTTATGGTAATAACAAGAAATATACAGCTAAATTTACTGTTTTGGGACAGTTTTCCTTTAATAATAAATAAAAAAAAAATCAGGAGATATCCATTACTATTTACCTATTTACCACCAAATGAAAGCCAATTTTGTCCTGAAGAAAACGCGGTATAAGTTGTGATGATATGTACTGTTTTACTGACACATTTTAAAGTTGCAAAATTGTGCTTTGGCATTAAGATTTGTTTTATCCTTAGGAGAGAAGGGGTTACATTTTTCATTCTGGGGTTCAGATACAGTGGGGGGAAAATTATTTTTTGATCTCCTGCAGATTTTGTAAGTTTGCCCACTTACAAACAAATGAGGGGTCTATCATTTTTATCACAGGTGTATTTTAAATGATAGAGACAGAATTTCAACCAAAAATCCAGAAAAAACACCTGATACAAATGTTATAAATTGAGTTGCAGTTCAGTGAGTGAGTAAAATAAGTATTTGATCCCCTACCAACCAACAATAATTCTGGCTCCCACAAACTGGGAGAACCTGTCAATTTAAGAAGGTGCTCCTAAGGACATCTTGGTATGTTTATAAAAGACACCTGTCCACAGAATCTCTTTCTTCCATTCAAACCTCACCATCATGGGCAAGACGAAAGAGCTGTCAAAGGACATCAGGGACAAGATTGTAGACCTGCACAAGGCTGGAATGGGCTACAAGACCATCAGAAAGAAGCTTGGTGAGAAGAAGACAACTGTTGGAGCGTTATTCGCAAATGGAAGAGGTGGCGAGATCAGCCCAGAACTACACGGAAGGAGCTTGTGAATGATTTCAAGGCAGTTGGGACCACAGTCACCAAACAAACCATTGGTAACACAATACACCTCCTTGATTTGAAATCCTGCAGTGCCCACAAGGTCCAACTCCTCAAGAAGGCACATGTACAGGCGCGTCTGAAGTTTGCCAATGAACATCTAAATCATTCAGAGAAGGATTAGTAGAAAGTTCTGTGGTCAGATAAACCAAAATTGAGCTCTTTGGCATTAACTCGACTTGCTGTGTTTGGAGAAAGAAAAATGCTGACTATGACCCTAAGAACATCATCCCTATAGTCAAGCATGGAGGTGGAAACATGACGCTTTGGGGCTGTTTCTCTGATAAAGGTACAGGCAGACTTTGCCACATTGAGGGGCCAATGGACGGGGCCATGTATTGTAAAATCTTGGATGAGAACCTTTTTCCCTCAGCCAGAACACTGAAGATGGGTCATGGATGGGTCTTCCAGCATGACAATGACCCATAATATACCACCAAGGCAACAAAGGAGTGGCTGAAGAAGAAGCACAATAAGGTCATGGAGTGGCCTAGTCAGTCTCCAGACCTTAATTCTATAGAAAATTTATGGAGGGAGCTGAAACTTCGAGTTGCCAAGAGACAGCCAAGAAACCTTAAGGATTTAGAGAAGATCTGTAAAGAAGAGTGGACCCAAATCCCTCCTGAGATGTGCAAACCTGGTCACCAACTACAAGAAACGTCTTACCTCTGTGCTTGCCAACAAGGGTTTCTCCACCAAGTACTCAATTTATAACAATTGTATCATGTGTTTTTTTTTTTTTTCTGGATTTTTGGTTGATATTCTGACGCTATTATTTAAAATACACCTATGATAAGAATTATAGACCCTTCGTTTCTTTGTAAGTGGGCAAATGTACAAAATCTGCGGGGGGGGATCAAATAATTATTCCCCCCCCCCACTGTGCATTTTAGCTTCTGACTGACGGCCTGTAGAGATTTTCGGAGTCACCTATTGACTATTGCTGTTTTGCAGGCCCCGTTCGGTTTTGAGGCGTGAAATATCTTTTATTTACTCATAACATTCTCATCTTTTTATATTTCATAGAACAATATGGAGATTTGTGTACATTACAAATGATTTGTGTGTATGGTTGGTTCAGCAGAAAAAAAGGTTGTCGTTATATTTGTATGTTTGTTTAGTTGTTTTTGTCCTTCTGCTTATATGCTTTTAATGAATAAACAAAAGGGAAAAGTAAGTGGAGGATGAAGGCAAGAAGGAAAAAAAGTGGAGAAGAGGATTGATAAAGGAGAATAGAGAATGAAGACATGTGGACCAAGCGGATCCCATTATAGGAGCGGGAATAGGTTGTTTGTGTCTATACCGTCCAGCAGGGGCGTCGCTAGGTCTACAAAAGATCTGGGGCTAGAGCCCATAGCAGCGTAGTAAAGAAAGTCATACGCTTGGGCGGGCATACACATGTATATACAGTAATATATGTGTATGTGTATCCCCAGAGAGCCTCCCCCTTGCATCAGGGTCCCCAAAGAGCCAACCCTTAAATCAGGGTCCCCAGAGAGCCCCCCTTACATTAGGGTTCCCAGAGAGCCTCCCCTTGGGGACCCCTGCAGAGACTCGGGGCTATGGGCCCCAGATTCGGGGCTATAGCCCCAAAAGCCACCCCCTAGCGACGCCACTGCCATCCAGCAATAAGAAGTGACATTCTGGATGTGTGGTCCGGGGTGAATACCGATTGCCAGATTTTGGGGTCAGAAAGGATTTTTTTTATCCCCTCTGAGACACAATTGGCTATAAAAGTCTCCGGGGGGGGGGGGGGGGGGGGTTTCTTCACCTTTCTCTGGACCTACAGAGCAGTCACTCCTCACCTGGGAGTCTGTGTGAGGTATAACATAAACTTTGTACATTATTTAAACTCTGTTCTGCTAAATAAAGATATTCAGATTGAACGCTCCACCCTGGTGAGTTTGTCCAATAAGAATTTCTACATGATGTACCAAACCCGAAAAAACAAAGACATTCAAAATGGCTCATTCCCACTTGCCGACCAGCCGCCGCAGTTGTACCACGGCAGAATGGCAAGGCTGGCCGAAACGACGTTATGTTACGTCGCTTCGCCCTGTGGCCACTAGGGGCGTGTGCGCGCCTCCGCTGCTCACCCCCGGAGCCGATGCGAGTGCCCGGCGGGCGCGATGACCACCGGGCTCCCGCGATCGCTCGTGACACAGCAAGAACCGGGATCTGAGAGTGTAAACACCCGGATCCCGGTTCTCTCAGGGGAGAAGAGACTGATCGTCTAGTCATACAATATATGAACAGCGCTCTGTCATCTCCCCTAGTCAGTCCCATCCCCCCATCAGTTAGAACACATATAGGTAACACATTTAACCTCTTGATCGCCCCCCCTAGTGTTAACCCCTTCCCTGCCAGTGACATTTTTACAGTAATGGTTGCATTTTTATAGCACTGATCGCTGTATAATTGTCAATGGTCCCAAAAATGTGTCAAAAGTGTCCGCCATAATGTCGCAGTCCCGATAAAAATCGCAGATCTCCACCATTACTAGTAAAAATAACATAATAATAATAATAAATCTAAAAGCTATAAATCTATCCCCTATTTTGTAGACGCTATAACTTTTGTGCAAACCAATCAATATACGCTTATTGCAATTTTTATTACCAAAAATATGTAGAAGAATACATATCGGCCTAAACTGAGAAAAAAAAAATTAGCTTTTTTTCTTTTTTAAAAAAAAGGGATATTTATTATAGCAAAAAGTACAAAATATTGTGTTTTTTTCAAAATTGTCGCTCTTTTTTTTGTTTATAGCGCAAAAAATAAAAAACCGCAGAGGTGATCAAATACCACCAAAAGAAAGCTCTATTTGCGGGAAAAAATGGACGTCAATTTTGTTTGGGTACAGTGTCGCACGACCGCGCAATTGTCAGTTAAAGCGCCGCAGTGCCAAATCGCAAAAAATGGCCCGGTCATTCAGCAGCCAAAATCTTCCGGGGCTGAAGTGATTAAAAAGTGGTCCTCCATGGAGGACGGGAGGGCTGTAGGAGGGATAAAGAAGGTCTGCGGAGGTACAGAAGTCCTCTTATGTGATGTCATTTTATCCCAGTGGCAATGTCACACGGGCCATCCTGTCCTGGGGACAACCCAGCAGGGACAGAATCACTGAGAGGACCTTCACCTGGGTCTATGGAGTTGTCCCCTTGTAAGCTGGGACACTAGTATGGGAGATTCAGCAGCCTTCCAGGCCAGCTCAGATGGGATACCCTCTAGTGATGATGTCACTACTACTTTACAAGGCAATATCTGGGTTTGTCAAGGCATTTGGTGCACACAAAGTGGATTTATACCCTTTTGAAAAGAATATATTTAGATACAGTTTTTGTTGCCCAGGTTGGTGAGCGTCCATCCAGAATGGCCCTATAAGAGTCAATGCTGGAGGGTCTCTGACAAGTAGGGGCCGGTGACAGGGACCCAATGTGAAATGTGGAATACAATGAACCAATCACAGCACTGGGATCTTCTCTTGTGTTGCACCCCGGCTCATCCCTGCTTCGTCATGGCAGACTGACAGCGGGGAGAGGCTGGACGCTCTACATTCCTCCATGTGCAGATGAATGTTCATGGCATGGGAATGTGTTTTCTATAGATGCCAATGGTTTCTATGTATTCATTACATGTACAGGCTCTGCTTCCTGCTCTGAAGTGCTATGCAGTGGATGTATACTTCTATGGGGTCTGTTTATAAAGCAATGAATGTGACTTTGGCCTCTGGGAGTCAAGCCTGCGAGTCTTGCCATGCCTCCTGGGAATTGTAGTTCCACAACAGCAGAGACTGTCTACCCCTGGTATAAGGCTAGATGGCAGGTCGTGCTGTGACTTGTAGTTCCACAATAGCTGAGGCTACCTGCAACTAGTATGGGACCTGCTGGCAGGTCATGCTGTGACTTGTAGTTCCACAATAATCGAGGCTGTCTACCCCTAGTATAAGGCCATCTGGCAGGTTATGTTGTGACTTGTAGTTCAACAATAGCTGAGGCTGCCTACCCCTAGTATAGGGCCAGCTGGCATTTCACGATGTGACTTGTAAATCCACAATAGCTGAGATAGACTACCCCTAGTATAGGGCCAGCTGGCAGGTCATGCTGTGACTTGTAGTTCCACAATAGCAGAGGCTGCCTACCCCTAGTATGGGGCCAACTGGCAGGTCATGCTGTGACTTGCAGTTCCACAATAGCAGAGGTTGCCTACCCCCATATAGGACCAGCTGGTGAGTTATGCTGTAACTTGTAGTTCCACAATAGCTGAGGTAGCCAACCCTTGGTATAGCGCCAGCTGCCAGGTCATGCTGTAACCATTAGTTCGACAATGGGTTAGGTAGCCCCCCCCCCCCCCGTGTAAGACCAGCTGGTGGGTCATGATGTGACTTGTAGTTCCACAATAGATGGGGTACTCTACCTCTGGTATAGGGCCAGCTGGCAGGTCATGCTGTGACTTGTAGTTCCACAAGATTTGGGGTACTCTACCTCTGGTATAGGGCCAGCTGGCAGGTCATGCTGTGACTTGTAGTTCCACAGCAGCGGGCCAGTCTAGCAGCGAGTGTCACCTGCCTCTCTCTACATCTGCAACAGCTGTTGTGTTTCTGCTACAGAAGCAGAATAAGCGATCTGTGTGCCCTGGGGGGGGGGACATCAAGTTTTATGGGTGACGCTGGACCACGACAAGTCACAGCAGATCGCTTAGTCGTCTATCAAATCAATACACAACACAAGCGTGAGAAGAGGCCTGGGGGAGAAGGGGGAGAAGGGGGGAGAGGAATGAAATGTCCCACACAACAGGGAATACATTTAAAAAAATAACATGATATTAGCTTTACCAAAACCATGCAAGACTCGGGTCACAGCTGTGCGGGTGTTCGGAGCATGCACGCCTTTCCATATATTTTCAGCACATTCCCATACAGATGTAAGTATAAGTAGTGCAAGGGCCTGCCTGGTTGGATACAAATTGATCGGATAGATTAGGTAGGTCCTCATATTACATAATTTTGGTAAATCAAAAGTGGATTCTACAAAGATTGTATGGTCAGAATGTAACATGTATGGTGACGCCGATTGGTATGTGGGCAGGTATACAGTAAAATATTCTCATTTCAGGTATGGATCCTCGCCTCCTCCTTTTTAAAGATGAGCATGGCCTCATCTTTAAAGAAGATCTAAAATTTCCCTCCACTTCCTGTCTCATAGTCAAAACGGGAAGTGAGAGGAAATTCCTCCAAAGTGAGGGAATCCCAGTGTGTCACCAGAAAAAGTGTCCCCATTGGAAGATTTCCCCTCTATTCCAGTTTTGGTGACAACCCAATCTTTGGGATATTATTGCACTTTCAAACGTGACAAATCAGAGGTGTAACTAGAACCTGTAGGGCCCCAGTGCAAGAAACCATCAAGAGTCCCCCTGACCTCGGGTACTGGGCTGGTGCTCAAAATTTTTTGGGGGACACAAACAAACTGAAAAATTCTAAAAAAAAAGCATCAATTGCAGCCTCACTGTGCCCATCAAACGCAGCCACTGTGCCCATCAAACGCAGCCACTGTGCCCATCAAATACAGCCACTGTGCCCATCAATTGCAGCCTCACTGTGCCCATCAAACGCAGCCACTGTGCCCATCAATTGCAGCCACTGTGCCCATCAAACGCAGCCACTGTGCTCATCAATTGCAGCCTCACTGTGTCCATCAAACGCAGCCACTGTGCCCATCAAACGCTGCCACTGTGCCCCATCAAATGCTGCCACTGTGCCCATCAAACGCTGTCACTGTGCCCATCAAATAGTGCCACTGTGCCCCATCAAATGCTGCCAATGTGACCCCCCCCTCCGCCAGCTTGCCGTCTGCCCTGCACATACGCTGTCTCGGTGGCGGGTAAGGCATGCGGGTGACGGCGGCGAGTGGTGGGACCTTGCAGCAGGTCAGACAGCGGCTCCTGTGTCCTCCATGCGTGTCCTTCCCTCTTCCTGATAGGCGTCAAATTGCAGCACCAGTCCTTTCAGCCAATCAGGTGACAGGTAACAGACCCACGCACCTGATTGGCGGAGAGGCGGTTCCGTGTTAGGAAAGCAAATATTCATTTTCTAACACATCTGGATAGACTGCGAGCGCAATGCTTTGTGCCACGAGTCCACCCTATTTTGAAGCCTATTAGAGCCCATGGCTCTAATCAGGTGCTTCAAACCCCCCCTACCCCCACCGCTGTAATTCAGGCGCCCTGCGTCCGAAAAGGGGCCGGACGCATTAAAAGTCATAGAGGGGGGTAACTGGACGGAGGGGGCCGCGCCCATGCGCCCTTAATGGACGCACCACCACTGGTCCTGGGGCCCTTCCCACTGATCGCGGGGCCCTTTACTCCCATTGTGGGGCCCCTTCACATGTTCTGCACCAGGCCCCCTTGCTGCTGTCCTGGGTAGGGTTGCCACTTTTTCTTCAAGCCAAATCCGAATACTTTAGCGGCGCACAGCAAATTATTTTTTTGTAGTATAAACTATACACATATTTTGTGATTAAATAACATTTCTAATGATATGGATTTAATCACAAGAGTTCCCCCTTACATCAGAGTCCACAATGTTCCCCCTTTACAATCTGAATCCGCAGAGTTCCTTTACACTGTAAGGGGGGACTCTGCAGACTCTGATTTAAGGAGGAACACTGAGAACTCTGATGTAGGGAGGGGAATCTGATGTAAGAGAGAATTCTGCAGACTGCGATGTCAAGGGAACTCTGGGGGACTCTGATTTAAGAAGGAATACTGAGAACTCTGAAGTAGGGAGCAAACTCTGATGTAAGGGGTAACTCTGATTTAAGGAGAAACACTGAGAATGCTGATGTTGGGAGGGGACTCGGATGTTAAGGGTAAACTCTGCAGACTCTGATGTAAGGGAGAACTCCGGAGACCCTGATTTAAGGAGGAACACTGAGAACTCTGATGTAGGGAGGGGACTCTGATGCAAGGGGGAACACTGGCAACTCTCTGATTTAAGGAGGAACACTAAGAACTCTGATGTAGGGAGGGGAATCTGATGTAAGAGAGAATTCTGCAGACTCCGATGTCAGGGGAACTCTGGGGACTCTGATTTAAGGAGGAATACGAGAACTCTGATGTAGGGAAGGGAATCTGATGTAAGAGAGAATTCTGCAGACTCTGATTTAAGGAGGAATACTGAGAATTCTGATGTAGGGAGGGGACTCGGATGTTAAGGGTGAACTCTGCAGACTCTGATGTTAGGGGAACTCTGATTTAAGGAGGAACACTGAGAACTCTGATGTAGGGAGGGGAATCTGATGTAAGAGAGAACTCTGCAGACTCTGATGTCAGGGGAACTCTGGGGACTCCGATTTAAGGAGGAATCCTGAGAACTCTGATGTAGGGAGGGAACTCTGATGTAAGGGGTAACTCTGATTTAAGGAGGAACACTGAGAACTCTGATGCAGGGAGGGGACTCTAATGTAAGGGGGGACACTGCAGACTCTGGTGCAAAGCGTAACTCTGCTATAAGGGTTTCTTTGGTAACCAGAGCCCCCACTTTTATCACAGTTCCCAGAATTCCCCTTTAATCGGGGTGGGACTGTCAGGAAAGTGGGTGTGATCTGGGTGGGACTTCCAGGAAAGTGGGCGTGATCTGGGTGGGACTTCCAGGAAAGTGGGCGTGATCTGGGTGGGACTGTCAGGAAAGTGGGTGTGATCTGGGTGGGAATTCCAGGAAAGTGGGCGTGATCTGGGTGGGACTTCCAGGAAAGTGGGCGTGATCTGGGTGGGACTTCCAGGAAAGTGGGCGTGATCTGGGTGGGACTGTCAGGAAAGTGGGTGTGATCTGGGTGGGACTGTCAGGAAAGTGGGCGTGATCTGGGTGGGACTGTCAGGAAAGTGGGTGTGATCTGGGTGGGACTGTCAGGAAAGTGGGTGTGATCTGGGTGGGACTTCCAGGAAAGTGGGCGTGATCTGGGTGGGACTTTCAGGAAAGTGGGTGTGATCTGGGTGGGACTTCCAGGAAAGTGGGCGTGATCTGGGTGGGACTTCCAGGAAAGTGGGCGTGATCTGGGTGGGACTGTCAGGAAAGTGGGCGTGATCTGGGTGGGACTGTCAGGAAAGTGGGTGTGATCTGGGAGGGACTGTCAGGAAAGTGGGCGTGTCAAGTGTGGAAGGTAGACGGTGGATGACCATTCCAGGTCAAGTATCTGTCAGCCCCAACCATTCTAGAAGCACAAAGAGGACCTGTCTGAATCCTCTCAGCTCTGCACAGGCTTTGTACAGCACAGAGGTGATCTCACTGCTACTTTTGCAAGGTAATATCTGGGTTTGCACACACATTTGGGGCACACAAAGTGAGCACCTTAAAAAGGGATGTACAGTCCTATCAATGCCTTTAAAAAAAAACAAAAAACAAAAAAAACATACAGTCTAAAAAAATATAAAGAATGCAGACATATTAGCTCATTACATATGTAGCCTTTGCTTAATGCTTCATAGCACTACACAGTGGTTGTGCTTTACTGCTCCGCATATCACAGTGCAAGTCTATGAGTCAGCCGACACCATGAAATCTATGCCCTCCATGTGTGGCTGATATTATATCACAAGGGTTGTTATACAGAAAAGACACAGAGAGCTCCTTTCTACTCTACAAATCTCTGGATTTAAAGTGGACCCTTTCATTCTCTTTATCTGTATGAATACATTCCTGGCATACCACAGGACTCAACAACATGATATTAAGACTAAAAAAAAATTAATAAAAAAAAAAAAAAAAAGTACTGTTTGTCATTAAAAACGCCAGAAAAGTTTCCCCCTGCTGTCTTGCAGTTATCAGTGTGCTGCAGCCAGGAGGAGGCATTGCCTCAGTTTCATCTCCTCCAGTCATCAGATTGTACATTGTCAACAAGGAGAGGCTGCAGCAAAGGCTGATCTGTGTCAGACCTTTATAAACAAAGCCAAGAACTGCACAGGCACCACGATTTACATGACTGTAAGTCTCCGTCCGGAGTTTCTGACCCTGGATGATGCCTGAATAAAGATGGTGCTGTTCCTTCTGGAGAGAGAATCCAGAGGAGAGACCCCCCTCCCCTCCCGAGAATCCAGAGGAGAGACCCCCCTCCCCTCCCAAGAATCCAGAGGAGAGACCCCCCTCCCCTCCCAAGAATCCAGGGGAGAGACCCCCCCTCCCGAGAATCCAGAGGAGAGACCCCCCTCCCCTCCCAAGAATCCAGAGGAGAGACCCCCCTCCCCTCCCAAGAATCCAGGGGAGAGACCCCCCCTCCCGAGAATCCAGAGGAGAGACCCCCCTCCCCTCCCGAGAATCCAGAGGAGAGACCCCCCCTCCCCTCCCCTCCCGAGAATCCAGAGGAGAGACCCCCCTCCCCTCCCGAGAATCCAGAGGAGAGACCCCCCCTCCCCTCCCGAGAATCCAGAGGAGAGACCCCCCCTCCCCTCCCGAGAATCCAGGGGAGAGACCCCCCCTCCCGAGAATCCAGAGGAGAGACCCCCCCTCCCCTCCCGAGAATCCAGAGGAGAGACCCCCCTCCCCTCCCGAGAATCCAGAGGAGAGACCCCCCTCCCCTCCCGAGAATCCAGGGGAGAGACCCCCCCTCCCGAGAATCCAGAGGAGAGACCCCCCCCTCCCCTCCCGAGAATCCAGGGGAGAGACCCCCCCTCCCGAGAATCCAGAGGAGAGACCCCCCTCCCCTCCCAAGAATCCAGAGGAGAGACCCCCCTTTCCGAGAATCCAGAGGAGAGACCCCCCTCCCCTCCCGAGAATCCAGAGGAGAGACCCCCCTTTCCGAGAATCCAGAGGAGAGACCCCCCTCCTCTCCCGAGAATCCAGAGGAGAGACCCCCCTTTCCGAGAATCCAGAGGAGAGACCCCCCTCCCCTCCCGAGAATCCAGGGGAGAGACCCCCCTCCCCTCCCGAGAATCCAGAGGAGAGACCCCCCTCCCCTCCCGAGAATCCAGAGGAGAGACCCCCCTCCCCTCCCGAGAATCCAGAGGAGAGACCCCCCTCCCCTTCTATATGCATTGCCAGGTCAGACCCCCTACCCCATTAGCAATGCCAAGTGAGGCAGTCTCACTCATCTCGCTCCAGTCCCTGTAATGGAATGGGGGCAGTACAGGGGTCAGCAGCGCTGGGACCCTCGGTGTGACTCTCACACTGCCTGTGTGTACCGGTCTCCTCCCACCCTCCACAGACATGCCGGCGGGGCGGCTCCTGTCTCAGTATGTGTGGCGGGGACATTAGAGTGTAAGCTCCTCGGGGAAGGGACCGCTGTGACTGTACAGTATGTAAAGCTCTGCTTATATTGTCAGCATTATCTAAATACTGTATCTGTACTAGCAATATATACATGGGGGGGATAACAGTAACAGCCCCCCCCCCCGCCAAGTGCAGCAGTCTCACTCATCTTGCTGCAAAAAAGGAATGGGGGGATTACAGTGAAAAGTCTCACTCATTTTGCTACATGGTAACATAAATTAAAAATGGAATAGGGTGGAGGGGGGGATGGGACGGTGAGTTCTCCCTCCACTATGAGCAATGCCCCCCCCCCCCCCCCCCTTCTCCTGTGGGTGAAGCAGTCTCACTCACCTTGCTTCACTACCTGTAATGTGAATTCAAAACTGAACCGGGGAAGAGAAGACTAGACTCCGCAATGTCAAGTAAAGCAGTCTCACTCATCTTGCTACAATGTAACATAAATTTAAAAAGGATAACGGGGGGGATAAGGGCAAAATCTCTCCTAGAAGCAATGCCAAACGAAGGAGGCAGTCTCCCTCATCTTGCTTCACTCCCTGCAATGTAAATGAAATAAGTATTCAGGGGGATAAGAGTAACCTCCCCCCCTTCTTCCTTCTCCTATAAGCAATACCAAGTGAGGTAGTCTCACTCCTCTTGCGTCATTCCCTGCAATGTGAATTCAAAACGTAATTGGGGGGGGATAACAATGACCCCCCCCCCTCCTGAAGTGAGACAGTCTCACTCAACCTGTTACAGTGTACCATGTATTAAAAGGGAAGGGGGGGGGGATCTCCCTCTGATATGAGCAATTCCAAGTACAGGAGGCAGTCTCACTCATCTCGCTTCACTCCCTGTAATGTAAATCAATAGGGAATTGGGGGGAGGATAAGTAAGGGAGTAAACCCCTCTTCCCTACCTGTACTATGCAGTCTCACTCAACCTGTTACAGTGTACCATGTGCTAAAAAAGGGAAAGGGGGGGGGATCTCCCTCTGATATGAGCAATTCCAAGTACAGGAGGCAGTCTCACTCATCTTGCTTCACTCCCTGCAATGTATATTAATAGGGAATTGGGGGGGGGGGATAGGGGAGTAAACCCCTCTTCCTCGTCCTATGCAGTCCCACTCATCTTGCTTCACTCCCTGTAATGTATATTAATAGGGAATTAGGGAATTGGGGGGGGGGGATAAGGGAGTAAACCCCTCTTCCTCGTCCTATGCAGTCTCACTCATCTTGCTTCACTCCCTGTAATGTATATTAATAGGGAATTGGGGGGGGGGGGATAAGGGAGTAAACCCCTCGTCCTATGCAGTCTCACTCACCTTGCTTCACTGTAATGTAAATTAAAAAAGGAATGGGGGGATAACGGTGAGACCCCTCTTCATTCTCCTGTGATCAATACCGAGTGAGTCTCACTAATCTCGCTACATTGTAACATAAATTAATTGGGGGGGGGGTGAGGAGGGAGAACCCCCTCACCTATCAGCAATACCGAGCACGGGAAGCAGTCTCACTCGTCCTTGCTACATTGCAAGATAAGTTAAAAAGGGACCAGGGGGGTGATGAAAGTGAAATCCCCCCCCCATCATGAGCAATGCCAAGTGAAGAGGCAGTCTCACTCATCTGGCTTCACTCCCTATAATGTAAATAAATAAGGAATTGGGGGGGGGTGAGGAAGTAAACCCCCTCTTCCTCCTCCTATGCAGTCTCACTCATCTGGCTTCACTCCCTATAATGTAAATAAATAAGGAATTGGGGGGGGGGTGAGGAAGTAAACCCCCTCTTCCTCCTCCTATGCAGTCTCACTCATTTAGCTTCATTCCCTGTAAGTAAAATGAGAACAAGGGTCGCCCCTCTCTCTGTGGAGCTGGGATGAAAGGTGTTCTGTAGGGATGAAGAGGGATGACCCCCCCCCCAGAAATGAAAATGCCAGTTTTGGGGGCACTGCCCCTGGAAGAGAACCCTCTTGTACTCACCAGCTGGACGGTGCAGAGGAGGATCAGGGTGCATCTCCCAGAACAGCACCCCATCCTGTCACTGGGGGGGGGGGGGGTACGGAGACCTGTGCCAGGGACTAGGAGGCTCCAGTGCGGACCATGTTCAGTAGTCCTGAGCGGGGGACAGATACTGCTGGGCTCACAGTGTGACCACACGATGGATGCCGAGTCTCTCCCCCCCCCCCACCACCTAACCTCTATTTCTCACCATAGCAAGGAGGAGGGAGGGGCCAGGGTCCCTCTTAAAGGAGCCGTGTCACGCTAAATCACAAACAAAAGAGCCCGACAATGGTCTCGCACACACATGGGGGGGGCAACAGGCACTTAAAGGGAAACCGCTTTTTAAAAAAAGTTTTTCTTCAGTGTGAATGCCTTCATGTCACCAACGTCTTTTACCGCTTTAAAAAAAAAAAAAAATCGCCATAATCCGGGATCTCTAAAAAATGGATATACATTTTTTTGTTTTTGGCGGTTTTAAATGGTACATTTTTTTGTAGTAAATATGCGTCTTTTTCTGTGACATTCAGTTGATGGTAATTATGGACTTTAGTTTGGTGCTTGTTTGCTGTTCCATATTTCATTTTAAACGCTCCCCCCTGGTGGGCACCCGTATGTCACATAGCTCCCCATCTGTCACTGATTTCAAGGGACAGTCCGTGGTTCAGTCCCTCTTTCCTCTTCATTTGTCCCTCATTTTGGTCTGATCTATATAGTTGTATATAAAATGCACTTTTTATCTATCAAAAAAAGTGTTTCCCCCAGTGCTAAACATTTAATTTCAATTCTAAATTGCGGCATTTGTACATTTCCAAAGCCAATATAAAGGAATAGAAGTATATAGAAAAAGTATAGAAAAAATAGAAAAAAAAACACTTGTGGGTTTAAGTAATCATTTTTTCGGATGATTCTCCTTTAAGAGGGTGGGGCAGGGGGTGTGTCCTATGCCTACATACTTTTGCTAATAAGTCTCCCTCGTTCCCATCTATAAAAGTTGGGAGGTGTGGTATCAGGCATTAAAGGATATCCAAGCCCAAGAATAAAACTACCTCCCAATTTTTCTGAGATGGGAATGAGGGACACCTATCAGCAACAGTATGCAGGCATAGGACACACCCCTTGCCACGCCCCTTAAAGGAGAATTGTACAAAAAAAGAAGATTGGTTAAACCCACAAGTGCTTTTTTTACCACTACTATTCCTTTATATTGGCTTTTGGAATTTACAAATGCAGCGATTTAGAAATCAAATGAAAGGTTTAGCACTGGAAAACACTTTTTGATAGATAAAAAGTGCATTTTATATACATCTATAGAGGTCAGACCAAAATGAGGGACAGAGGGACATTGCTCCAATTCAGGGACAGTCCCTTGAAATCAGGGACAGTTGGGAGCTATGGTAATATAGTGTGCATAAATCAAATACATACTGTATGTGGTGGGCTCAGCCGATGCTGTCCCCATGGATCACGCCCCTTATTGGACTGCTAGTGGTAGATTGGACCAAAAGGCAGCAAATAAGAGAAGTTTGGGTTTACATAAGTGGTTTTAAACCCTTCCATATACCCAGTGAAGTGACTGGCCTCAGGTGATACTCAGAGAGCAAACAAATACTCCTACAGAAGTTGTACCTGGTTATCTGCAGTCTTTTTTGACACCAAGGGCGTTACTGTGAGTTAAAGTAGCAGTAAACCCAATCAGTACAATCTCACATAAGCTTTAACCCATCCGTGCCATTTCAAAAGATGTTTATTTTTACGTGTGCAGAATAACACCCGGTGATCCTGCCATGAAGGTTCTTGTTCAGGCACTTCCTGTTATGGGGTGACAACCCTCTGTTCCTGTCTTGTAATGGTGCTCCTGTGTTGTCACCCTACCACATGGGCTTCCAATGGAGACTACTCACACCCAAAGATTCCGGGTGATCCTGCCATGAAGGTTCTTGTTCAGGCACTTCCTGTTATGGGGTTACAACCCTCTGCTTCTGTCTTTCAATGCTGTTCCTGTGTTGTCACCCTGTTACATGGGCTTCCAATGGAGACTACTCACACCCTAAAATGATTCTGGGTGATCCTGCCATGAAGGTACTAGTACAGAAACTTCTTGTTATGGGATGACAACCCTCTGTTCCTGTCTTGCAATGGTGCTCCTGTGTTGTCACCCTGCCACATAGGCTTCCAATGGAGACTGCTCACACCCTAAAATGATTCCCGGTGACCCTGCCATGAAGGTTCTTGTTCAGGCACTTCCTGTTATGGGGTGACAACCTTCTGTTCCTGTCTTGCAATGGTGCTCCTGTGTTGTCACCCTGCCACGTGGGCTTCCAATGGAGACTGCTTAAACCCTAAAAATATTCCTGGTGATCCCTGCCATGAAGGTTCTTGTACAGACACTTCCTGTTATGGGGTGACAACCTTCCGTTCCTGTCTTGCAACGGTGCTCGTGTGTTGTCACCCTGCCACGTGGGCTTCCAATGGAGACTGCTTAAACCCTAAAATGATTCCCGGTGATCCTGCCATTAAGGTTCTTGTACAGACATTTCCTGCTATAGGGTGACAACCCTCTGCTTCTGTCTTCCAATGGTGCTCCTGTGTTGTCACCCTGTCACATGGGCTTCCAAAGGAGACTAATTACACCCTAAAATGATTTCTGGTGATCCTGCCATGAAGGTTCTTGTTCAGACACTTCCTGTTATAGGGTGACAACCCTCTGTTCCTGTCTTTAAATGGTGCTCCTCTGTCGTCACCCTGCCACATGGGCTTCCAATGGAGACTACAAATAGCAGATGCAACACACAACACAGGTATGGTCCCCTGTTGTCACCATCAGGAAACCTGCCCTGAAAAAAAATCCATGCGGCCATCGCTGTGAGTGCAGACCAGTGGGTGGGGGTGGCATGGCCGTTGAACCTGGGCAAGGTAAGGTACAACCATGCCTACTGTGAGCCTCATACATCCCTGGTGATCCTGCCATGAAGGTTCTTGTTTGGGCACTTCCTGTTCCCATCTTTTACTGTCCTCCTGCATTGTCGCCCTGTTTACAGGGTGCCTTCTGATGGGGGCTATGAGTAGCCATTAACACATAAATTGCACAGGCACGGTCCAATGTTGTCACCATCAGGAAATCCTGCCTTGAGAAATGCCATGCAGCCATCACTGGAGAGCATGTAGACAGGAAGTGGCTGTAAAAAGGCAGCAGAAGATCAGCAGCTCAGAGATGCAACAAATAATATAAAAGTTGAAAAGAGAACTGTATTTCTTGTAAAACATGGTGATGGGTAATGATACCCGGTGCTTTAGGAAAGCATTAACGGGTGCCCTCTTCACACGCCCATATGTCTAGAGCTACGAATGTGCACGGCATGATGGGGAGGGGCAGCTGTTCAGACCCCACATTCACTCTGTTATCAGAGAAAATGCAGCAGGAATGCGATTCCGTCTTAAAATTTCCCTGGCTTTGGAGGAACATAAACCCCGAGCTGTGCAGCATTTGTTCCAGAAATAATGGTATTTTCCGCCTTTCTATTTATCTATTCCTGGCAGTAAAGCCGGCTCTGCTCCCGCGTTTTCATGTGGTTTCCATACGTCGGGGGGAAAAAAATTAGCTGAGTGGAAAAAAAAAAATGTGAGAAGTCCGCTGGGTGGTAGCTGCTTATAAAATAGACAGAGGCCTCCATTTTTTTTTTTCTTCAAATAACATTTTATTAATCCAAAAGTCAGGTAAGTTACAAAGCATTTTTATTTAAATGGATTTGTACATAGCCAGCTTCACCGGGGAGCTCCGGGCCGTCCGCTGTTCTCTAGGTACAGATGTAACATAAAGCAGACCAAAAGTCCAAAAAAAACCAAATAAAAATAAAGGAATAAACTGGTAAAAGAAAATACAAACTGTCTGAAGCAGTGCTTCTTTTCTGCCACTAGATGCCCTCAGTCAGCATCATTTAAGTCACTTCCCAGCACAGGTTGTCCCGGACCAGCCCCCAACCTGTGACTGGACAGTGAAAGGAGAAGCAGCACAGTGATCAGCTTGTTTCTCTGCTCTCTACTCCTATCGACAAGCCCTTTGCTAGCACATGAACTGATTGGCTTCTTGTGCTGCTTCTGCCTCTCACACTCCAGCACGGCTAAAGGGTGGTACCAGGTCACATTCAGATACACACACTGCATGTATTAAAAAATAGGGATGGGTGTTTGTGTATTACACGTATGCGGGCTCTGCTTCTAGCTTCGTAGCTATACAGTGACTGTGCTCCCCCCCCCCATGTAATCAGTAGAACTAAATGAGCTTAAATGAACTCCAGGATATAAAATAAACTGCTGCATTAAAATAATTATCCCATTGGATAATAAATTCAAAAGAGCGAACAAAAGTCCTGGATGGCTTAACGCCAATGTAAAAATGCATATAAAAGCAAAGGAGAATTCCTTCAAAAAATACAAGGTTGAGGGATCATCCTCAGCATTCAGACTTTATAAAGAATGCAATAAGAAATGTAAGGGTGCAATTAGGGCGGCTAAAATAGAACATGAAAGACACATAGCGGAGGAGGGCAAAAAAAATCCCAAGAAATTCTTTAAGTATGTAAACAGTAAAAAAGGGAGGACAGACCATATTGGCCCCATAAAGAATGAGGAAGGACATCTGGTTACAAAGGATGGGGAGATGGCGAAGGTATTGAATTTATTCTTCTCCTCAGTCGTAACGAGGGAATCGGGAGCTTCAGTAACCAAAACTGCAGTGTTTATCCTCATGACACAACACAGGAAGCACCTCCATGGCTAACAGAGGACAGAATTAAAATTAGACTTGGGAAACTTAACATTAATAAATCACCGGGACCAGATGGCTTGCATCCGAGGGTACTTAGGGAACTCAGTCAAGTGATTGCCAGACCGTTGTTCCTGATTTTTACTGACAGTCTACTGACTGGAATGGTACCAGGTGATTGGAGAAAAGCCAATGTAGCACCAATAATTTAACCACCTGCCTACCGGGCACTTAAACCCCCTCCTGTCCAGGCCAATTTTCAGCTTTCAGCGCTGTCGCACTTTGAATGACAATTGCGCGGTCATACAACACTGTACCCAAATGAAATTTTTATCATTTTTTTCTCCACAAATAGACCTTTCTTTTGGTGGTATTTGATCACCTCTGCGGTTTTTATTTTTTGTTAAAAAAAATTTAAAAAGTCAAATTTTTTTTTAAAAAAAATTATATATTTTTATATTTTGTTAGAAAATTTTGCAAACAGGTAATTTTTCTCCTTCATTGATGTACGCTGATGAGGCTGCATTGATGGGCACCGATAGGGCGGCACTGGTGGGCACTGATAGGCGGCACTGGTGGGCATTGATAGGCGGCACTGGTGGGCATTGATAGGCGGCACTGGTGTGCACTGAGAGGTGGCACTGAAGGGCATTGATAGGTGGCATTGGTTGGCACTAAGAAGTGGCACTAATAGGTGGCACTGATAGCTGGCAGTGATGGGCACTGATAGGTGGCAGTGATGGGCACTGATAGGTTACACTGAAAGGCAGCACTGCTAGGTGGAACTGATGAGGCACTGATTGGCACCACTGTTGGGCGTTGATAGGTGGCACTCATGGGCATTGATAGGCAGCACTGGTGTGCACTGAGAGGTGACACTGATAGCTGGCAGTGATGGGCACTGATAGGTGGCAGTAATGGGCACTGATAGGTTACACTGAAAGGCAGCACTGCTAGGTGGAACTGATGAGGCACTGATTGGCACCACTGGTGGGCATTAATAGGTGGAACTTGTGGGCATTGATAGGTGGCAATCATGGGCATTGATAGGTGGCACTAGTGGGCACTGGCAGGTGGCAATGGCAGGTGGCACTGGCAGGCACAGAGGAGGCAGATGTGCCTCCTTCCTCTTCGGGACCGATGTCCCTTGAGCATAAGCCGGTGATCGGGAAAAAAAAAAAAACGATTACCAAGCTTTTGTTTACACTGTTTCATTGGCTGACAGCTGATCACGTGGTAAGGGGCCGGGATCGACCCTTACTCGGATCGGTGATCACCTGAGTCTCGGTGACTCGGTGATCACAGGTGATGCGCGGGGAGCGCGCAAAAGGGGAGGACGTCCTATGACGTCCTCCCGGACATTCAGGTCCGCGCTGTGGCCGTCATTCGAGCAGCCTCTGCAGAGGTCCAACACAGCCATGTTGAATCAGAGTTAGAGATCCCTAATAATCAGGGTGCATGAGTTTTGCTTTGAAGTGTTTTAGCCAGAGAATGTGTTGCCCGGAGCAGAAAAATCTGTCTCTTGTCAGCATGCTGCAGAGGAGGACCAGCGTGGAAGCAGTGGTCCCTCTGCAGAGGTCCAAGGCCCCCCTGTTTAATCAGAGTTAGAGATCCCTAATAATCAGGGTGAATGAGCCTTGCTGTGAAGAGTTCTAGCCAGAGGGTGTGTTCACCTGAGCAGAAAAGCCTGTCCCTTGCCAGCATGCCATAGAGAAGGACCTGTGTGGAAGTTGTGGTCCCTCTGCAGAGGTCCAACATGCCCCCCTGAGTTAGAAATGTACAATAAAATCAGGAAGCACGAGCTTTGCTTTGGAGAGTTCTAGCTCTGACTCATCAGAGAATGTGTTGGACCTGAGCAGAAAAGCCTGTCCCTTGCCAGCACGCCGTAGAGAAGCACCTGCGTTTAAGCAGTGGTCCCTCTGCAGAGGTCCAACACGCCCCCCCCCCCCCCCCCCCCGAGTTAGAAATGTACAATAATCAGGGAGCACGAGCTTTGCTTTAGAGAGTTCTAGCTCAGACTCATCAGAGAATGTGTTGGACCTGAGCAGAAAAGCCTGTTCCTTGCTAGAATGCCGTAGAGGAGGACCTGCGTGGAAGCAGTGGTCCCTCTGCAGAGGTCCAACACGCCCCCCCCCCTGCCTTGACAAATCACAGTTTATGTGCGAAACGCGTTAGCGTTCCTCCCCTGCTTGTACATGTCGTGCTCTTTATGGTTTTTATGATTTTACACGAATAAAGGCATTTTGGATCTCAGCATTGGTGTGCATCCGGATTTTCTTTCCTCTAACACTTCCCCCTTCAGTTAAAAATCTCCAATAATCAGGGAGCAGGAGCTTTCCTTTCAAGAGTTCTGGCTCTGACTTATCAGAGGGTGTGTTGGACCTCTGCAGAGAGACCACTGCTTCCACACTGAGAGTAAGGGTCCTTCTTGGGACAGGCTTTTCTTCTCAGGCTGTGGCTGCTTTCTAAAGAAAACCAAAGGTTAGATTCTGCACACTTTTTTTTTTTGTCTTGATGCCCCTGACACGTATTTACCGGATTTCAACAGAAAGTTTCGATTGGACTTTAAGACGATTCGATTCGAAAAACTTCAATAAAAAGAATTAAAAAAAAAAAAAAAGACGATTCGATTCAATGACATAACTAAAGTGTTTGAAAAGGAAGTGGAACTATTTAAAATAAAGATTTACTTGTTTGTGTCATGTGAGCCGTTACATTCGTTACCCTGAATTCCGCCACCAAACAGAGCGGAGGAGTGCTGCTGGGTGTACTGTGGGCACTGCTGCCCCCTGGTGGCCTGAATACTGCATAACAAGCCCTCCATCATTAGTTTGTGGTGGGTTCAGCATCCCTATATTTCCCATAGAGCTGACATCCTAACACATCATCATCATTTTACTTTAAAGTGAAAAAAAGTCCCCAGGTCCCAGACAAGTCCCGATTGAAGCTTACCTGCTCCACACATTTCCATTGGCCCACCAGTAGGATTGGCTTCTTCAATGAAAGTATGAATGTGGCGGTAGGTGACCGCTATCTACTTTGTTGTCATTTTAAAGTGAACCTGTCATCGCCCCAGCATGATTCCTCCCTAAAGCAGAACTCCGACCAACCTGCCTAATACAGAGCCGACATACAAACACCCATGGACTGTCTGTCCTACCTGCCGATAGATTCGTAACTCTGTTCAGCCAGTCTTCTGATTCAGGCAGTCCTAACAGACAGCACAGCCAGGTGGGTGACTTCACTTTTCTGCAGTGAAAAAAGAAAAACAGCCTTGGTCACAAACCCCGCCCCCCCCAGCCTGTGATTGGACAGGAGGTCATGGCGCTGCTTTTCCATCATGTAACTGCGTCCGCAGAAAGGGCCCATTTACACGCCTGCATTGTGGCAATGCATGTTCATTATGAATGGCACCTGAATGCACTATGGGAACGGTGTGCCGCCATGTGTGCCCAAACTGAGCGCTGCGTGGTGTGTCCTAAATAAGAGGAGGAGTCTGATTTCGGGCACTCAGGATACGCTGGCATCTTTTATTTCAATGGATTTCCTTCATGCAAAAATGTAAAAGACAAGCAGCACTGGGTGGAGCTATAGGGCAACCTTGTACCTCCTAAGACCCCTATATTGTCTGTGTGGCCCCTGTGTTACCCGTGTGGACCCTGTATTGTCTGTGTGGCCCCTGTATTGTCAGTGTGGCCCCTGTATTGTCAGTGTGGCCCCTGTATTGTCTGTGTGGCCCCTGTATTGTCAGTGTGGACCCTATATTACCCGTGTGGCCCCTGTATTACCTGTGTGGACCCTGTATTGTCAGTGTGGCCCCTAAATTGTCTGTGTGGCCCCTGTATTACCTGTGTGGACCCTGTATTGTCAGTTTGGCCCCTATATTGTCTGTGTGGCCCCTGTATTACCTGTGTGGACCCTGTATTGTCAGTGTGGCCCCTAAATTGTCTGTGTGGCCCCTGTATTACCTGTGTGGACCCTGTATTGTCAGTGTGGCCCCTATATTGTCTGTGTGGACCCTGTATTGTCAGTGTGGCCCCTATATTGTCTGTGTGGACCCTGTATTACCTGTGTGGACCCTGTATTGTCAGTGTGGCCCCTGTATTGTCAGTGTGGCCCCTGTATTGTCAGTGTGGTCACTGTATTGTCTGTGTGGCCCCTGTATTGTCTGTGTGGCCCCTGTATTGTCAGTGTGGACCCTATATTACCCGTGTGGCCCCTGTATTACCTGTGTGGACCCTGTATTGTCAGTGTGGCCCCTATATTGTCTGAGTGGACCCTGTATTACCTGTGTGGACCCTGTATTGTCAGTGTGGCCCCTAAATTGTCTGTGTGTGTGGCCCCTGTATTACCTGTGTGGACCCTGTATTGTCAGTGTGGCCCCTGTATTACCTGTGTGGACCCTGTATTGTCAGTGTGGCCCCTATATTGTCTGTGTGGCCCCTGTATTACCTGTGTGGACCCTGTATTGTCAGTGTGGCCCCTATATTGTCTGTGTGGCCCCTATATTGTCTGTGTGGCCCCTGTATTGTCAGTGTGGACCCTATATTACCCGTGTGGCCCCTGTATTACCTGTGTGGACCCTGTATTGTCAGTGTGGCCCCCATATTGTCTGAGTGGACCCTGTATTACCTGTGTGGACCCTGTATTGTCAGTGTGGCCCCTAAATTGTCTGTGTGTGTGGCCCCTGTATTACCTGTGTGGACCCTGTATTGTCAGTGTGGCCCCTATATTGTCTGTGTGGCCCCTGTATTACCTGTGTGGACCCTGTATTGTCAGTGTGGCCCCTATATTGTCTGTGTGGACCCTGTATTACCTGTGTGGACCCTGTATTGTCAGTGTGGCCCCTATATTGTCTGTGTGGCCCCTGTATTACCTGTGTGGACCCTGTGCTGTCAGTGTGGACCCTGTATTACCTGTATGGCCCATGTATTGTCTGTATGGACCATGTATTACCTGTGTGGGCCCTGTATTGCCATTGTGGGCCCTGTATTACCAGTGAGACCCTCTATTACCTGTGTGGCCCCTATATTGTCTGTGTGGACCCTGTATTGTCAGTGTGGCCCCTGTATTACCTGTGTGGACCCTGTAATACCTGTGTGTACCCTATATTGTCAGTGTGGCCCCTATATTGTCAGTGTGGCCCCTGTATTACCTGTATGGCCCATGTATTGTCTGTATGGACCATGTATTACGTGTGTGGCCCCTGTATTACCTGTGTGGGCCCTGTATTGCCATTGTGGGCCCTGTATTACCAGTGAGACCCTCTATTACCTGTGTGGCCCCTATATTGTCAGTGTGGACCCTGTATTACCTGTGTGGACCCTGTATTGTCAGTGTGGCCCCTGTATTACCTGTGTGGACCCTGTATTACCCGTGTGGACCCTGTATTGTCAGTGTGGCCCCTGTATTACCTGTGTGGACCCTGTATTGTCAGTTTGGCCCCTGTATTGTCAGTTTGGCCCCTGTATTACCTGTGTGCACCCTGTATTGTCAGTGTGGCCCCTGTGTTGTCAGTTTGGCCCCTGTATTGTCAGTGTGGCCCCTGTATTGTCAGTGTGGCCCCTGTATTGTCAGTGGGGCCCCTGTATTACCTGTGTGGACCCTGTATTACCCATGTGGCCCCTGTATTGTCAGTGTGGCCCCTGTATTACCTGTGTGGATCCTGTATTACCTGTGTGGACCCTGTATTGTCAGTGTGGCCCCTGTATTACCTATGTGGACCCTGTATTGTCAGTGTGGCCCCTGTATTACCTGTGTGGACCCTGTATTACCCGTGTGGACCCTGTATTGTCAGTGTGGCCCCTGTATTACCTGTGTGGACCCTGTATTGTCAGTTTGGCCCCTGTATTACCTATGTGGACCCTGTATTGTCAGTGTGGACCCTGTATTGTCAGTTTGGCCCCTGTATTACCTGTGTGCACCCTGTATTGTCAGTGTGGCCCCTGTGTTGTCAGTTTGGCCCCTGTATTGTCAGTGTGGCCCCTGTATTGTCAGTGTGGCCCCTGTATTGTCAGTGTGGCCCCTGTATTGTCAGTGGGGCCCCTGTATTACCTGTGTGGACCCTGTATTACCCATGTGGCCCCTGTATTGTCAGTGTGGCCCCTGTATTACCTGTGTGGATCCTGTATTACCTGTGTGGACCCTGTATTGTCAGTGTGGCCCCTGTATTACCTATGTGGACCCTGTATTGTCAGTGTGGCCCCTGTATTACCTGTGTGGACCCTGTATTACCCGTGTGGACCCTGTATTGTCAGTGTGGCCCCTGTATTACCTGTGTGGACCCTGTATTGTCAGTGTGGCCCCTGTATTGTCAGTGTGGCCCCTGTATTACATGTGTGGACCCTGTATTGTCAGTGTGGCCCCTGTATTACCTGTGTGGACCCTGTATTGTCAGTGTGGCCCCTGTATTGTCAGTGTGGCCCCTGTATTGTCAGTGTGGCCCCTGTATTACCTGTGTGGCCCCTGTATTGTCAGTGTGGCCCCTGTATTGTCAGTGTGGCCCCTGTATTGTCAGCGTGGCCCCTGTATTACCTGTGTGGCCCCTGTATTACCTGCTGTGCAGGGGGTTACTAGACATGTGCACTTCAGAAATGTTCATTTCGGATGCATCCATTCATTGAAGAATATCGTTCCGTCATATTTGTTATGTGGACCCAACTCTCTTTCGCCATTCGTTTCATATATTTGTTGGTCCAGGGGATTAGAAAAAAAATGACATTTTCGTCCTAACGAGTAATCGAAACGCATATGTCTAGGAGTTCCTGCTATTGTTCTGACGCCATAGAAACATCTTCACTCCTCAATAAGACACAGAAGTTGAACCCAAACCCATTTTTACTTGATATCAGTAGAGGATTTTCCAGGCTTCTAAAGTGTAAGAAGTCAGTGATGTCTGCAAACCCAGTTAATGAGGGGACATGATAGAATCAGGGAGGGACTAACTAGCACTAAACAGGAGGGGGGAACCAAAACCACCTACCCTGTTTCCCCGAAAATAAGACCTAGCGTGATTGTCGGTGATGGCTGCAATATAAGCCCTACACCCCAAATAAGCCCTACTCTGTTTCCCAGAAAATAAGCCCTACCCTGAAAATAAGCCCTACAAGGACTTTAACTAGGGCTTATTTGGGGGGTAGGGCTTATATTGCAGCCATCACCGACAATCACGCTAGGTCTTATTTTCGGGGAAACAGGGTAGTAAACAGGTTGTAGTGTTACCTGTATGGCCCCTATATTGCCCATGTGGCCCCCATATCACCTGTGTAATCCTTATATTACCTTTGTAGCTCATATATCACGTGTGGCCCCCGCATTATCTGTGTGGCCCTTATAATTCCTGTGTAGCCAATATATCACCAGTGTGGCCCCTGTATCACCTATGTGGCCCCTGTATCACCTGTGTGGCCCCTGGATTACCTGTGTGGCCCCCATAGTACATACGTGGCCCCCTATAATACTTTTCTAGCTCCCAAGGTACCTGTGTTGCCCCTGTGGCCCCCATATCACCTGTGTAGTCCTTATATTACCTTTGTAGCTCATAAATTACATGTGTGGCCCCTATAATTCCTGTGTGGCCCATTTAATACTTTTTTTGTAGCTCCAACGGTAGCTATGTGGCCCCTGTATTCCCCGTGTGGGCCCTGTATCACCTGTGTGGCCCTTGTGTTATCTGTGTGGCCCCTGTAATACTTTTCTAGCTCCAGCGGTGCCTATGTGGCCCCTGTATTCCCCGTGTGGCCCCTGTAATACTTTTCTAGCTCCAGCGGTGCCTATGTGGCCCCTGTATTCCCCGTGTGGCCCCTGTAATACTTTTCTAGCTCCAGCGGTGCCTATGTGGCCCCTGTATTCCCCGTGTGGCCCCTGTAATACTTTTCTAGCTCCAGCGGTGCCTATGTGGCCCCTGTATTCCCCGTGTGGCCCCTGTAATACTTTTCTAGCTCCAGCGGTGCCGATGTGGCCCCTGTATTCCCCGTGTGGCCCCTGAGCACGGTGTGTAAGCAGTGAGGTGATGGGGGGCGGGGACTCTTCTCTCATATATCGGTACAGTGGGGAGGGGGGCGGGGTTTGGGTCCTCCGGCGGAGGAGGGGTTAATGCCGGCCTCTCCCACAATCCTCTGCGCGGCTGCAACGTAGCCGGAAGATGGCGGCGGAGAGACACTGACATCACCGATCACCACCGACCGACCGACAGACCGTACCGAGCACAGGATCACGTGACCCGCCGCCCGCAGGTGAAAACCCCTCCCCCCACCCCGGCTCTCCGGGGCTGAGTGTCGTTGTGTCCTCCCCTCCCCCTCTGAGATCGGATGACCGATGAATGGAGGATCTCCATTGAACCGTGAACCGATCTTCTATCTCACCGATCAGATCGGTTTGTGGACTGATAGAACTGATTTATGAATAAAATTGGTCGGTGATCGATCACCAATCCCCATCCATTGGTTTATTCCTGCTCCGGGTGATCCCATCGCTGAAGAAATCCGATCGGCGGTGTCGAGGGCGCATCGATTATTTGGCACCTGAGTGGCTGCCACCGGTAACAATGAGATGGCGCTGTGTATGGGCTCTCTCGGTGGTCTGGAGATCAGATCCAGAGGGGGGGGGGAGGGGATGGGTGATGTGGCATCCCAGGAAACTGACCCGTGTATGGCGGCCGGCGTAGGAGAATGATGTCCGATGAGCCGGGGATTGGGTTTATCGGAAACGGCAGAATTCTGCATACATTGGCGCTGGTCAGTCCGGTCAGAGGAGGCTGACACTGATTGGCTGGTGGAGGGATGATGGTGACATGTTGATGTCACTGGTTTGGGGCAGAGCAACTCTATACATGACCGAATACAGATTGGTGATCAATGCATGGTGGCCGTACACGTATTGGTGATCAATGCATGGTGGCCGTACACGTATTGGTAATCAATGCATGGTGGCCGTACACGTATTGGTGATCAATACATGGTGGCTGTACACGTATTGGTGATCAATGTATGGTGACCGTACACGTATTGGTGATCAATGTATGGTGACCGTACACGTATTGGTGATCAATGCATGGTGGCCGTACACGTATTGGCGATCAATGCATGGTGGCCGTACACGTATTGGCGATCAATGCATGGTGGCCGTACACGTATTGGCGATCAATGCATGGTGGCCGTACACGTATTGGCGATCAATGCATGGTGGCCGTACACGTATTGGCGATCAATGCATGGTGGCCGTACACGTATTGGCGATCAATGCATGGTGGCCGTACACGTATTGGCGATCAATGCATGGTGGCCGTACACGTATTGGCGATCAATACATGGTGGCCGGACACATATAGAATTGGTGATCAATACATGGTGGCCGTACACGTATTGGCGATCAATACATGGTGGCCGGACACATATAGAATTGGTGATCAATACATGGTGGCCGTACACGTATTAGCGATCAATGCATGGTGACCGTACACATATAGAATTGGTGATCAATGCATGGTGGCCGTACACATATAGAATTGGTGATCAATACATGGTGACCGTACATGTATTGGTGATCAATGCATGGTGGCCGTACACTTATTGGTGATCAATACATGGTGGCCGTACACTTATTGGTGATCAATACATGGTGGCCGTACACGTATTGGTGATCAATGCATGGTGACTATTCATAGGTAGGGGGTGAGGGACATGGGTCAACCATGAAGCATTTTGGTTTCAAGAGTCTTGTAAGAGATATGGGACAACCATGGAGCATTTTGGTTTCAAAAGCTGGGTAGGAGATGAGGGACATGGGACAACCATGGAGCATTTTGGTTTCAAAAGCTGGGTAGGAGATGAGGGACATGGGACAACCATGGAGCATTTTGGTTTCAAGAGTTGGGTAGGAGATATGGGACAACCATGGAGACCAACCTTTTTTTTTCAAGAGCTGGGTAGGAGATGAGGGGCATGGGTCAACCATGAAGCATTTTGGTTTCAAGAGTTGGGTAGTAGATGAGGGACATGGGTCAACCATGAAGCATTTTGGTTTCAAGAGTTGGGTAGTAGATGAGGGACATGGGACAACCATGAAGCATTTTGTTTTCAAGAGTTGGGAGGTAGATGAGGGACATGGGTCAACCATGAAGCATTTTGGTTTCAAGAGTTGGGTAGTAGATGAGGGACATGGGTCAACCATGAAGCATTTTGGTTTCAAGAGTTGGGTAGTAGATGAGGGACATAGGACAACCATGGAGCATTTTGGTTTCAAGAGTTGGGTATGAGATATGGGACAACCATGGAGCTTTTTGGTTTCAAGAGCTGGGTAGGAGATGAGGGACATGGGACAACCATGGAGCACTGTTGTTTCAAGAGTTGGATAGGAAATATGGGACAACCAAGGAGCAGTGTGGTTTCAAGAGCTGGGTGAGAAGATGAGGGACCATGGACAACCATGGACAACCATGGAGCACTGTGGTTTCAAGAGTTGGGTGGGGCGATGGACCAACCCTAGAACACTGCAGTTTCTTAATCTTGGCAGGATATGAGGAACATGGGACACTGTGGATTTATAATTTGGGTAGGAAATGATAGACAAGGCCAACCTTAGAGCACTGCGCTTTCACAGTCTTGTCAGAAAATGAACATGGGCTTACTTATAGAACACAGATGTTGGGCAAGAAATTACTGACCTGGCCCAATCACGGGGCACTCTGTGGTTTCCACAATCTTCAACCCTCTCCCCCAGTATCCTAGCCTGTCTCCTAATGGGGACGGAGCTATAAGGAGGTCGTAACTCCATGTTTTATGTCTTGCAGAGCAATGGCCAGTCCTCGGACAAGGAAGGTCTTGAAGGAGGTTCGAGTACAGGATGAGAATAACGTAAGTCAACCTCTCTTTATATTAGTGAGTGATGTCACTTCCTGGCTGGTTTTATATCTAAAGCCAAACTTTTCTTTCTCATTTATTTTTGGATAGAATGTGGAAGGGTTTAGAACCTCTTAGACATGTATCGCCACAATAGGTGTCCCCTGCTTTCAGTGGCATCACCCACCATTGTGTTTGTTCTTTTATAACCCAGTTAACAGGTTGGAGGCCAAGGGTGCCAAGATCTGATGGTGCCACCTTCTAGCTATATAGTGAGGCAGGAATCGCAGGAGCAGCTGAAAAGATTTACAGATGTTTTTTATTTTTTTTAATGGAGTTTACCAGTGGTAATAGATGATAAAGTGCCAGTGATGAGCTTTAGTAGACCTGTACAGCTGTCCAGATGTCGCTCCATCTTTTGGGGACTCTGCTGGGGGTGGTCTGGTATGTAGATTGTGACCAGCTGTCCTTGTCAAGAGCCTGGCTCATTGTCTTACCTTCCCTAGATAACTGTTAGGTGATCACTTTGATTGATAGCCCATGTGGTCAGTAGTTGGGCACAGAAGGTGGAAAAGGCCAGGCTTAGGACCAGGCTACATCTATTTTTGAATTGCACAGTGGAATCTGGCTGTTTATGGGATCATCATGGTAGCTATGAACATGTGTGTGTCTCTTTCTCTTCTAGACCTGCTTTGAGTGCGGGGCGTTTAACCCTCAATGGGTCAGTGTGACTTATGGTATCTGGATATGTCTAGAATGTTCCGGAAAACATCGGGGCCTCGGGGTCCATCTCAGGTGAGAGTCTCCCATCTGTCAGAATCAACATGATGGATACCATTTCCTTTTACAGCAACCTGATGTTGTCACCTATTTATCTCTATATATGCTTCAGAATTATCTCAGAACAGGTCTGTTCTTTGTTCATGGAAGGGAAGCAACAGGTTCTCTTTAATGCCCTCCTTACCCTGAAGCATACTGACCTTTTGCTTCACTTCCCTGTTCTTCCAAAGGGGAGCCAAGAAAATAACCAAAAATTCTGGGATTGGAGGAGCATGTGACTTTCTCCTTGTGACCGTGTCTGGTGATTGGTGCAGCACTAATACATAGACTAGGGAGGTAGTCCTCGGCCTTGCTACTACCAAACTTTCCATTCATGGTGCCTGGAAGCTGTGATTATCCCAGGGTGGGCATGTGACTGGGGATGAGATGGACAGAAAAGCAATGGCAACCTCAGTGCCTAATTGGAACCCGGCCATCCAAGCAGGACTCTTCTAAGGTCAACCCTTATCTCTCCTGAGTCTCCTAGAACCATTCGATGTCCACCATGAAATGACTGGATCTCTACAAAGAAGAAGCCCTATGGGGTTGATTTACTTAAACTGTAGAGTGCAAATTCTGGTGCAGCTCTGCATGGTAGCCAATCGGTTTGTAACTTTAGCTTGTTCAATTAACCACCTGCCTACTGGATACTTTTACCCTCTTCCTGCCCAGGCCGGCATTTTTCAGCTTTCAGCGCTGTCACACTTTGCATGACAATTGCGTGGTGATGTAATGCTGTACCCAAATTACATTTTTGTCATTCATTTTTCTACACAAATTTAGTGGTATTTAATCACCATTGGGTTTTTAATTTTTTGCTAAATGAATAAAGACCGAAAATTTTGGAAAAAAAACCCCAACTTTTTCAGTTTGTCTGAAAAATTTTGCAAACGGGTAACCTTTCTCCTTCACTGAAGTGCGTTGATGAAGCGGCACTGATAGGGGACACTGGTAGGCAGCACTAATAGGGGACACTGGTAGGCAGCACTGATGGGGGACACTGGTAGGCGGCACTGATAGGGGACACTGGTAGGCGGCACTGATAGGGGACACTGGTAGGCGGCACTGATAGGGGACACTGGTAGGCGGCACTGATAGGGGACACTGGTAGGCGGCACTGATAGGGGACACTGGTAGGCGGCACTGATAGGGGACACTGGTAGGCAGCACTGATAGGGGACACTGGTAGGCGGCACTGATGAGGCACTGGTAGGCGGCACTGATGAGGCACTGGTAGGTGGCACTGGTAGGTGGCATTGATGAGGCACTGGTAGGCGGCACTGATGAGGCACTGGTAGGCGGCACTGATGAGGCACTGGTAGGCGGCGCTGATGGGGGGACACTGGTAGGCGGCGCTGATGGAGGACACTGGTAGGCGGCTCTGATGCGCTGATGGGGGACACTGGTAGGCGGCGCTGATGGGGGACACTGGTAGGCGGCGCTGATGGGGGACACTGGTAGGCGGCGCTGATGGGGGACACTGGTAGGCGGCGCTGATGGGGGACACTGGTAGGCGGCGCTGATGGGGGACACTGGTAGGCGGCGCTGATGGGGGACACTGGTAGGCGGCGCTGATGGGGGACACTGGTAGGCGGCGCTGATGGGGGACACTGGTAGGCGGCGCTGATGGGGGACACTGGTAGGCGGCGCTGATGGGGGACACTGGTAGGCGGCGCTGATGGGGGGACACTGGTAGGCGGCGCTGATGGGGGGACACTGGTAGGCGGCGCTGATGGGGGACACTGGTAGGCGGCACTGATGGGGGACACTGGTAGGCGGCGCTGATGGGGGACACTGATGAGGAGGCGCTGATGGGGGACACTGATGAGGCGCTGGTGGGGGGACACTGAGAAGGCACTGGTGGGGGGACACTGATGAGAAGGCACTGGTGGGGGACACTGATGAGGAGGCACTGGTGGGGGACACTGATGAGGAGGCACTGGTGGGGGGACACTGATGAGGAGGCACTGGTGGGGGGACACTGATGAGGAGGCACTGGTGGGGGGACACTGATGAGGAGGCACTGGTGGGGAAGCACTAATGACTGGTAGGCGGCACTGATGGGCACTTATTGGCAGCACTGGTGGACACTGTTGGGACTGCCCTGATTATCAGTGTAATGTCCCTTTTTAGTGAAGCCGGTTATCGGCTCTCTTCTCCGTTCCTCATGCTGTCAGCGCGAGGAAAAGCTTACAGCGCACACATAATAAAATGACATTTAAATCCTTCAAGACTATTTAAAACACCTGAACATATTCAGCAAATAAGCAAAAAAATATGGGGATATGGTCACATAGTGCTCAAGCCCACTACTGCATCAAAGTACCCCAATATCATCGGGCGATGTGACCAAATCCCCATATTTTTTTGCTTATTTGCTGAATATGTTCAGGTGTTTTAAATAGCCTTGAAGGATTTAAATGTCATTTTAGTATGTGTGCGCTGTGATGGCCTTATAGCTGCACCATGTTTAATGCATTTTTAGGGTGTGCCCCCCAAGTCAATCTATGTTTAGTTTAAGGAAAAGAGTGCCGATAACCGGCTTCTATTTACATTTTTGATCCACTGTGATTGGACACAGCTGATCGTGTGGTAAAGAGATGTTGATTGGCTCTTTATCCCTATCTGTGATCAGAAATGTTCTCCAGACACTGATCAGAGCATATCACACGCAGTGGGTGCAATCACAGGAGGCCGTCCGCTCTGGAGCCGTCATTCGGCTATAGCGAAGTCGGCAAGTGGTTAAGCTTTGACAATAAATCCTGGAAGCTGATTGGATTCTATGCAGAGCTGCACCAGATTTTGCACACTCCGGTTTTAACAATCCCTAAGTGACCCTATAAAACACAACAATAACTACACAACGCAAAATAATCTTACAGGATATATATATATATTACAGTATACCCATACTTCTCTTCTCTACATCTGTTCACACCAAAACAGAGCTGAGGTTATCAATCACCTGGAGCTCCTTCTGTCCCCATTTTTCTTTTGGTGTCAGGAAATTATAGCAGAGGAAGGAGACAACAGACAGAAATTGCATTTAGTGCTCTGGATTGACACAAGTACACACTATAGAGGGGTATGCTTTGTTCATATTTCATGTCTGAGCTTTACAACCACTACAACAGGAAAACCTCTATCATCAATGGTTGACCTGACTTCACTGGGTGAAGGACTCCTACAAAGCTAAGGATCCCCACCTGCCCCGACATAACGTGCTCTGCCTGATGATAGACCACACTGAATCATTGGAGGAAAGCCTCGTACACACGCTTAGATTTTCGGGCGACCGTTCGTCCGTTTTTTTTTTTTTTTTTGCTGCATGCTAGTCTCATATGGAAAGTGAAGAGGTTACTAACCATCCGAAAATTCTCGTACGACAGAATTCTACTGCAGAAGTGATGTAATGTGTTGAATAGTTTGTATGTATTCTTTTGTTTCTGAGCATGCGTCAGCTTACGATTTTTTTTTTTTAATGTTATTTTTTGTAGTCTTGCTTTTTTTTTTTTTTTTTTTTTCATACAAAAACCGTACCAATGATAAAAAAATCAAACGTTGAGTTTACATCCGACAAAAATTTTATAGTTTGCATATTCAGTTTTTATCTGATATAAAAAAAAAAAAAAAAAATCGGCTGTCGAAAGCACCGTACTAACGTTCCAAAAATCGTCGGACAAATTTTTCCATCCGATTTTCGTATCGTGTGTATGGGCCCAAAGTTGAACACCACCCACCCCCCTCATACAGTGAAGTACCATGGATATAGTTAATGCAGCTGATGATGATGATGATGTGTTTGCTTCCTCCCCAGCTTTGTCCGTTCGGTCACCATGGACAAGTGGAAGGATGTGGAGCTGGAAAAGATGAAGGCCGGTGGGAACGCCAAATACCGCCAGTTCCTGGAAACGCAGGATGAATACGACCCCTGCTGGAGCCTGCAGGAGAAGTACAACAGCCGAGCGGCAGCTCTCTACCGCGACAAGGTGAGACTCCCCGTCTGAGGGTGACTGATGGCTCCGCTGTGACTTAGATTTGAAGAAATACAATATTAACTCGGACATAATGTACTTCTGTTAGAGGGTCAGGCCACCCAAGCGAAATTAACTCCATTTCATGGAGACTTGATTGGTGAGATCTCTATGCTGAATTTCCGAGTCTGTACACCTGCTGTGCCCATTATGAGGGGTTCCCACCATCCCTGTACTGAGTTCCCAGGTCTGTACACCTGCTGTGCCCATTATAAGGGGTTCCCACCATCCCTGTGCTGAGTTCCTGAGTCTGTACACCTGCTGTGCCCATTATGAGGGGTTCCCACCATCCCTGTACTGAGTTCCCCGGTCTGTAGACCTGCTGTGCCCATTATGAGGGGATCCCACCATCCCTGTGCTGAGTTCCCGGGTCTGTACACCTGGTGTACCCATTATGAGGGGTTCCCACCATCCCTGTACTGAGTTCCTTGGTCTGTAGACCTGCTGTGCCCATTATGAGGGGATCCCACCATCCCTGTGCTGAGTTCCCGGGTCTGTACACCTGGTGTACCCATTATGAGGGGTTCCCACCATCCCTGTACTGAGTTCCTGGGTCTGTACACCTGCTGTGCCCATTATAAGGGGTTCCCACCATCCCTGTGCTGAGTTCCTGAGTCTGTACACCTGCTGTGCCCATTATGAGGGGTTCCCGGTTCTGTACACCTGCTGTGCCCATTATGAGGGGTTCCCACCATCAGCTGTGGTCACTGGCTGATCAGACTTACAATTAGCAAGAGCATTTCTAATGCCATGTTCCCTGAGTTGCAAAGGTGCAATTAAGGTTAAAACAGGATTTTATTAAAACAAAGGCAATTATTTGTTACACTGTGCAACAGCAATATAAATGTCATTCAGTTAGGGTTGAAGTCTACGTTGACTATCTGAGGAACACTGTAAGAACGTTATGGGATATGTACTTTAGAGAGAAAAAAGGGGGAGTGCTACTGAGAGTACTACCAAAAGGTTGGACTTTGTAGGCCAGGAAACAATGGAGCGATGACAAAAAATATTCTTCATCACATTTATTGAAAAATACAAAAGATAAACATAATATTGAAATGGAGGATAAAAACATGGTATCCATGCATATGTTACAGTTTGTACAGTGAACCCTTGTACGTCTACGCGTTTCGCCGTTAGGCTTCTTCAGGACACGACCAAGGTTCAAAGGCATAACAAGTAAGAGACAAAAGAACGAATCTCACTCTTTTTAGATTGGAAATTGCTTAGAAGACCTATAATAGGAAGTTCAGGAATATGTAGAGCTCATGTAGGCAGGAGAAATTGTTCCCAAAAGTATGAATGGTGACTAGGTTTCAGATGTTTGAACAGGGGCAGGAGAGACCTGAAATTAAAAAATGTAGGGAGCCAGCAAAGCAATAGTATATAAGGTCCAATATATATATACAGGGAACAAACCCTTAATAGGACTGAGCAATGCTAGTGGCGGATAGAGCCTAAACTAGCATGCTATATATGGAAGATAAGGCATACGGACGTGCCCCTGGGAGACAGCCGAGTGCTGTACGTGTATATTCCTGCACTTCCCATTATAGGTCTGCTAAGCATTTTCCAATCTAAGAGAGTGAGATTCGTTCTTTTGTCTCTTACTTGTTACGCCTTTGAACCTTGGTCGTGTCCTGAAGAAGCCTAACGGCGAAACGCGTAGACGCACAAGGGTTCACTGTACGAACTGTAACATATGCATAGATACCATGTTTTTAATCCTCCTTTTGAATATTCTGTTTATCTTTTGTATTTTTCAATAAATGTGATGAAGAATATTTTTTGTCATCTCTCCATTGTTTCCTGGCCTACAAAATCCGACCTTTTGGTAGTACTTTCAGTAGCACTCCCCCTTTTTTCTCCCCAATTTATGGACGTGGCAATTTAGTGCTTCTCTTTTTCAAATCCTGGGATATGTACTTTCGCACTTCTCAGGTTGCCACGTTGGCTGAAGGCCGCGAGTGGTCAGAGGAGACATCTTCAGCTCGAAACTGGACTCCCCCGCAGCCGAAGATGATGGGCGGCCCGTCTCATCGGTAAGACATTTGTGCGTCTCCTCCTCTTGGTCATGTGACGCGTCTGGTCCTGTGGGATTCTAATTGGTAATGAGACCAATCTTTGTCCTGTTCCTCCATACCCAGCTCAAATGTTGGCAGCGGCAACACCGGAGGGAACTCTGGAGACAAGGCGTTTGAGGACTGGTTGAATGATGACATCAATTCCTATCAGAGGTAAGGCTCAGACGTTTCATAGCACATTCGGGTTGCAAAACCTATAATTTATAGCTGTCCCCTGCAGATAGTCCTCTCCGTCACTAGATGGCGCCCTTCTTCTAGGTTAGATGACAGCTTGCATCATTGGCTTCCTGTCAGCCCTGGTTGTCATTGAGCTGTCCCCTGCAGATAGTACTTTTTGTCACTAGATGGCGCCCCTCTTCTAGGTTAAATGATAGCTTGCATCATTGGCTTCCTGTCAGCTCTGGTTGTTATTGACCTGCCCCCATAGGTGGGAGCTGTCTCCTGCAGATAGTCCTTTCCATCACTAGATGGCATCCTTCTAGGTTAAATGACAGCCTGCATCATTGGCTTCCTGTCAGCCCAGGTTGTCATGGACCTGCCCCCATAGGGGGAGCTGTCCCCTGCAGATAGTTTTTTCCATCACTAGATGGCGCCCCTCTTCTGTGTTTTGACAGCCTGCATCACTGGCTTCTGGCCCCAGGTTGTCATGGACCCGCCTCCCAGGGGGTATTCTGCTGCCTGGGCTCACAATAGGGAAAACATGCAATAGGCAGCAGTGAGAAAGTGTGCAAGGGATTATGGGAAGGAATTTTTTTTATTTTTTTTTATTTATGAATTTTAGCTTTATTTAGGTGGTAGGGATTGAATGTTTTCATGTCCTGGAGATGATCAGATAACTCCTTGTTTTGTAGTGGCAGTGGTGCAGGGAATCAGGAAAATCGATACGTCGGTTTCGGGAATACCGTTGATCCTCCGAAGAAAGAAGACGATTTCTTGAACAACGCCATGACCTCGCTGTACTCGGTATGAGAAGAGTGACCCTTTATGGTTATGGACGTTCTGATGGTGTTTGGTCCTGGGGTAGGAAAAGACATTTTTATTTATTTCTCTTATTGCAGGGCTGGAGCAGCTTCACAGTCGGGGCCAGCAAGTTTGCGTCTGCTGCCAAGGAAGGTGTAAGTGTCCCCATGGCGGGCCTGTCTCTGCCTTCTCTGGGCTCCATACTAGTAGGATAGTAGCCCAGAAGGCATTCAATCCAGAGGGGTAGCAGAGCAGGCAACTTCCATATCTCTTTGACAGGTCTGCTATTCAGAAGGTTCCCCCCCCTTCATGACCAGGCCATTTTTTGCTTTTCGGCACTACTTTACTTTAAGTGACAATTGCGCAGTCATGAAACACTGTACATAAAATAAATTTATATATATTTTTCACATAAATAGAGCTTTCTTTTGATGATATTTGATCACCACTGTGTTCTTCTTTTTTTTTTTTTTTTTTTTTTTTTGCGCAAAAAAGTAAATCAAATTTCTTCTTAAATTTTAGACCAATATGTATTTTGTTACATGTTTTTGATTAAAAAAAGCCCAATATGTGTATATTGATTGATTTGCGTGAACGTTCTAGCATCTACAACCCAGGGCTGTGATTGGACACAGCCGATTAGCAGGTCCCTCGGACACCGTGCATCACTGATCAGGGTAAAGAGCAGATGACGTAGGCTCTTTACCATGTGATCAGCTGTGTCCAATCGGATGTAAACAAATGCCGGTTATTGGCTTTTCCTTTCCTCAGTGCTGTCCAGTTTATCAGGAGAGGAAAGTGGATAACCAGCTTTTCAGTTTCAGGGGGTATTTACACTAATAATCAGTGCAGCATATCAGTGCCGCCTTATCAGCGCTTATCAGGGAAGAAGAAAAATTACTTATTAGGGAAATTTTATAACAGAAATGAAGAAAAAAGGGGTTTTTTTTTTGTTTTTTTTTCAAAATATTTGGTCGTCTTTTCTTTCGCTTAGCAAAAAATAAAAAAAACCCAGTGGTGATTAAATACCACCAAAGGAAAGCTCCATCTAAAAAAATAATGCGAACAATTTAATATGAGAACAGCGTTGCATGACCACGCAATTTGTCATTCAAAGTGTGACAGTCCTGAAAGCTGAATATTGGCCTGGTCAGGAAGGGGTAAAAGTGCCCAGTATTGAAGTGGTTAATGCTTCAGATTGGTAACCTGGTAAATGCAGAGGACGAGGAATCCCACACTTAGAATGTGTTCATATTTTTTTTTTATTAATGACTTCATAAACTGCTTCTTACGTTGCCTGTATGTATTTTTCTTCCTCTGTATTAGGCAACCAAGCTGGGAACACAAGCCACACAGAAGGTAAGATGAGCCAGGACTGCAGCCTGGGGTAGTGGGGGCTCCGAGTCCCACTTCTTGTGATGCTAGGACTATAGCTGTCCTTAGGGGGTAAATAAGGTAGTGGTATGGGCATACTGCTGCTTTAAAAATGATATTTATTTCCTATTGCATTGCACATTTTATGAAGTACTTCTCAGCTTTGAGAGTCTGAAGCCAGTAGAGCACTATTCTTCAGAAGAAAAAAAAAACCTGGGATGAGATTCTTGTCGTGACCTGCTTCTCCTCCCAAATGTAGACTTCACCCTGTTGCATTTAAGCAGAGAGAACTCCATGGGATATTGTAGGCTCAGCACCATTTTATACACCGGTCATAGCATGCATGTCATGGTGTAGACCAGGGATAAGCAATTAGCCGACCTCCAGCTGTTGCAAAACTAGAAGTCCCATCATGCCTCTGGATGTCATGCTTGTGGCTGTCAGTCTTGCTATGCCTCATGGGACTTGTAGTTCTGCAACAGCTGGAGGTCCGCTAATTGCATTTCCCTGATGTAGACTAACATAGTAATATACAGTGGGGAAAATGTATTATTTAATTCCCTGCAGATTTTGTACATTTGCCCACTTACAAAGAAATGAAGGGTCTATAATTTTTATCATAGGTGTATTTTAAATGATAGAGACAGAATATCAACCAGAAAGAACACATGATACAAATGTTATAAATGGAGTTGCAGTTCAGTGAGTAAAATTTATCATAGGTGTATTTTAAATGATAGGAGACAGAATATCAACCAAAAATCCAGAGTCGAGTTGAAGTTCAGTGAGTAAAATAAGTATTTGATCCCCAAGCAAGACATGACTTAGTACTTGGTGGAGAAACCCTTGTTGACAAGCACAGAGGTCAGACGTTTCTTGTAGTTGGTGACCAGGTTTGCACACATCTCAGGAGGGATTTTGGTCCACTCTTCTTTACAGATCATCTCTAAATCCTTAAAGTTTCTTGGCTGTCACTTGGCAGCTCAAAGTTTCAGCTCTCTCCATAAATTTTCTATAGGATTAAGGTCTGGAGATTGGCTAGGCCACTCCATGACCTTAATGTGCTTCTTCTTGAGCCACTCCTTTGTTGCCTTGGTGGTATGTTTTGGGTCATTCTCATGTTGGAAGACCCATCCATGACCCATCTTCAGTGTTCTGGCTGAGGGAAGAAGGTTCTCATCCAAGATTTTTATAACACATGGTCCCGTCTATTGGCCCCTCAATGTGGCAAAGTCAGCCTTTACCTTTAGCAGAGAAACAGCCCCAAAACCTCCATGCTTGATGGTAGGGATGGTGTTCTTAAAGTGAGCGTTTTTCTTCCTCCAAACACGGCGCTTCGATTTAATGCCAAAGAGCTCAGTTTTGGTCTCATCTGACCACAGCACTTTCTCCCAATCCTTCTCCAAATCATTTAGATGTTCATTGGCTTGGGCCTTCTTGAAAGCGCTGACTATGACCCTAAGAACACCATCCATACAGTCAAGCACGGAGGTGGAAACATTATGCTTTGGGGCTGTTTCTCTGTTAAGCGTACAGGCCGACTTTGCCGCATTGAGGGGCCAATGGACGGGGCCATGTATTGTAAAATCTTGGCTGAGAACCTTCTTCCTTCAGCCAGAACACTGAAGATGGGTCATGGATGGGTCTTTCGATATGACAATGACCTAAAACATTCCACCAAGGAGTGTCTCAAGAAGAAGCACATTAAGGTCATGGAGTGGCCTAGTCAGTCTCCAGACCTTAATCCTATAGAGGATTTATGGAGGGAGCGGAAACTTCGAGTTGCCAAGAGACAGCCAAAGAAACTTTAAGAATTTACAGAAGATCTGTAAAGAAGAATGGACCAAAATCCCCCCTGAGATGTGTGCAAACCTGGTCACCAACTACAAGAACTGTCTGACCTCCGTGCTTGTCAACAAGGGTTTCTCCACCAAGTACTAAGTCATGTTTTTCTTGGGGATCAAATACTTATTTTTCTCGCTGAACTGCAACTCGACTCTGGATTTTTGGTTGATATTCTGTCTCTATCATTTAAAATACACCTATGATAAATATTATAGACCCTTCATTTCTTTGTAAGTGGGCAAATGTACAAAATCTGCAGCAGATCAAATAATTTTCCTCACTGTAGAGAGCCAACTCCTCTCTCTATTATAAATGTCGTACTCGGTGTAAAGCTAGAAAGTACTAAAGTGGCCATTACAGAGGAGTCCATTCTTTGAGTGGGGACAGGTGAATAGTCATCAGTCGGCCCATCGGGACACAGATTAGACAATGACTGCATCTAGCTGGCCAGTACTCATCCTGAGCCAGTGTAGGGTCCCCAGGGGTCTGTGCATATCTTTGAAAACAAGTCGCAGATGTCCAGGATCCAACTGCATGGGCCCTAATTGGGGTAAAAAGTTAGAAAACCTGCTGATGTTTTTTTACAATTTCTTCAACTCGTCTGATGTTACTATAATTGCTCACCAGTACTGATATCCCTGCATGTGTGGTTCATGTGAATATGACCTGTTGTTATATGATGAACACCCCTTTTTATCTACAGGGCTGGGCTACACTGTTTGCACTTGTGATCACTGTGATTGGTCATCACAGCGATCATTTGGTACAGAGCCGCTCTGATCAGCTCTGTACCTAGTTTGTGTGAAACAAGCCTGTTTTAGGACGGCTTGGTTCACAGCTATTTATGGAGCTCAGTGGCTGCTGTTCACCGTGTTGCTATTTCAGCACAAATGGCAGGAGATAAGTGGTTCAAATAAATTGAATAGATCAATATACTGTGTTTTTCCCTGTACATACCGTATACCCAGTTATATTTAAGACCTATTTGAGAAGGTTTGTTTTACTCTCCACAATGGAGGATTTGCACTTTCATGATGAAGGTGGGAAAACCTATCCAGGTGTACAGCGCCGAGCAGCTCTAAATCTCCGGCCAATCAGAGTTGCTCAGTATTTTTGGCACAGCCTTGAGTACCATTTAATATATTGTATTGTGCAGCTTCTAAAGGAAGGGCTGAAGGACTGATCTATAAAATCTGGAGAATATTGGGGAGGTTTCCAACAGCATTGATTATTTTGAAAATGAATAGTGAAATATGATTGGCTGTTGGCAACCTTCTTAGCTTCCTTTCTCGGCTTTATACTTCAGCCCCATAGTATCCAGAAACCAATCAGACTGTAGCTGGTTTTGCAGTGACTATTTCGATTAGATGCTGCAGACGGCACAACTTTTCCCTATTGCTTATGATGTCATATGTGTGATCCACTATGTAATGTACGAACGGTGGGGTTATCGAAACCATACTAAAGTGGCTTCTTCTCCCCTCCCCCCTCCATTTCTGCCGGCGTGCAGTTTTGGGGAGGGAACAAGCATCCAGCGGACTCGGTAATGGAGCCGTCTTTGTAGGCATGGTCTGTGTATGGCTGTTGTGATGGTTTCTTGTGTTGTACAGAAGCCCCGACCTCTCCTATTTCTTCCCATTGTTCCCCCTCCAACAGTTCAGTGCTGCAGGCCTGTCCAGTCAATCAAAGAGCACAAATGACTTACAAAGTGCAGTAACCAATGAGATTTCAGTTTATTGGAGTCGCTTCAATTAAAGGGTCAGTCCACTGTAGATATACACTGTGTGGCCAAACGTTTGTGGACCCTTTACCACCACACCTACATTGAAGTTTGGGGACACGCTTCTAAATGATTGCGTTCAGGTGTCTTCTGTGAAGGGTACTGTTGATGCTACAGCCTATAAAGATATTTTTAGATCAGCCTTTCTCAACCTTTTCAACACAGAGGAACCCTTGAAATAACTTTTTAGTCTCTGGGGAACCCCTGCTAAGAATGAATATATCTACAACTCATGATACATTGGTGTGATGGTCAATGCTTACACTTGTGGTCATTGGGAAGAATTGCCTCCTTACAGATAGCTAAAAAAAAAACATGGTGTCAGAAGGAACTTATCCAAGAGGCAAAAATTGCTCATTGCTCAAGGAACACCAAGCAACCTCTGGAGGATCCTTAGGGTTTCACGGTGCCATGGTCCAGAAACCCTGTATTAATGCGATGGTCAGTGGGATGAATGCTCCTTACACTTGTGGTAAGAATCCCCCACAGATAGCTAAAAAGTTCAATAGTGTCAGTGGGAACTTTATCTGAGAGGCAGACATTGTTCATTGCTCAAGGAACCCCTAGCAACCTCTGGAAGAACCCTAGGGTCCCATGGAGCCCTGCATTAGTGTGATGGTCCGTGGGAAGAATGCTCTTTACATTTGTGGTAATTGGGAAGAATTACCCCCTTGCAGATAGGTAAAAGGATCAATGGTGTCCGTGGGAACTTATCTAAGAGGCAGTAATGGCTCCTTGCTGAAGGAACACCTGCCAACATTTGGGGGAACCCTAGAGTGCCATGGAGCCCTGGTTGAGAAGCCCTGTAGTCATTCAATGGTCAGTTGGAATAACATTCCTTAGGCCCCTTTCCCACATGTCCGTTTTGACGGACTCCCGCAGGGATCGGTCTGTTGATCTTCGCTGAGCCAGCGGATGACAGGTCCATCTCCACTCACTGTGCAGGGACAGACCTGTCAGTGCTCTGCTGTCCTCTATGGGGAATCAGATGAAAACAGGCCGCTTGTCCGTTTTCATCTGATCTGCCAGACAGATGGAAAATAGGGTTTCCATCCATCTGGGTTTAGCGGAACGGATGTCATCGAACATGTCACCAATGTCATCCGTCGCTCTATAGAGGTGAATGAAGCGTCCATTCAGGGGCCGCCTGAAAAACTGACTGATGGACCTTAACGGTCCATATGTGTGAAAGGGGCCTTACACTTGTGGTCATTTGGGAAGAATTACCCCCTTATAGATAACTAGAAATATCATTGGTGTCAGTGGGAACTTATCTGAGAGTCAGAAATTGCACATTGTTCAAGAAACCTCTGGAAGAACTCTAGGGTTCCATGGAACGCTGGTTGAGAAACCCTGTTTTAGACTATGGTCACCTCCAATCTTGTGGTAGCAGTTTGAGCAGGATGGCTGTTCCCTGTACACAAGCCAACCCCATGGAGGATGTCCAGTTATCTCAACCCTCCTTTGAGATGAAGTGGTACGCTGATTGCGAGTCAGGTCTGCTCATCCAACATTAGTACCTGACCTAATGAGCGCAAAATCCCACAGACATACTTCAAAGTCTTCCCAGAAGCGTGGAGACTGTTATAGCTGCAAGATGGTGGTCATGGGACAACTCCATCTTGATGGCCATGGTTTTGGAATGAAATGTCCATCAAGCTTATATAGGTGTGATGGTCAGGTGTCCACAAACTCTTTTAGATATAGGAGTCTAAGGCTGACCATACATTATACAATTTTCCTTTTAGATTAATCAAAACCATATAATATGAGACCAAACCTAAACACTTTCAACTTGTATGCAATGAGGCAGGCCCGTGCACTAGATAATTGAAGGTATATGTAAAGGAAATTAAATAAGAAAATTGTATAATGTATGGCCAGCTTACCAGGCCCTGGCCCCCAATGGCTCCTTGTAGTCACCAACTGGAGTTTTGGCTGTTCCCTTTCCTCATGTGACATTCTTGGCAGTGCAAATAAATGACAACCATGAAACCAATATACTCAACAATAGCTGCCTCCATACTCCCTCACTACAAGTTTCCTTTTATTATTATATTATTATTCCTCTATTGTCCACATGGAAACCATTTTTGTACCTGCTTCGAGTGGGCTGATGCTTTGAGGATTGATTCTTACTGTACTTTGCACTTCATTATTGCACAATGTAGGGACTTAAAGAAGACAAACTTTTTTTTATTTTTCTTCATTTCTGAGAGAGTAAAAAAGGGTTAAAACTCATGTCTGTTTCTTTTTCTCTTTTTTTTTTTTTTTTTTTTTTTTGTCCCATTGGGGGGATTTTTTTCACTTTCTGCAATTTTAGAAGTGAAAGGAAATGTCTCCATACGGGAAATCCCCTCTTAGTTGTCACTAGAACCGGAGTCCCCTTGGAAGATTTCCCTTTTTCCCGTTTTGCTGACAACTCAGTTTGGATTTCCCATTGTCTTCCGTTCCAATGACAAGGGGAAATAGAGAAGGTTAGTCTCGGAGCAAAAAAAAAAAAAAACGGACAGAGGTTCTGACCCCTCGCTACTCCATCCAGAACTGAAAAAGACCCACTCTAATAAATCTGTGCACCAGAATTTCGTAGAGTATGAACAGACACTCTTCTCTGTCCTGTGCTGTTATCTTCTATCCTGGCTTTTTTCATTCTCCACTCCTCATGTCTGCCTGTCCTGGCTCTTTATTCAGTGATGTAGTCTCAGTGCATTGTGGGGGGGGGGATAAAATCTCAGTGAAGTTTTGTTTTAAAGCTGACCTCCCGCTATACCTTCAGTCTTGCACAGTTGTACCGGCTCCTCTCCTGGACTGAAATGGCTTCCTCTGATTTCACTGCACACTGTGAGCTTCTCACAATGTGCACTAGAAGCGGCAGCACATCAGGTAGATCCACCTCACTTCCTGGCTGGAGGACATCCATCATCTAGTTCTTTCCTCCCCAGCCTGACAGTCTCTGGCCCGCCACTTTCATTTTTTTGAATTTAAGTTCCTTCAATCATGGAGGCTCAGCATCACGTATGACGTATTGGCGTTACCTAGGGCAGGCATGTAAATACAGCCCGTCTGAGAGCGCCCGCTCCTGCAGATTGACATCCATCAGGTAAGGAAATCTTGGCAACTGGTACACGGCAGCAAAAACATGACCGAGTTCCTAGTTCTAATCTGCTAGCATCACAATAATATGTAAAAGAAAAAAAAAAAGTTCTTATAAGTTTCCTCTGACCCTGGCCTGGCGCTGCTCCTATCTTGTGAACCAGGAAGAGCATTTGGAGAGACCACACTGGGAAAAATGGTCAGGGTGCTGCACCCCCCCAGGTCTCTGAGAGCGCACCCACTGGTCCATGAGTCAGCCTGATGGGGACACCTGATATAAGGGGGGCTCTCATAGAGACCCTGAAGTAAAGGGGGCACTGATGTGGGGTGGGATTCTGATTGGGACCCCGATGTGGGGACGGGCTCTGATGGGGACCAAGAATTAAGGGGGCACTGCGGTGAGGATATCTGATGTAAGGTGGGACTCTGGGGATACGTGATATAAGGGGACAGCCTAATACATACTATTGTTCCCTGTGCCCTCCTGTTCCCCCTCTGCCCTACCTGTCAGGTGGTGACTTGTGGTACAGAAGTGCTCCAGGTGAACAGGAAATATGAGTTTTCCATCACACTGTAAGTGACTCGCACAGTGTTTGCCTTCTGCCCCAATTTTTTTTTTCCTGCACCCCCAGATCCAGCCCTGCTTGGAAACACTTGTTTCCTAGGCGCTCTCTGTTTCCATCAATTCTCTATAATTCTACTTCTTAGGGGTCATGTCAAAAGGGTGATTTCTATGCTTGCGACAACTCGCAGCGTCAAAATCACTAGGAGACCATTTACTAGTCTCTATGGTATCGCTCCCTCACTACCAGGTCAGCCAGACAATGAATCCTTATCCTAGGGCTTCTAATGAATTGTCTATTGAGCAGGCTGGTGACATGGCAAGCTGCAAAGCTGAAGCTGGTAATATTGGAAGAGTTCCAATCACAAGACTGGCTGAACAAAGCACTTTGGCATATAAAGCAGTTCACATCTGTATTTCAATTATGTAGTCGATTGCTCTATGTCTAGGGTTCTGATTATTAAAAGAACAACATAACCTAAAGGGGTTGTAAACTCTCCTAGTTTTTCACCTTAATGTATTGAGGTAAGAAACTTTTTGTAGTGCCCCAGCCCCCCTATTTTACTCACCTGAGCCCGTTCTTTCCCACGCCGGAGACGCGCAGAACCTCTCTGGCCGGTGTCTTGGCTCTTGATTGGATAGATTGATAGCAGCCATTAGCTCCCGCTGCTGTCAATCAAATCCAATGGCGTGGGGGGGTGGCGGTGCCGAGTCCTGCTGTCTGTGTATGGATGCAGCAGCAGGACACGGGAGCGGGCCCACATGGGTGCCCCGAAGGAGATCGCTTCTCCGACAGGTCACTCGATGTGGGGAGGAGCCAGGAGCGCAGTGAAGGTGCCCCAGAAGAGGAGGATCGGGGCCGCCTTTTGCAAAACCAACTGCACAGAGGAGGTAAGTATGATACGTTTGTTATTTTAGTGTCCCTTAAGTGGATGTAAACCCTCACATATGCCCAGTGAAGTGAACAGCCTCAAATGATACACAGAGATGAAACAAATCATTTACATAAGTTTTACATGTATATCTGCTTCAGCTTTATATACTGTTTAGAAAGTGCACATCGTGTTGAATTTTTCACTTCCTCATTCATCTGCAGGAGTGGATTATTGCTAAACACTGTGAGACAGCTGATTGGTGGAAGGGCACACACCCCCTCCTCACACATGCACAGCATGCCTATGAATAGTTTAGCACTCTGCTAATCTATTTATAGCAACCCCCCCCCCACAAACACTTCAGGCTCCTGTCTTGGAGAGCTTGTCAAAAGTTATCAGGCTGATAACAGAAGAAAGGAGCAGGACAAATCTACGGGACATAGTGCTTTTGAAGAGCGATAAAAAAACACAACAGATATGTGCCCAGCCCAAATTTCATGAATCAGCTTTACATCCACTTTAAAGAAGTGTAGAATGTACCCTTATGCTACCAGAGAGTATATGGAAGCCTAGCTGCCCAGGCCATTTTAGGATATATAATGTGTGTTTTTTTTTTTTGTTTTTTTTTTAAATATGTAATTGTATCTGACAATTACAGTATTCTAAAAAACCTATGAGAGCTTCACAGAACAGCTGTATTTATACACGGATTAAATTACAGTATACACAGGTGGACTCTATTTACTAATTAGGTGACTTCTGAAGGCAATTGGTCCCACTAGATTTTAGTTAGGGATATCAGAGTAAGGCTTAATACAAATGCACGCCACACTTTTCACATATTTATTTGTAAAACATTTTAAAAACCATTTATCATTTTCCTTCCACTTCACAATTATGTGCCACTTTGTGTTGGTCTATCACATAAAATCCCAATAAAATACATTTATGGTTGTAATATGACAATGTGGAAATTTCAAGGGGTATGAATACTTTTTCAAGGCACTGTAAGTAGACGCACAGTCATCTTCGTCTTTAGGTTGAGGGTGTCTTTTTTTTTTTTTTTTTTTTTTTTAACATGAACTGCCCTGATTTGGTTCTCTATTAGTGGGAATGGTCAGTGACAGCTCAGTCTGACGGCTAACAGCCAGGCACAATATCGGCTGCCAGCCATCAACATACCATCAGCATGAGACATTGTGCAGGGCAACCTTACTCTGATTGCAGCTGGAAAGGGGTTAAAGAGTAGCTACAGGCTTACACAATACCTGAAGCTGCACCACTGAATTTCCATCATGTTGATCCCTTTTCCTTTAAATCCCTCTTCTGACCGGCTGTCTTTCTTCCTGTCCCCTTGCATGTGGTCTGTATGGCTCACTGGTTTGCATGACTTACTTGTGTACTGCACATACAGTTGTGAGACTGAGAACCGTTAGCGATTTTCTAGACTTGCGTTCAAGCGTGATCTGAGTGTCCTCTAGAAGAATCCTAAGGGTTCACAAACATTCTCTCACAAGTATCCACAATGTGTGCATGCTCCCTATATCCATCCATTGCCCTCTCATCATCCTGACCGATCTCCTTTTTTCTTTTTTTTCCCCTGGATAGGCCTCTGAGCTAGGCCAGACCATTAATGAGAATGTTGTCAGACCAGCCCAGGAGAAGGTAACTTCACAGAGATGTCATTGTAAAGATAAACACTGCTGGCTGTGGGGCTCAGCACGGTGTATATGTGAATCTGTGTCTAATGTCTGTGAAGGTCCTATCCGTGGCCCTGCACCGTGGCTTCTTCTGTTTCACACGCACCAGGCTTTTCTAACAATGCTGTGAGGTGGAAGCTAGTGGAGAAGACGCTGGACTTGTTCTACCATACTCTGTTAAACATGCAGGTCTAACTTTAATCCCGTTCTAGCCTAATGTTTCTCCAGACTAGCCGTTTTCAACCATTTTACTGCAAATTAACCCTGGAAATATTTTTCAGGTCTTGGGGAAACCCTTCTAAACTTCATTGAAGGTCAGAAGCAAAAAAGTCCCCTACACTGGTTGCCAGTGAGAAGAAAGTCCCTTTCATTGGGGGTCAGTGGAAGGAATGTCCCTTGCGTTGGGTGGCCAGCGGGAAGAATGTCCCTTACGTTGGGGGTGGGGGGGGGGCAGTGGGAAGAATGTCCTTTACGTTGGAGGGGCCAGCGGGAAGAATGTCCCTTACATTGGGGGGCCAGCGGGTAAAATATCCCTTACGTTGGGGGGGGGAGGGGGGCCAGCGGGAAGAATGAAGAATTGTCTTTTACGTTTGGGGGGGGGGGGGGCAGTGGAAAGAATGACCCTTACATTGGGGCGCCAGCGGGAAGAATGTCCCTAACGTTGGGGGGGGCAGAGCGATTAGAATATCCCTTACGTTGGGGGGGCCAGCGGGAAAAATGTCCCTTACGTTGGGGGGGGGCCAGAGCGAGAAGAATGTCGCTTACGTTGGGGGGGCCAGCGGGAAGAATGTCGCTTACGTTGGGGGGCCAGCGGGAATAATGTCGCTTACGTTGGGGAGGCAGCGGGTAGAATGTCCCCTACGTTGGGGGGGGCCAGCGGAAAGAATGTCCCTTACGTTGGGGGGGCCAGCGGGAAGAATGTCCCTTACGTTGGGGGGACCAGCAGGAAAAATGTCTCAAAGCGAAGAATGTCTCTTATGTTGGGGGGTCAATGGGAAGCATGTCTTAAAGGAAAGCACGTCCCCTACTTTGGGGGCCAGTGAGCAGCACGTCCCTTACCTTGGTGTCAACGGGAGATGCATGTCCCTTTACGTTGTGGGCCAATGGGAAGAACTTCCCTTACATTGGAGACCAGCGGAAAGAACGTCCGTTACATTGGGGGGGCCAGTGGGCAGCATGTCCCTTTACTTTGGGGGCAACGGGAGAAGCATGTCCCTTTACGTTGGGGTGGCCGACGGGAAGCACGTCCCTTACGTTGGGGCGGCCTGACAAGAAGCGAATCCCTTACGATGGGGCAGTCGACGGAAAGCTTAGGGATTCCCTAGCAACCTCCTGAGAGGAGTTTAGTGGCACAGGAGACAGGGCTAAGCTAATAAAGAATAAATAAAGATAATAAAGAAGGGACATATTAGTACAACTGCAGGGCTTATCACCCAAAATGCCCTGAAACTTTTATAATAAAACAGAACCAGAACCGTGCCCATCTCCTCTACCTTCCTCCTTTACGGCATATGAATTTCTGTAAAGCTTCAGGTGTTCTATATAATTGGCTTTATAATTGTTGCTTGTCCATTGTCGGACATTGTCTCTGTTACGCTTGGCTAAGCTTGCATTGGTCATGTGATATTTTGTCAATTTCAAATCCAGACCAGAAATCTTAACTCCTATGAAACTAAAGCCGCCAGAAGCTTTTCCTGAAAATTGTAACACTTCTTACACACTGTAGTGAAAATCATTGGATATTGATTTACAATCAGCAGTTGTTGATCACTAACCACAATCGGTTCTCACTTTACTGCTTATCCTTGCAATGAGCGAGCAGCCAATATGAAAACAGAGGATGTGACACCATTGCAAGTAATAGGGAGTAAAGTATCTAAGTTATAATTCATTTATAAAAACAAAGCTTGCTATTGATTCCGCTGGGCCCTGCATAGTCTGATTAGGACTGATGGGGCCACCTTTGGCTAGCCTGCCTTCTGTGTCCTTAGTCTGACTAATTCTTCATGTGCAAGGTCTGATCTACTAACCAACTCTGCACCACCTAACACCAAAGCTCTAATCCAACATTGCTGCACTGATTGGCTTTGTGGTGAAGGGAGTCTGTCCCCTCTACACATCACCACCACCCTCCACTGAACTCACCCCACCCCCCTGTATACCTCTTTTTTTTCCTCCCACGTTCTAGGTAAAAGAAGGACGAATCTTAGAAGATGTTGGCAGTTCAGTATCCAGTTTAGCGTCAAAGGTAGGGGGCGCTGTGATGGCATGGTGCAGCTTGACGCCACATCCGGTATCTTGGTCAGTTGTCGGTGATCATGTGCAAACAGACCTTTAAGAGAACCTGTCAGAAAGCATGCTGGGCTACTGTAAACTCTCCATCCTCAAGCTTCCACAACACCCTTATATATTTGGACTTCTAGTTACAGCATAGACAAGCCCCTGCTTGCATCCAGTAATGCATTGCTCAGTGTCCTTGTGACTTGCCACGTGGGGGAGTGACTATGCTGAGTTTAGCAGTTAGCAATCATAACACAGTCACCCCCCCCCCCCCCCCCCCCAAGCATGCCTTGGATGTGGCGACGGCTCACATGCCATCTTGTATTTGCAATGTCAACTTCTAATCAAATATGTTTTGTTTTTCTCTACGCTGCCTTTTTTTTTGGGATGTGACGGTGAGTCCTCTAGCTATGTGTATTACCTACACAGAGGTAACTCTAGTGTACATCCTACTCCTAGCCTCAGTCATATTGCTGTCAGAGATCCATTAGAGCTCTACAAAGCCCTGTGCACTGTATTTAATAGGAATCTGTCAAGGTAGGAGGTAGGTAGGGGCTACCATTATGGAGTTAGAGGTGCAAGCTCTGGTCTCATCTGCATTGAGATGGTCATCTAGAACAACTAAGCAGTTCGACTTTGCTGAATTCAGAGTGAAGCCGGATATATATATATAGATAGATAGATATATATATAGATATATATATATATATATATATATATATATATATATATATATATATATATATATATATACGGCTTCACTCTGAATTCAGCAAAGTCGAACTGCTTAGTTGTTCTAGATGACCATCTCAATGCAGATGAGACCAGAACTTGCACCTCTAACTCCATAATGGTAACCCCTACCTACCTCCTACCTTGACAGATATATATATAAAATCAAATTTTCTGTCACTACGGGTTGCAGGAAAGATAATTGCTTGATTTTTTTTTTTTTTTTTTTTCCCCCCCCCATCAACACTCGAATCCCTCCGGTGGAACCTTTGTGCACTCCTGGCTGGAGGGGGAGGGGAAGCAATAATACAGTGTTTCCCCAAAAATGAGCCCGGATCTTATATTAATTTTGGCAGCCAAAAACACAGTAGGGCTTATTTTTGGGTTAGGGCTTGCCATTTAATCCCCAGTGTGAACAGAGTAAAAGTGGTTGTAAACTGCTAGAATGCTCACTATTACAGCAGAAGATAATGTAAAAGGTATGTGTTTCTGTAACCTAATTGTGTCACACACCTTTTCCGTGACCCCCATGATCGGTCTTCCCCCGCACAAGCAGAGGGAGCGGGCCTGAGATCCCCTGCTGGCAGAAGAGGAGAGCAATGGGGGATCAGATGAGCGCAGCTCGGCACTTCCATGGTCTGCCTGAGCTCTCTTACCCACTCCATGCTTTCCAGGGAGGGGGGGAGGGGGGTGCAAATCCCCCGCTGAAAGCTGGGTGAAGGAGGAGGAGAGTTATGGGAGGTCAGCTGAGCGCCCAGCAGCGGTATAAGAAGGTATTTTACTCAAATATATTAGAGACACACACCTTTTACATATAATACTGTAATAGAGGGAATTCTAGCAGTTTACAACCACTTTAAACTAGGGCTTATTTTCGGGGTAGGGCTTATATCGCAGCCCTCCTAGAAAATCAGGGTAGGTCGGGGAAACATGGTAGCTGTAAAAACTGACAGGCTGGTTGTATCCAAGTTGCTCGATCAACTTGGGTACATTCTGCCTGCCCATACATGGGTTGTATCTGGGCTGGTCCTTGCTAAACCAGCTGGGATTTGAACAGTCTATGGCCAGCTTTATGCCTGGTAAGCGGTGAGTTTTTTTTTCTGTTCAAGTCGGGATAAAAAACTGTCAGCTCTGGTCGGAGCCGCTGTACTTGCAATCCGACGTTGGTACAACAATCTCCCCCCGCTGAGTTGTTGTATTCTGACAGGGGGACGGCACCCCCGTCAGAACGCATTCCGATAAGCGCTCTACGCCATTGAATGAGAGCGCTGACCAGGACCCGGTCGGCTGCTGGTTTTCCCTGCATGCTCGTCCGACAGAAGTGCCATACACACAGGCCGAATGTCAGACGGAATTTATTGTATCGCCCAGCATTCGGCCTGTGTGTTCAGGGCTTAAGAATGTGTAAGTGAGATTGCATCTTTAAAGTGAAGCCACCCCCTCAGTAGACGTTCTTCTTTCTTTATTCCCTGTGGTTCTATTCTCCCACTTGGATTGCAGAAAGAAAGCCTTGTGTTGGCTCCAAGCCAACCTGTCGGTACTCATCCAGAACTATAGGCTCCTTCTCCATGTGATAGTCCTGGGAACTTCATAAGGCACCTAATGCTGTCACATGGGAAAGAGGAGTGAGTCCCCCTTACTAGGAAGTAGCAGGTATTTCACTTCACTCCCATAGGCTATACAGAACAGTGGAGGAACAAGGGAAATGGGAAGTAGTGTTCTGGAGAAGATGGAGCTAAGGTAACCTTTTTTTTTATTTTACCCTGCACAGAAAGGTTCCCCTTAAAGACACAGGTCAGATCTCTACAGTTATAAAGCTGCCAGTACCTCGCAGTAGAAGACACAATATACTCACTCCTCTGGCAGCCCACGTCTCTTACCTCTCACCTGTTCCAGTGCTGAAGCCTCTGTAATACTCTTTGGCATTCAACGCTTCTTGATTCCTTTCTCATTCACCATGCGCCATATTTCCTTTTATTTGACCCCCTAAGCCACTACAGGACTTGACCAAGGAATTGGGGGTCAAAGAACGCAACCAGAGCACATGGTGGAGGACACTGATATCTGACACTCCCAGAAGTGTCCAATTCCAAAGAGTCTGATGGAGGCTGCAACACTGGATTGGATTAGACTGGCAGGTAGGAGAAGACAGACAAGTATAATGGCTCTTCTCTTGCAAGGCTTTCAGGACCTGAATCACCTGCTGGTGGCACTGTGCTTCCCAAAGCAGGAGGTTGCAGTTCCAGTGTCCGCCAGTAGGTGTCTCCCAGCAGTCTCCATTAATCGGTCTCCACCTGTTGCTGGAGGAGTATTTAGGTCTGCCCCCCCCCCCCCTTCCCTTTTTGGTGCCTTTTGCTTTCAGTGCTTTGTCAGGATTCAACGGCAGTGGTGACCAAATCTGCGGCGCTACACAAGAAAACTGAGACCAGACTAGAGATGCTTAAGTAAGGTTTATTTACAGTAAAACAAAAACCATCAAAACCACACACCGCAAACATAAAAGTAACGTGAATAAAAAACCCCAGTGACAGAATACCTGATTAATAAACCTAACACACAGGAAAACAAACTAAGTGTTCACTATATGCAATATTTACAACATGGGGAACAGAGAGGAGCATTATTATTATTATTCAGGATTTATATAGCGCCAACAGTTTACCCAGCACTTTACAATATAAAAGGGACACAATACAGTTATAATACAATAGAATACAAGAGGATTAAGAGGGCCCTGCTCAGAAGAGCTTACAATCTAATAGGGTGGGGCAGGTGGTACAAAAGGTTGTAACTGTGTGGAATGAGCTGATGGACGTGGTAAAAGATTAGTTAGGCTTTTCTGAAGAGATGAGTTTTCAGGGACCGCCTGAAGGTAGCAAGAGTAGGGGATAGCTGGATAGATGGAGGTAGCGAGTTCCAGAGGATGGGAGAGGCTCTGGAGAAATCCTGGAGATGAGCATGGGAGGAGGAGACGAGAGAGCTTGAGAGTAGGAGGTCTTGAGAAGAGCAGAGAGGACGATTTGAGTGATATTTTAGAGCTGTTACGGAGGTGAATTCTACAAACTTTTGACAACGATTGGATTGGAGGCTGAAATGACAAGTCAGAGTCTAGGATTACACCTAGTACCCATGGAAAAGCATGGAAAAATGAGGTACAGGGAGCAGATGGGAAGGGGGAATCAGGACATGAATCAAAAACAAAGGAGAGCAGGTACAGAGCAGGAGCAATATCGATAGCAACAGGCTCTGGCAGCAGCAAAACACTGAAGCAAGAGCCACCGAAGGGATGAGGACCTAAATACTCTCCCAGCAACAAGTGGAAACTGATTACTGGAGACTGCTGGGAGACACCTGCTGGTGGGCAATGGAACTGCAACCTCCCTGGAGCACTTCCACCAGCAGGTGATTCAGGTCCTGACAAAGGCACTTTTGGTTTTATATGTTTAGCGACCTGACAGGGTATCTTTAAATTGCAGCTCTTTTTGGTGATAGTAGAGAAGGGTTGGAACCCCTTTTGGAACTTTGCTATCTCTGAACCCAGATCAAAGTCTCTGCTGGGAATGAAAGGTCTACTTAGAGGGATTAGGTAGAATTGTGTAGGTCAGCTTTGAAGCCAACGTGATCATTTAGCTGACCCCTTTCAGCGCTACTCGCCTTCCTGTCCCACTACCTTGTTCAGCCATCAGGGGCAAAGAAGTACCCGGTGCTTTGGGGATGGGGGAGCATGTGACCTAGTCCCCTTCCACGTTGCTGACTGGCTGCTTAGGCATCTAGCGCTGTCACACGAGGCAGGTAGATGGTCTTTAGCCCTGTGCAATCTCCAAGTTTATGATTTGAAGATTCCACAAGGCTTCTTCTCTTTGCTCCCAGCGACTGAACAGAGCAGTGGGAGAGTGTAAGGAAGACCAGCTTGTGTAGAAAGGAAGGGTGGCAATTGGGTGAACCTGTTACTTTGCCTCATATGGAAAGAATGTGTTACCAGCCCCTGCTGTGGGCATGCTGCTGGTTAGGCTTATGATGGCACCAAGCAGAATATAACCTTCAGTCTCTTCTCTAGGTGCAGGGCGTTGGGACCAAGAGCTGGAAAGATGTCACCAGCTTTTTCTCAGGGAAGAGTGAGGACAACCCAGACAGGTGAGTGATGAGGCCCTTTTGCATGCTTTTGTTTGCAAGTTTGCTTAAAGAGAACCTGCACTGTTAGAGATGTGCCCAAAAAGCCAATCAAAGGGCAAAAGACAGTGGTCTCTCTGCAGCTGATCTTTTACCCTAATACTAACTTACGATGCCTCTTTCTGCACTTTGTGTGGAGGCATCCATCTTTGCTTTCTCATGCCATAGCTGCCCCAGTGATAACTGGTGAGGGAATCAGCAGGAGAAGCAAAAAGAGCACAGATTCATAGAAAAAAGGAAGCGCAAGCAGGGGGAATCCTTGCATTGTAGCTCCTGGGTTACAACTTCCTCTCCAGCAAGGAGAATTATGGTAACAGTGAAATGGATCGCTGCTCCAGATGAGTATGATAATCCACCAGACAGGAAGAGCTGGGTGATGGCTCCGGCTCGCAACCGTGAACATGTAGACAAAATGGGAGAAATTGGCTGCACACCAACTTTCGTCCAACAGGTTTATTGAAAGACTAGCACCAGGACTATGACAACGAACCAAGGGGTGACAATGTTTCACACATACATTGTGCTTCTTCTTTCAATAAACCTGTTGGATGGATGTTGCTGTGTAGACAATTTTTCCTATTTTCTCTAAAGGAGAATTTTATGAGCAGTGTAGTAGTGACATCACCAATTCGGCACAGATTCATAGAATGAAGCACAAGCAGGGGGATCCTTGCATTGTAGGTCCTGGGTTACAGTTTCCGCTTCGGCAAGGAGAACTGTGACCCTGTACAGTAGTGACATCACCAATTATGCACAGATTCACAGAATGAATGAAGCACAAGCATGAGGATCCTTGCATTGTAGGTCCTGGGTTACAACTATTCATAGAATAAAGTACAAGCTGGGGGATACTTGCATTGTAATTTCCCGGTTTACAGCTTCCTCTCCAGCAAGGGGAATTATGAGCAGCACAGTAGTGACATTACCCATTCTCTCTGCAAATAGCGCTGTAGATGTACAGCTGTGAGGTCCAGGGCAAGGAAACGCATTGCTTGGGCACAATTTGCATTTCTTGATGTTTTTACTAAGACAGCAGATTAGGTCTGCTTTAAATTTTTCTGAGACTTCACTGGTTACATTTTTATAGTAGATTAACTGATTGATCAGAAACTGTCTTGCCTTTTTAGTGCGGGTCTTGTAACAGTAGTCCTTCTCAACCAGGAAGTCAGGCCAAGACAATGCTCACTCCCTCGCTGTACCTTTCATATCTGCCGTGGCCGACTGTCATGATTTGGGCACCTGGATAATGTTGAACTCTCTTTTCTTGCGTTACTCCACCACCCTCAAGCATTTTTCTTTTCTTTTTTTTTTCTTCTGGTAATTTGCAGTTCTATGCCTGGCGAAGGCTACCAGCAAAGTGACAGCGACCGCTACCAAAACGCCTCTTCAGGAAAATCCTTCTGGGAGACATTCGGCAGCTCAGAGGAAATCAAGAAGCCGACCAAGTCGCCGAGTGCGGACAGCTGGACGTTCCCGGAGAACACGGCGGAGCGGAAGAGCTCGGATAGCTGGGAGGTGTGGGGCTCCGGGACCCCCTCCAACAACAAGAACAGCAATAGCGACAGCTGGGAGAACTGGGACAGCCACTGGGAGGCTGAAGGGAAGGGGAAGAAAGGGGGCAAGAGCCAGGCGCCCTCTACGGATGACGGTTGGGATAGCGCTAACTGGTAGAGCGGAGGTGGGAAAACTTGATGGGGTGGAGTTGGGGAAACTTGAGTAACTTTAACAGTTCAGGCCAGATATAGTATACCGATATATCCCAGGATGCTTTTGGTGCAGACATGGCACCTCTTTTACTGCAGCATTCGTATTAGTCATTGTCTTTTATACCTGCTAAGCATCTCTGGGATTAAAGAACTCTGATAAAATGTATTTATAACTGAAGTAGCCACATAACTTATTTTAGAATAATGAAAGATGTCTCTTACTGCCTTAGTGGGAACTGAGATTTGAAACCTGAACCATAGTCTAAACTGACCTTATGCTGCACCACTCTACCTTCATAAATTTTGTTTTAATGCTATCGGCAGCTTCGGCACTCCATTTACACCTAAACATTGGTCATGCTGGGAGGTCGCATACATCCTTGTGCTTTACTGTCACCATCATCACCATTAGCCAAAGGATTTACCGGCTGCTCTGTGGTTTGAGGAAGCATGTGACAGCGTTGGGCCAGTTAGGAAGATGTATTGGTTAAAGTGAACCTGTTGTATGGCCAAAGCACAGATTCATTTTAAAGGTAGCATCTTGTTCGGGCCAAGTTCCCAAATGTTGTTCTAAAAGTGGCCCTAGGACATACCGCTGTCTGCCGAAAAGAGTCCGTTGCTGCTGATGGTTTAGACTAGGGTTCAGGCCTCCTTGTGGGCACTCCTCTTCCCCCAATATGTCATAGCTGGGCAGGTCTGATTCAGGAACAAAGAAATCTGTGCTGTGTAAGCTATGCATAATATGGCTGATTGTGAGGGTTGGATAAGGTAGCAACATTTCTAAATCAGACGTCAGGTCTGCTGCCATACATTGGTGCCTAACTTACCCTGGTAATGAGCAGGGTTTTAGTTATTTAAATTGCTCCCCGTTTTAAAACTGCCATCCAATTGAACCTTCTCTAGATATCTGGCTGGATCTGTTCAGGAAGGTTGGCGCCCCCTCCAAGTGCTCCTTCCAGAAGTCTGATCATCTTTGGTGTGTGTGTGGTTGCACCTTGTACCTCCATCTCTTGCAGCATAGTATTTATAAAGAGGGGGGAGTGGCCAGACCTGCCTCTTCCTCTGCCCTTTTCCTCATTCTTGGTGTGGTCATGTGCAGGGAACGGCAGTAACAGGGTTCTAGTCTACGTGCCGTGGACTTTGTGCTTTAATCTCCGGTGTGTAAGTGGCTTGGATGGTTTCAGTGGTAGTGCCCTCATGGGATTTGATTTCCCCCCCCCCCAAATACCCCAGAGAGATCAGCTGCATGAAAATATCCTTCCACCAATGCAACTATTAAACAGAATCCATCTCACTTTTTTTATCAAATACCCACGTTGGTTTATTTTGGAAGCAGTTTGTGATTTTTTTTTTTTTTTTTTTTTTGCATGTTTACCTGGACACTACACGTTTTTCATGATGACATTCACATACGGATCTGCAGATACCTCTCTTGTAATGATGTGGACATCAGACAGTGCAGTTGACCTCTTCGCTGAACAGAATTCTGAAAAATAGCAGCTACTAGCTGAGTTTGCATCATTCTTCGTAGCCTTGATGGGTGGGTGTCAGTCTGGAGAAGGGGGCGTCCCTAGGCACACCTTTCATGTCACATTAGAGCTCTGATGCCCGTTAATATAAATGCTAAGTTTTTGAAAGTCAGAGCCTAGGCACAGCACTTCCTGCAGACCTGCCAGGTTGCTTAAAGCTGAACTAAACCTTCCTTTCCTTTTCAGCCAAGGAGGCCGCCATCTTAGCCTCTGTTTGATCTGCAACTGCCATGATGCTGCACATGTGATCAGTTATAACTCTAGTTATTTGACAGTTTGGTTGAAAGCACAAGCAACTGCTGACCGCATTCCTGGCACGCCGGCAATGTAATTTGGAACCGTTAAATTGATGGCTTGGTTCCACTTTAAGCACTGAGCATTGTCTGATCTGAGTGTTGCCACCCCCCCACCCCCGTTATCAGGGGTCTTATGTTGTCTTGGGCCATGGGTAAGACGCATATAGAAATGAGCAGCATGTTCCAACAACTTATGGCCCCTTTACACCAGCGGACTGATTGTCCGTTTTTCAGATGGACCCAATCGGATCACCCTTTTTTTTTTTTTCTATAACACTGCGGATGTCAGTGGATATGTGTCCGCCGACACCCGATCCTGTCCGCTAAAAACAGACAGATGGGGATACCTTCGCCATCCATTTTGGCTGATCAGATGACCGCCGGATGGAATCGGACAGGCAGTCCATTTCCATCCCACCACCCCATAGAGAACAGCGGGGCTGTGTCTGCTCTGTATAGTGGAGCTGACACGGACCTGTCATCCGCCTGCTCAGCAGAGAGATCCCCCTCTGAGCCGGCAGATCCGCTTGACAGGTTCCGCTCCATTTGAAGGGGGCCTATAGGTGCGTCTTCCCAGTGTGTTTTTTCAGGCTGGGTTCACATGAGGGTTTCCCCGCATCCAATTCGCGTGTCGGGACATTGTGACCGCCTCTCTATGGAGCCGGTTCACATAGCTCTGGGACGGCTGCGGAGCGAATTGCACAGGAGCCCTGTGTGTCTTTTGGTCCATTTCAGGTCCGAATTCAGCCCAAAATTTGGATCAAAATCGGACCTGAAACAGTGAACAGGAATGCATCGGACCCCTGCTGTGAGCCGCTCTGCACGGAGCTGTGAACCCAGCCTCAATGTTTTATGTTAGTACAGGTTCATTTTAATATACAGGCAGAGATTTGTTGTATATAGGGGACCTACATTCTCTACCTTCCCCTGCTGCCCAATTACTGATCAAGCTATAAGGCCTCCTTCAGACCGCCACATTTAGTGGGAAGTGTGCAATGTGTGGGAAAATGCATGTTCTAACGTGCAGTTTCTTGGTACGTTGTAGTGCCATATGTTTAACATGGCACTACAGTAGCAGGCAGTGCCTGTGCTTCAGCACACCACAGGGCACATCCATGCCACCATAATACACTGCAATAGAGGGGTCTAAGGGGAGCCGTAAAATGCCCAACTAACCCCCTCCTCTGGAGCACACCACAGGGCACATACCATGCCACCATATTACACTTCAATAGAGGCGTCTAAAGAGCGGCTTAAAATACCAGACTGACCCCCTCCCCAAGGCTTGGCCCCCCTTTAAGGGGCTTGGTTCACCGATTGGTCAGCTTGGCTCAAGTGCTCCAGTCCAGTAGATGAAGGGTATGGCTACAATTCATAGCTTTGTGTTCTAGATCAGGGGTCTCCAAACTTTCTGAACGGGGTGGGGTTTTACTGTCCCTCGGACTTTACCAGACTGTGGCTACTGGAAGTAGAAAAGGTCCAGACACCTGAGGGAATGAGCAGTAGCCCATCTTTGGTGTCATTGGGAGGAATTGTGCCCCATTATTGGGCCAAAATGTTGTTGTTATGGGGAAGAATTGTGCCCCATCGTTGGGCCAAATTGTTTGTGTCTTTGGGAGAAATTGTGCCCCATTGTTGGTGTCATTGGGAGAAATTGTGCCCTATTGTTGGTGTCATTGGACCCCATCATTGGTGTAATAGGGAGGAATTGTGCTCCTTCATTGATCTAGATGGGGGGGGGTTATTCTCCATTGTTGGTATCAGTGGATGGAGTAGTGCTCCCATGGCCAGATAAAGGCAAGCAAAGGGCCGCAGTTTGGAGACATCTGTTCTAGATGAATTGGGCGGGGGGGGGGGGGGCTGTAAATGAGCTTTAGATGCCATGTCAGTGTTATATAAATGCAGCCCCCATACATGACCTTCTATAAGATCTGGCAGTGGTGGTTGAGCAGTTTTTCATTAGTGCTGTAGGGCGATCCTCTGGGTCGCCAAGCTCTTTAAATCATTGTGCTGCTGCGTTCTCTCCCTGGCAGTTCTGAATGTCAACTGCAGTGTAATCCAAGCTCTATGTATAGGACAAGTGCAATGGTGGGAATTTGGGGGGGGGCGCCCTACCCTGGCGGAGGAGGAGTAATACCCTACTTTAGAATTTTCTACTGCACACACAGCAATAGCTTCATAGAGCAACCTGTCCAAATGTCAGAACTAATTGCATTTAAATTAAAAGTGGTTTATCCCAGGAAGCAGCCTTTTCTGTCTAAGTTTTTTTTTGTTATTTTTTTGTTTTATTTGTAGGTACAGTGCGTTGATTTTGCGGTATTTTCAGCACACAGGTGACTTCCTTTTATCCCTATCCTGAGAGCCAGATCTCTCCATTGTAAACTCTATAAACCCAGCGCGGCGGAGCGTTACAGGCATCAACCAATATTTTGGTACAGCGGGTAGTTTCCCGAAAATCTCAGCTATAGCTTGTTTTGTTTTAGCGCTACTGGCTCTTTAACACCAAATTTAAACCAGGGAATTTTTTTATTTTTTCGGTAGCATGGGAAAGAGTAACACTTTGTCAGGTTATTTTCTGTTTGTGACCCCATTGGGGAGATTTGCCCCCACTTCCCATCCCCATGACCCCCCCCCCCATACCAGAAACATAAAAACTGCACATAATCAGTAAAAAAAGCGCGCATTTTATTGCACATTTGTCTCGGAAGGACTGGAATAGAAGTTTTAGAAGCGGGATTGTACTGCAGTTGATCCGTCGCTGTCATCGAGAGAGCTCTCTGATCATTGCTGGCTTATCTCCCGGCGGGATCACCACTATGGAAACTAAATCGGAAGACTTTGGGTTCCATACAGATGAATATTTTGATAGCTGTGTATGTCTTGTTTACAGTCAGTATATGTACTATTATTTTAAGTGTTTTATTCTTTATATTGCTGTAGATCTGAAGGTGAACTACAATGCCCAGCAAGCTAATTAAAAGATCAGCCAGCATATATCAGTTGTGGGTGGTCAGCAGCTGGCGTGGTAGTGCCCTCTTGTGACCAGAGCTGGTATAGCTCGTTCTTAGCTTAGGCAAGGTCCTCCCCCGAGGAGACGTTTTTCCATACATGGAGAATCTGGTAGGAAGGGCTCCGCCTAAAGCAGAGTTGGGTTGTAACGGTCACAGCAGGAGACAAAAGACGCTTAGAACATTCCAGAAGTTCTGTAAATATAAAAAAATATACATATATTAAAAAAATGTAGGATTTTAGGTACCCTTTTAACGCCTTGTATGCATATATGTGGTGGCACGGTGGTGGGGTTCAATTCTGTTCTGTGCTGGGTGCGCACTCACTTGGCGCCCCCAGCACTCTGACCGAGCTGTCATCTACAAGTGGGACTCACGATCACGTGATCCCTGATGGCCAGTCACCGTGATCACATGAATCCGTAGCCTGCCCATCGGACTCCAGGAAAAGTAGACGGCAGTAAGAGGTTATGGTAAAATGTCATGTTATTAATCAGAATGCATTCCTGAGTTTGCTCCATGTGTACCTCCCTCTCTATTGAGGCTGCCTGTGCAAAACTTCTCCCTGCCCTGGCAGTGGAGGGGTTAACGTTTACCAATGGGTAAATCTAAAGCTGCCCCCTGCACCTTACAATCCGATTGTACAATCGAAGATATGTTAGAACTGGAAATCAAATCGAAATTTGCTTGAATTGATGAGTGGGCAGTTTAGTTAGATGTATGTCAATTCTACAGCCAGCCACACACCCCGCAATCTTTTCTTTTTCCCTGCCTTTGATTGTAAGATTGTTTCGTTTTGGCAACAGGCAGTCTTAGCAATTGAAATGTGTGACTACCTCTAGGGTAAGGGCAGATCATTTGAAAACGACCTAGTCCTTTCCCTATGCTGATAAACGCAGCATGACCTTAGATCCCAGTGCAGGTTGCCTTGGTGCTGATACACGAGCAGGAGGACAGCCCACCTTAGATCCCAGTGCAGATTGCCTTGCTGCTGATACACGAGCAGGAGGACCATGTCAACTTAGATCCCAGTGCAGGTTACCTTGCTGCTCATACACGAGCAGGAGAACAGCCTCACCTTAGATCCCAGTGCAGGTTACCTTGCTGCTCATACACGAGCAGGAGAACAGCCTCACCTTAGATCCCAGTGCAGGTTACCTTGCTGCTGATACATGAGCAGGAGGACCATGTCAACTTAGATCCCAGTGCAGGTTACCTTGCTGCTCATACACGAGCAGGAGAACAGCCTCACCTTAGATCCCAGTGCAGGTTACCTTGCTGCTCATACACGAGCAGGAGAACAGCCTCACCTTAGATCCCAGTGCAGGTTACCTTGTTGCTCATACACGAGCAGGAGAACAGCCTCACCTTAGATCCCAGTGCAGGTTACCTTGCTGCTCATACACGAGCAGGAGAACAGCCTCACCTTAGATCCCAGTGCAGGTTACCTTGCTGCTCATACACGAGCAGGAGAACAGCCTCACCTTAGATCCCAGTGCAGGTTGCCTTGCTGCTGATACACGAGCAGGAGGACAGGTTCACCTTAGATCCCAGTGCAGGTTACCTTGCTGCTGATACACATGCAGGAGGACCATGTCAACTTAGATCCCAGTGCAGGTTACCTTGCTGCTGATACATGAGCAGGAGAACAGCCTCACCTTAGATCCCAGTGCAGGTTACCTTTCTGCTGATACACGAGCAGGAGAACAGCCTCACCTTAGATCCCAGTGCAGGTTACCTTGCTGCTGATACACGAGCAGGAGAACAGCCTCACCTTAGATCCCAGTGCAGGTTACCTTGCTGCTGATACACGAGCAGGAGGACAGGTTCACCTTAGATCCCAGTGCAGGTTACCTTGCTGCTGATACATGAGCAGGAGGACAGTGTCACCTTAGATCCCAGTGCAGGTTACCTTGCTTCTCATACACAAGCAGGAGGACAGTGCGGATTGCCTTGCTGCTAATACACAAGCAGGAGAACAGCCTCACCTTGGATCCCAGTGCAGGTTACCTTGCTGCTGATACACGAGCAGGAGGACAGTGTCACCTTAGATCCCAGTGCAGGTTACCTTGCTGCTGATACACGAGCAGGAGGACAGTGTCACCTTAGATCCCAGTGCAGGTTACCTTGCTGCTCATATTCGAGCAGGACAGAGCACTGACCGGAAGGTTCTCTTGTAGCACTGGGGTCCTGGCTTTGACAACCCCTTTGGGACACTGTCTGCAGAGTATAATCTGCCTGTGTGTGTGCAGATCAGATTTTCTTCCACAAATCAAAATTTCCCCCAATCTGTTTCCTATTCCCCTTCGTTAGTCATTAAAATGACCTTAAATACTGACAAGAGCTGACAACAAGTATTGGTCAGCACCATAGCAAAGACATTTGCATCATCCCCTGTGCTACCTACCCTATTAAAGGGCATAACGTACAACCTAATTTCCCTACAATGGTCACTCTATCAAGGTGGTGGTCTCGGTCAGAGGGTTGTTTTATTGGAAGTAGACCCCCCTAAAGCAAATTATCATTCCTGATAAGTACCCCTGGTGGGAATTGAACCGAAAAACTAGCTTGCAGAGTAGAGCTCTCGGACTTTAAGGGGTCTATTTAAAAAAAAAAAAAAAAAAAATCAGTGTTTGAATGACTCAACTGTCACTTCTATTCCCATTTTTTGCATACTATTATTTACTATGCTCATTAGCTCCATCTAATGGCCATGGTGCAGTATTTCCTGAAGTACCTCAATCAAGGAAAGTACTGAATCGTGGCCACTGGGTGGAGCTGATGAGCATAGGAAATATAAATATTGGGCAAAATTCTCATCTCTATGCACTTTGAGGACCAAAGCGGCGACATATGTCCCTTCTGGTTCTCGGGCCATGTAAACATGTTTTTTTTTTTTTTTCTGTAAAGCAAAAGATTATATTATAATTTTCTATCTATCTATAGATCTATAGATATAGATATATATCTATATTATAAAAAATGTTTTTTAAAGGGACAGTGTAAAAATGTTATTACATTTTTACACTGTCCCTTTAAAAAAATTTAGTTTTTGATCACTTTTATTGGTTTTGCAAGGAATGTAAACACCCCTTGCGATAGCAATAAAAGTGATTACATTTTTTTTTTTTTTAAAGGGACAGTGTAAAAATGGAAAAGATTTAATAAGATAAATAAACAAAAACCTAAATTTTTTTTTTTTTTTTTTAAACGGCCCCTCTCCCTGTGTGCTCACGCAGAGTGGTGAACGCATACGTAGGTCACACCCACATATGTAAACAGTGTTTGCACCACACACATGAGGTATCACCGCGAATGTCTAAGCGAGAGCAATCATTCTAGCCCTAGACCTGCTCTGTAACCCTAAACGTGTAACCTGTAGAAGTTTTTAAAGGGTTGCCTATATATCTATATATAGAGATATATATATAGATATATAATTATTTTTTTTCATTCAGGTGTAATTTTTCCTACAAAATATTGCATTTAAAAAAAGCTGCGCAAATACCGTGTGACATAAAAAATTGCAATGACAATGACCCCCCCCCCCTTTTAAAAATTCCACCCTGGAGAACCCCCCCCCCGTCCAACACATCTTGAGATTTTATGCTCTATTTGATTGATGGGTGAAAGGTGTGTGCTGCTATCTTCCATTGTAATAAAAATCATCAAATAAAAGCGGATTGTAATGTGTGTGGTCAGCCTTTGTCATGCTCCTATTGGTTGCTGCCTATCATTTCTCTGATGAGCCTCGTAAAACCCAAACAGCCAATCAAAATCTCATGTTGGGGTTTTCGAAACAGGATGAGGCACCCAACTCTGGAATTGACAAAAAAAAAAAAAAAAAACTTACGCCTACCATAGAGTTTATAAGCATTTAACCCTTGCAGTATGGGGTAATTTGTTTATTTTTTGTAATTCCTGGCGCTGGGCTTTAAAGAAAGATGGAATTTTAAAAAATAAATAAATTTGGGTTGGCGAAGGCTAAAACCCATGTGTCTCTCATTGGGGAGGTTTCACTTCCTGTCCTGTAGACAAAACAGGAAGTGAGAGAAAATCCTCCCTAAGGGCTCTCATTCGACACCATAATGCAACTGACACTGAAAAACACATGTACATTAAAGTGCATTGACAGTTTTCTTTTTTAACGCATCATTTTAATGCATGTTGAACTGCGTTATTTTTTTTATATATACGGGTCACATCAAGGGTTAAAATACTAACTTTTTTTCTTTATATTAAATTATATTGCGTTGCACAAGTAAAATGTAGCATGTTTGTATTTCCCTTGAGCCCCGGTGTGTTGTGTCGCGCCTGGTGTAAAAGCGCCCTTAGGTGTCACCAAAACGGGTGACCCCATTGGAAGATTTTCCTCTCTTCCTGTTTTGGTCGCATTAAATTTTTGCATTGCCCTTCACTTTCTGTATTGGCGATCACAATCAATAGGGAATCCTTGTACGTACATACGTATCAAGTGCTGCCCAGTTCTTTCCCTATTACTAAAAAAAAAAAAAAAGAAGGCTATAAACAAACTTTGGGGTCTATTTATAAAACATTCGGAATACAAATGTCCGAAGCATGCATGCAAGTTGAACAAAATTGGCCTGTTATTAATGGCCTGTGTCATCAGCTCCATCTAGTGGCTGAAATGTGGTATAGTTTTCTGAAATACCGCAATAAGAAAACTATACCGCATCTTGGCCACTAGATGGAGCTAATGACAGGCCATTATTGGGCTGTGTCATCAGCTCCATCTAGTGGCCGCAATGTATAGTTTTCTGAAATGCCTCAGTAAGAAAACTATACCACATCGTGGCCACTAGATGGAGCTGATGATGCAGGCTATTAAAACTGAAGTGTTCATGCATTTTTGAACGAAATGGTCCTGTATTAATGGTCTGGGTCATCAGCTCCATCTAGTGGCTGAAATGTGGTATAGTTTTCTGAAATACCTAATAAGAAAACTATGCCGCATCTTGGCCACTAGATGGAGCTAATGGCACAGGCCATTATTGGGCTGTGTCATCAGCTCCATCTAGTGGCCGAAATGTATAGTTCTCTGAAATTCCCCAATAAGAAAACTATACCGCATCTTGGCCACTAGATGGAGCTGATGGCCATTAATACAGGACCATTTCATTCAACTTGCATGAATGCTTCTTACATTCGTATTCCGAGCTGTAGACCCCCAAAGTGTCTTTACAGCCTTTTTTTTTTTTTTTTTTTTTAAATCCCTGTTCCTCGTGATGCTTATCCAGCAGCTTCAGTGCTTTTGTTGCTGGAGCTCTGACAGTGTTTGCAGGTAAATCATTGAGCCTTCTAAATAAGCCTCTCTCATCGTTTGGCATGTGGGGGGGAGGGGTTTATTCCACTTCTCTGGTTGGCGATGAGTCCCAGGAATATCGCAGCCAGCGATAAAGGGCGAGTAGGCCTTTGCTCCAAAAGGGCGACCTGTCAGAAGAGTGGAGCCCACCTTTTGTATTGGGTCTTTGTGCTGCAAGGGAAACGCACATTGTTACTGTGATCGCACGTAAAATAAGGGGGGGTCGCTGGGAGTCTGAATACGTGTATCCCCCCCCCTCTCTGGTGCCTGCGCCTGTGTGTATGAAGTACTGTATATCTGTGTCCATCGCCATATTCCTTGTGATCGCTCTGCCCCCTATAGGCAGAGCTTCTGTTTTCCAAGAAGAATTATGTGAACAATAAATGAAATATGACCAACTGCGTCTCCTGTCTTTTTATTTATACCGCAATGGCGGATTTGGGGTTCCTCAGCGCAGAATTGCGCACATATCAGATGATTCCTTGAAGGAGGCCCAGACCAGCCTTTCTATATATTGGGGCATATATATGGGGGTTTTCGGCAACGTGCATGTTCATGCAATCAGCCCGCCCTGTGTGTGGTACTTTGCTGTACCGGCCATTGTGAATGGAGCCCCAACGCGTTGAATGGTAAAGCGCGACGCACCGCAGAACACCTACTGTGCTTTGCAGAAAAAAAGGGTCATTTGCATTTTTTCACCCATTGTAGTGCAATGGCAGCCCATTCATAATAAATACGCTGCCGCAACGCAACAGATCACTCAAATGTGAATCGGCCCTAAATTCGGTCCTTGAAGTCTTTAAAAGAGAAGTTTGGGTATTTTTTTTTTAAGAATTATACTTGCATACACTATATTGCCAAAAGTATTGGGACGCCTGCCTTTACACACACATGAGCTTTAATGTTATCCCAGTCTTAGTCCGTAGGGTTCAATATTGAGTTGGTCCACCCTTTGCAGCTATAACAGCTTCAACTCTTCTGGAAAAGCTGTCCACAAGGTTTAGGAGTGTGTCTATGGGAATGTTTGACCATTCTTCCAGAAGTGCATTTGTGAGGTCAGGCACTGATGTTGGACAAGAAGGCCTGGCTCGCAGTCTCCGCTCTAATTCATCCCAAAGGTGTTCTATCGGGTTGAGGTCAGGACTCTGTGCAGGCCAGTCAAGTTCCTCCACCCCAAACTCGCTCATCCACGTCTTTATGGACCTTGCTTTGTGCTCTGGTGTGCAGTCATGTTGGAACAGGAAGGGGCCATCCCCAAACTGTTCCCACAAAGTTGGGAGCATGAAATGTCCAAAATATTTTGGTATGATGACGCCTTAGGAGTTCCTCTCACTGGAACTAAGGGGCCAAGCCCAATCCCTGAAAAACAACCCCACGCCATGATCCCCCCTCCACCAAATGATTTGGACCAGTGCACAAAGAAAGTCCATAAAGACATGGATGAGCGAGTTTGGGGTGGAGGAACTTGACTGACCTGCACAGCGTCCTGACCTCAACCCGATAGAACACCTTTGGATGGAATTAGAGCGGAGACTGTGAGCCAGGCCTTCTCGTCCAACATCAGTGCCTGACCTCACAAATGTGCTTCTGGAAGAATGGTCAAACATTCCCATAGACACTCCTAAACCTTGTGGACGGCCTTCCCAGAAGAGTTGAAGCTGTTATAGCTGCAAATGGTGGGCCAACTCAATATTGAACCCTCCGGACTAAGACTGGGATACCATTAAGTGCGTGTAAAGGCAGGCGTCCCAATACTTTTGCCAATATAGTGTAGGTAGATGCAACATTTGTCCGATTCTGCATCTGTCCCAGCTCTAAGACTGAAAACTGAGCGATCAAATACTGCCGATCGATTGATTCTTAGAGCTCCCTGAGCAGAGAGCTGGTGACTGTCAGTCATTGCTGTCTGCTCTGCTCCCTCCTCGCTCACTTGAGTGCTGGGCTGTGGAGGGGGTGGGAACGGCTGGTTTAGGCTCTCAGCAACTCACTGTGAGGCTGAGCCAGGTGCCAAGCCAGGTTCCTGGGTGGATCCCCACCATATGGTCGTGGTCTTTCCCCAGCCTTGACCGGCTCAGTGACGTCAGATGTTAGCTTCAGCCCGCTGTCTGCTGAAAATGAGTCACAGGAGTGCAGAGTGATCCACAGGAGAAGTACAGCCAAACGAGCTTTGGTTGTACTTCCCCTTTAACCACTTTGCGCCCGCACTATAGCCGAAAGATGGCTACAGCGCGGACGCCAATTGCCGGGAGGGCGTCCCTAGACGTCCTCCTGTTTACTTTCGCAATGCGCGCTCCCGCAGACGCACATCGGGGAAATTCTGTGCTGGCCGTGTCCCTTGGACACAGCCAGTCACAGATCGCTGTAAAGGACCAATCACAGCGGCCGTTTACAGCGCGATCGGAGCCTCCAATGAGAGATGATGTAAACATATGAGGTCATCTCTTATCGCCGGCTCTCCCTCCTCACACAGAGACAGCGTGTGAGGAGGGAGAGCAAACGGCTGCAGCGGTGAGTGTCAGGGAAAAAAAAAAACAGAAAATAAAGTGACCACATCACCTGTCCGTGCCATCTGTCCCCAGTGCCACGTATAAGTGCCATCTGTCATCAGTGCCACCTGTCAGTGTCATGTGTCATCAGTGCCACATATTAGTGCCATCTGTCATCAGTGCCAAGTATTAGTGCCATGTATCAGTACCATCTGTCATCAGTGCCACATATTACTGTCATCAGTGCCACGTATAAGTGCCATCTGTCATCAGTGCCACCTGTCAGTGTCACGTGTCTTCAGTGCCACATATTAGTGCCATCTGTCATCAGTGCCACGTATTAGTGCCATGTATCAGTGCCATCTGTCATCAGTGCCACATATTAGTGCCATCTGTCATCAGTGCCACGTATCAGTGCCATCGATCATCAGTGTCACGTGTCATTGTCCTGGTGCTCCAGGGTCTTCAAAAGTGTAATAGGGAGTCAACAAGTTAGATGTGTCATTTATGCTCCTAGAACACCTGATGGCGCTCCCTGAATGTTGGGCCTCTCTATGTGGCCAGGCTGTGGAAAAGTCCCACACATGTGGTATCCCCATACTCAGGAGGAGTAGCAGAATGTATTTTGGGGAGTCATTTGTGGTATATACATGCCATGTGAGAGAAATAACCTATTACAGTGACAATTTTGTGGGGGGAAAAAAAAAACAAAAACAATCTTCATTTTGCAAAGAATTGTGGGAAAAAATGACAACATCAAAAAGCTCACCATGCATCTTACTAAATACCTTGGAATGTCTACTTTCAAAAAAGGGGTCATTTGGGGGGTATTTGTACTTTCCTGACTTGTTCGGGTCGCAAGAAATCAGACCACCAGTACATCAGGTGTGATCATTTTTTTTTATGATTTGCACCACAGCTTGTAGACTCTCTAACTTTCACACAGACCAAATAATATCCACTAATTTGGGTTATTTTTACCAAAGATATGTAGCAGTATAAATTGTGGACAAAATTTATGAAGAAAAATTACTAATTTGCAAAATTTTATCACAGAAACGAAGAAAAATGCGTTTTTTTTTTCAAAATTTTCGGTCTTTTTTCATTTATAGCGCAAAAAATAAAAAACTCAGAGGTGATCAAAGACCACCAAAGGAAAGCTAAATTTGTATGAAAAAAAGGACAAAAAAATAATTTGGGTACAGTTTTACATGACTGAGTAATTGTCATTCAAAGTGTGAGAGCGCTGAAAGCTGAAAATTGGTCTGGGCAGGAGGGGGGTTTAAGTGCCCAGTTGTCAAGTGGTTAACCACTTGCCGACCAGCCGCCGCAGTTTTACTGTGGCAGAATGGCACTGCTGGGCGAAACAACGTTATGTTAAGTCGCTTCGCCCTGTGGCCACTAGGGACAGCGATCTGTCATCTCGCCTAGACAGTCCCATCCCCCTCAGTTAGAACACACTAGGAAACACATTAACCCCTTGATCACCCCCTAGTGGTTAACCCCTTTCCTGCCAGTGACATTTACACAGTAATCAGTGCATTTTTATAGCACCGATCGCTGTATAAATGCCAATGGTGTCAAAAGTGTCCAATTTGTCCACCATAACGTCGCAGTCACAAAAAATATTGCAGATAGCTGCCATTACTAGTAAAAAAAAAAAATAATAATAAAAATGCCATAAACCACTTATTGCTATTTTTTTTTTTTAGCAAAAATATGTAGAAGAATACATATGGGCCCAAACTAAGAAAAAAAATTAAAAAAAAATGGGGATTATTATTATAGCAAAAAAGTACAAAATATTGTGTTTTTTTTTCAAAATTGTTGCTCTTTTTTTGTTTATAGCGCAAAAAATAAAAAACGCAGAGGTGATCAAATACCACCGAACGAAAGCTCTATTTGTGGGAAAAAAAGAACGTCAATTTTGTTTGGGTGCAGAGCCACACTATTGCGCAATTGTCAGTTAAATAGACGCAGTGCCGAATCGCAAAAAATGGCCTGGTCATTCAGCAGCCAAATCTTCCGGGGCTGAAGCAGTTAATATCGCAACCAGTTGAAGAGCTGAAAAAAAACGGTAATTTTGGCGCGGGTTCAAGCCTAACATGGCAACTAGCGTATAATGGGCTGCAGATTACAGTGCTAGAATTGCGAAAAAGAATAAAATAGAATAGAAAATAAATGAATAGAATAGAAAAAAAATTGAATATAACCATCTTCTGACATTCGAAATCTGGAATAGAACAGAATAAAAAGAATATAGTCGTCTTTTGAATTTGGAATAATATAAAAGAGAAAGAATATAGCCGTCTTCCGATATAAAAAAGAATAAAATAGAATATAGCTGTCTTTCAAATTTTGAAAAGAATAGAATAAAACTAATAGATAAATCATAGAATAGCAAATAAAGTAATAGAGTAAAATAAAAAAAATAGAATAGCCATCTTTCGAATTTCAAAAAAAATTATAATATAGAAAATAAAAGAATAGAATAGAAAAAAATAAAATAGATTAGAATAGAATAAAATAGAAAGAATATACCAGTTTTCTAAAATTAAAATTTCAAAAAGAATAGAATAGAAAATAAAGGCATAGGATAGAAAAAAAAATAAAGATTAGAATAGAATAAAATAGAATATAGCTGTCTTCTGGAATTAGAATTTTGAATAGAATAGAAAATAAAAGAATAGAATAGAAAAAAATAGAATATATCCGTCTTCTGAAATTCGAATTTGGAATAGAACAGAATAGAATAGAAAGAGTATAGTTGTTTTTCAAATTAGGAATAGAATAAAATAGAAAGAATTTAGCCGTCTTCCGATATTCAAATTTAGAATAAAACACAGCCGTCTTTTGAATTTTGAAAAGAATAGAATAAAACAAAATAGAATAGAAAATAAAGGAAGAGAATAGAATAGAACAAAACAGAATATAGCCATCGGATTTTGAAAATAATAGGATAGAAACTAAAAGAATAGAAAAAAAAAATAGATTAGAATAGAATAAAATAGAAAGAATAAAGCCATCTTATGAAATTCAAATTTTAAAAAGAATAGAATAGAAAATAAAGGAATAGAAAATAAAGGAATAGAATAGAAAAAATAAATTAGAATAGAACAAAATAGAATTTAGCCATCTTTTGAAATTCGAATTTCAAATAGAACCAGCTATTGTTCACATTGAATCCAGTCAAAAACGAATAAACAAAACGAAATGAGTAACTTAACAAATCGATCTGAGACTAAACAAATGTTTTAGTTCTGCACACGTCTACTTTAAAGTGAGCCTAAAGGTTCTGTTTATAGGTTGCCTCTCTCATTTCCTTTTGCTCCATTCAATTGCCTAGAATGAAAAGAAGACCCACAACGTTTACAATGATGGGTTCCATGGATTTGGGTGGACTGATCCCTTCATGCTAAACACTGTCCTAAGCTTTGCACACAGCCTTGAAGGGTTAGAATCTCTGTCTAGATTTTTTTTTGCTTTTGTGGTTGAGGCAGAAAGAGCTCCAAACAAACATCTCAGGATTTCAAAGGAATTTTATTGATTCCAAAAATGACAACAGGATAATATTTCCCACGCGTTTCTGCGCCAGAAGATCTCCCTTCATCAGGGTTGTAACAGCGTGGTTGATTTGCTAAAACCGGAGAGTGCAAAATCTGGTGCAGCTGTGCATGGTAGCCAATCAGCTTCTAACTTCAGCTTGTTCAATGAAGCTTTGACAATAAAACCTGGAAACGGATTGGTTCCTGTGCAGAACTGCACCATAGTCTGCACTCTCCAGTTTTAGTAAATCAACCCCTGTGGGGCAAATGTACTGGGAGAAGTAACTGCTCTTCCACGGACACAGGCATGACCACTCACAGAATTAACACCTGACTTAGATTGCTCTTCCCTGCAACTGTGTTCCTGAGTCCATTTGATACTCTGTTACAGTGTCAGAAACCATGAAATCGGGCCGAGACAGAAGTACAGTTAAATCACACTTGTTTAATAATAAAAGTAAAAAAGAACAAACGTAGTCAAAACATAGCCAAAGTTCAGTAACCGGAACAGATAGTCAGCCAAGCCAGAAGTCAGGGATCAATGTAGTGAAACAGCAAGCAGGAGATCATTTCTGTGATGTTGACCAAGGCAAAGGCAGAGCTCCTCTGGACTGGACGGCTTAAGTAGACAGGACTGACGAGCAGGATCATCAACAGCTGAGTAACTGTGGAGAGAGATGGGAGCTGGCAATTGGCCGACAACTGAGCGGCCAGCTCAGAGAAGGAATGGCTGAACTCAGCCCTGACATACAGCCCTGATGAAGGGGGACCTTCTGGCCTCCAAAACGCATTGTGATCTATTTCCCTATTGTCATTTGTGGAATTAATCAAATTCTTTGTATTTTTAGATGCATGGTGGGCCTTCTGGCTTGACTACATGTGGACTTCTCAAGTTGAGTGACCCCCGACTTCTGGGTCCCCACATTCCCGCTTTCCTATCACTTCCTGTCCTTGTGACACCAGAACAGGAAGTGAGGGTACATTTTTCTAACCTGTAAGAGATCCCAAGGGGTCGATTTACTAAAACTGGAGAGTGCAAAATCTGGTGCAGTTCTGCATAGAAACCAATCAGCTTCCTGGTTTTATTGTCACGGCTTAATTAAACAAGTTGAAGTTAGAAGCTGATTGGTCGCTGTGCCAGATTCATTGTGCACCAGTTTTAGTAAATCTTCCCCCAAGTCTCATCCCCTGAGGAAAAACCAAAATAGTTTTGGCTGCCACTGTGCATGTAAACCATAAGGGCCCAATCACACCCATTGAGTGAATTTCGATCAGTTTTTTTTTTAGAAACCAAATAAAATTTGTACAGTGTATGACCAGCTTATGTTCACATGGGCGGTAAAAACACAGATCAACCACCTGCTTTTTACACACACACACTCACACACTTTTCACTTACAATTTGACATGGCTGCATTACTTTGCGTTGCTGCAACTCTAACTTGACATACCAAGTTTGGCTTGCCAACCCTGCCCATTGAAGTCAATAGGACTGTGCTGCAAACACTGGTCATGTAGTTGCAGAACGTTAATATAAAGTTCCCCCCCGTTGGGATTGAAAAAAACACAAGACACCTGTAAACTGGCTCCAAGCCACCTCTAAAAAAGCAATCGATCACTTTTCAGAGAGGGCGGTAGAGCCTGCTGCCCATGGCAGTGCACAATAAAGGCCAATGCACCACACTGCACATACCACCAGATGGGTCTATTAGATAAGCAGGCATGGTGGGCTGACAACGTTTCCACTTATTATGAGACACGGATTAAATGTTGTGAGCATGAAACAGAAAGCGCTGTTACTGGCAGGATCTCCAGGTGAGAAGCTTTCACAAATGAAAGGGCCACCTGTAGTCTCCATGGGAAGTCCATGTGATGGGGTGACAACACAGGAGCACAATTGCAAGACAGGGACAAAGCGTTGTCACCCTATACCAGGAAGTGCCTGAACAAAGATCTCCATGGTGGGACCACCAGTATGGTTGCCACCTCATCCCTTTAAACCCGAACACATATTAATTACACAGGTTTTGTGGCTGATTAAGGTGGTAATTAAATTCACTTGGTGCCTTATCTGCATTTAATTAGCCTCAGAACCTGGGTAATTCAAAGGTGTTCGGGTTTAAAGGGATGAGGTGGCAACTCTAACCACCAGGGATTATTTTAGTGAAAGCTGAAGATTTGAAAATGACATGAACGTGTTAAAGATGATTTTCTTGATTCAGGTTACTTTGGATCTCAGCCTCACCTGGTGCACACAGGTCGTTGGGAAGGTGAGTTAATTTGGGGAGGGGTGTAGATTGGAGGATGAGTGAAAGGAGCACCTAGAAGAAGGTGGAGTGCTGTTGCCCCCATCTGAGAGGTAGGGTCAGGATGGAATTGCTTAGCAGTAGTTTCGAGGAGAGAGCGGAGAAAAGACAGAAAGAGATTGAGATCTGCCTGGCTGGAGAGCAGCTCAGGTGAGGGCAGGAACATGGGGCTGAATATCTTCTGGGTACTTTGTCCTAAATAGTTACTGATATTTTGTGTATTAGACTTATTATTCCACATGTGTACACCTGAAGTGGTCTCCTCCCTTATCAGATCCCAGCTACACTATAGAAGGCTCTGTGGGCTTTGAAAGGAGAAAAGCAAACATCCGTCAAATCTAAAATCAAAACTTTATTCTTTGACTTTGCCTGTCATTCTGATCCAGCAGATTTATTGCTCTGGTGTTGGTGGTCATTTGATGTATCCAGCCCGATCATCCAATATTCAGCATTGATTGACTGGGGTTAAGCATAATGTGTTTGGGGGGGGGGAGGGGAGTGGGTCATTTTAGTGCCCAGAAGGTTCTAGAAAACTGTCTTATTAGTGGTGTTCTATACATGGCCTTTAATACTGTCCATATTTTGGTGGGGCCTGTGGGGGTAACAATGTCCATACGGTGGTGGTGATCTGGGGGGCTGCAGATCATTATAATGCTGCCCATGCTTCGGGTAACTGGAGGTCCTATAATGCTGTTCATGTGCTGGTGGGAATTTGGGGGTGGGGGCGGCTGATGGGTCTGACACTGTCCATGTATTTAGTGGGGCTCTGGAGTTTCTAACACACGTGTCCATGTAGTTGTGGGGATTTGGAGGCCAACAGGTTCTATATTCCTATCCATGTGGTGGTGATCTGTGGGGGTCCTATATCTCTGTCCATGTGGAGGACTTGTATCTCTGTCCATGTGGTGGTGGTCTGTGGAGGACCTATATCTCCATGTGGTGTTGATGATGTGTGAAGGTCCTATATGGCTGTTCATGTGGTGGCGGTGTGTGAAGGTCCTATATGGCTGTGGTGGTGGCGGTGTGTGAAGGTCCTATATGGCTGTTCATGTGGTGGCGGTGTGTGAAGGTCCTATATGGCTGTGGTGGTGGCGGTGTGTGAAGGTCCTATATGGCTGTTCATGTGGTGGCGGTGTGTGAAGGTCCTATATGGCTGTGGTGGTGGCGGTGTGTGAAGGTCCTATATGGCTGTGGTGGTGGCGGTGTGTGAAGGTCCTATATGGCTGTTAATGTGGTGGTGGCGGTGTGTGAAGGTCCTATATGGCTGTTCATGTGGTGGTGGCGGTGTGTGAAGGTCCTATATGTGTGTGTGTGTGTGTGTGTGTGTGTGTGTGTGTGTGTGTGTGTGTGTGTGTGTGTGTGTGTGTGTGTGTGTTTGGGTTCCATAATGCTGGCCATGTATTGGTGGAAATCTGGGCGGTATAACTAGCGCTCTTGTATATTGTAGGCAGCGTCTGCACAATGCAAAGCAGATACGAAACTTAGTCGTCAACAGATTCACCTACCCATGCTCCTTGGTGGCAAAGGATGTTGTTACTTGGCTGATCAAATTCAAGGAGGCTCCAGACAGAGAGACTGCCATCAATATAATGCAGAAGTTCATGGAACACAACATCATTCATCACGGTGAGTCTTCCGCTTTAGTTTGTGAAGGCAAAATCTGAAATTGATTGCAAGCTCTTAGATAACCCCTCCATGCAGCGTTCAGGGGTCAGTCTAGTCTTAGGAGAAGCAGATTCTTTTACTCCTTTTATGGAGCAGTAGCTCTTCCTGGTGAGGTGGACCAGGTCAGGCTAAAGGCTTTGTCTATGCTACATGTGTCCTACCTCCAGATTAAAAATATACTTTGGCTGGAACAGATTGCAGAAGGGTTAACATTTTTTATTAGAATTTATATCTGCTTGTGGCCCCGTTGGGGAGCTTACCCTTGGCACCCATAGAAGAAATGAGTAGAGTGGGTTTTGCTGGGACAGGAAAGTGCAGACCGTTCCTCCCTCTACTAGAAATGTGTGTGTCTGTTGGAGATTTACCAAAACTTCCTTGATTTGTAGAATGAACTCTAGATTTAACACATCCATGTTGCTTAAGAACCCACCTAACTAGCCAATAAGGCAAGTGCTTATATGATGATACAACAGGGTTGCATGGTGTAAAGTCAGCTTGAGCTTCCTGGCTGGTGATCAGACCTAAATTTCCAATTGGCTGCCATTGTACTTTGCTCTGTCTACTGCTCTGTCTACTGGTTTGTCACGCTTTCACTTTTTCCTGACTGCAGTATGTGACCAGCACTCCACCTTTAAAGATGCCAAATTGCTGTACCGCTTTCGAAACGATGATGGCACTCTTTTGCCCACCACAGAGACGAGGATTATGAATCGAAGCCAGCAGATCTACGAGATGTGAGTACCCTACCAAGACTGGGATATCCACTTTCATATACTGAATTGCTGGGGGGTTGGGTTCAGCAGTGTCTGTGCACCCCCATTTTCCCCCCCCCCCCCTCATATAAATGCATCAGCCTTCATTGACGGCGCTCCTTGAAGCAGTGCTGAAGCCCTTTGGTGTAGTTTCTCACCTATAGTCTGTGTCCATTTTTTAATATTAATTAAAAGGGTCTCCAGCTGTTCTTGAACTGTTCCTTGCAGTACCTATCCTCTACCACAAGATGTCCTCTGTTTTTCAAGTTGAAAGATGCTCAACCTCCGAAAGGGAAGCTTGGATCCAGAGTTGGGCTTTTGGTATTGGAGAAAGGAAGGGTTAGTGCCCCTGTTGGGGGTCATTGCTGTCTGTTCTGCTCTCACAGGGGAGATTCAACCTCTGTGTTCTACCAGGCATTGTCATTAAAATGATTTTTTTTTTAAGAAATCCAATATGTTGTCACCAGGAGGATGAGGAATGGGGGGGGGGGGGGGGGAGTGATGGGAGAAGGGTGCCTCGGGAGGGTTGTTGGGAATGAGGGGGGGGGGGGGCGATGGGGAGGCAGAAAGGTGCCCCGGAGGGAAGGATGCCTGGGGGGAGGACAATGGGGAGGAAGGAGGGTGCCTGTGGGGAGGAAGGAGGGTGCCTATGGGGGGTAGTGGGGAGGGAGTGCTGGGGAGGCAGAAGGGTGCCTGGAAGAGAGGGGCAATGGCGGGGGGGGGAGAAGGGTGCCATGGGGGGTTGCTTAGGGGGAGCAATTGAGACTACCACATTGGTAGGCCAATGGTTGCCCCACCATCTGCTCTTGTCTTACTGTTGCACTGCTTTCCCCAGGATGACGAACAAGGAAGATTCCATTCTGAAGGTGCGGGAGGAGGGCTCAAAGCGTTACAGGAGAACGTTTCTTGGCTCCCAGATGTTGGACTGGTTAACGAAACATTTTGTGGTACCCGGGAGACTTGATGGAGAAACGCTGTGCCGTGGCATGTTGGAACAAGGGATCATTCAGCCTGGTGCGTTCCCAGAATGTAATTCTGCACTCTAACCTAAGCATACATGGTGCAATCTGATTGTATGTTCTCCCTTAGATTTCCTGCCCACTCTAGTGCATGGTACTGCCTGATTAAAGTGATTGTAAAGGCAGAAGGTTCTTTTTAATCCTGCTACATTCTGTGCATGAAGATAAAAAAAAAAAAACTGTGTGCAGTAGCTGGGACACAGCAGCAGCACCATTGGCTCTCACTGCTGTCAATCAATCAGTTGGCCAATCAGTAGAGAGGGTGGGGCCAACGCCACAGAATGGCTCAGGTCCGGTGCCCCCATAGCAAGCTGTTTGCTGTGGGGGTGCTCAATAGGAGGGAGGGCCCTGGAGCACCGAAGAGGGACCCGAGGAGAGAAGGATCCAGGCTGCCCTCTGCAAAACCACTACACCGAGCAGGTGAGTTTAACATTTATTTTTAAAGCAGAAGACTTTAGTGTCACTTTAACTGTTTATTTCAGTGAAAATTATAATGGAATTTATAAGAATCCTGCATAATGTACCCGTTTGGGGGCTATGGACTCCCCCTGGTGGCTGGTCTTGTGATCGGTGGCAAGGAGTTAGTCACATGGTTCCCGCTAAAATAAATTGCAGGAGGTGACTTTCAGGCAACCATTCGAGCACCTTTATGTTGAGAAAATTGTATTTCACTGGTATAGGGCAGACAATGGAAGCTGTCGTAGGCGACCACATTTGAAAATACAGGACCACGCTTTTATCTGCTTGTTTAGAAAATGTCTGACTCTCAATCCCCCCCCCCCCCACCCCCCCCTTTTTTTTTTTTTTTTTTTTTTTTTTTTTTGCAGTGAATGGTCACTATCACTTCTCGGACTCTGATCGGGTGTACCAGTTCCGTATTAATTTCCGCCGCCGCAGGAAACTGATCGAGGTCCTGGACGAGTCCAATCCGTGGCTGGAGCCGATGCAGGAATCCCCGGACAGCCCCTTCTGTCTGCGCAAACTTGGGGCAGAAATACCTCAAAGTGGCTTTGTGTGTGGTAAGGACAGAAGAGTTGGCTCCTCCCTGCGATCTGTATTGGGAACGCAAGAATTGTACCCTACAAGCAATCGCTGCATTCTGGTTGTAATTCAGTTTTGTCAGCAGGTGGCGGCAAAGTACCAACTTTTATTTGCTTTTCCACTGGTGTGTGTGTGTGTGTGTGTGTGTGTGTGTGTGTGTGTTTTTTATATATATTATTAGTATTATTAGTATTATCCCACACCTGCAAGCGAGCTGGGATGCGTGGGGCTGCCATTCACAATGAATGTCGGCCCCGTGCATCTCCTAGGTGCAGTGCGTTTTTCACTTGGTGTGGGAATTGCTGTGATTCCTGCAGCCACGCATAGGTGTGAACCTGTCATAAGTTGTGGGGTGGGGTCTCCATGGGTTGGACTTGTCTTTCCTAGTACATTCCTCAGATGATCAATTGGATTGAGATCTGGAGAATTTGGAGGCCAATTCAACACCTCAAGCTTGCTGTGTTCAAGTATTCTTGCAGTGTGGTCGGGTGCATTATCCTGCTGAGACCACTGCTATCAGGGAATACCGTTTAAGGTTTTCCAGTAGAACATTACCGAAGGCAATCGCACGGCTGCATCCGGCTTGCCTCCTTCCCGTACTCCATCCTGGTGCCCTCTCTTCCCCAGGTAAGTGAAGCACACACCTGGCCATCCACATGATGTAAAAGAATGTGATTCCTCAGACCAGGCCACCTTCTTCCTTTGCTCCGTGGTCACATCCCCATTGTAGGCACTTTTGGCTGTGGGCGCCCTGACCAGTCTGTGGCTACACAGCCCCATACACCACAATGCAAATTATTATTTTTTTTTCAAACGCGACTACAGGGATGTTCCCTTGTTGCCTAATATCCCACCGACTTTCAGATGCCATTGAAACTAGATTATCAATGTCTCTCCCTTTTACCTGCCAATGGTCATAAAGTTATGGCTGATTGGTTTATGTAGCTATATAGAACTAATTTTGTTTGTTCTTTTTTTCTCAGCGGGCGATCCAAACCCTGAGCCTTCGCCAGAAATACCCAGCACTATGGGGTCGGAGTTCTGTTACAGTCTTTATTCGCCCCCCAAACCTGTCGCGTCACTCCCTTCAGGTGAGAACTGAAGTTTTTATACTGTTGGGTTGGGTTTTGTTGGGTTGGGTTTTGTTGGGTTGGGTTTTGTTGGGTTGGGTTTTGTTGGGTTGGGTTTTGTTGGGTTGGGTTTTGTTGGGTTGGGTTTTGTTGGGTTGGGTTTTGTTGGGTTGGGTTTTGTTGGGTTGGGTTTTGTTGGGTTGGGTTTTGTTGGGTTGGGTTTTGTTGGGTTGGGTTTTGTTGGGTTGGGTTGTGTTGGGTTGGGTTGGGTTGGGTTGGGTTTTGTTGGGTGAACTCTCATTGAGACAGGTTTGAGATTGTGGCTTATCTAAGGAGGCTTTGGAGAGGGAGTAGACCACACTAGAGTGTTTTTGTATTTTTATTTATTTTTTGACCTGCAGTCAAAAGTCAGATCCAGAGATATATTGCCCTACATATACTGTTCCTGCTAGTGCTGAGCTTATTCCCTTCACGTTCTGGGGTGACAACACTTTGCTGACAACTTTGCAGCGTTGTCAGCTCTCTGATCTGTGCCTTCAGTCTTCTTTGGAAGAACATCGTTGCTTACATCACCGGGTACACCCTAGAGGCCTTGTCGGCTTTGTATGTGATTTTATTGAGTGGTCTATAGATGGCCCATTCATATTCCAGAAACTTAACATTTGTAAGGTCATCAAGCTTCACAGGTCAACAGCCCTCTAATAACAAATTGGCAGGTGACTGTGTAACCCAGCTGCTTAAAACGCAATGTGAGGGTATGGGGCTTGACAGGGGTTAATTGCTCAAAAGACTGGCCAGACGGGATTACAATTTTGCAAATGAGACAACCCATGTGTTCAGTTCTAATTGGCCAGAATGAAATGCTTGTATGATACACTTAACTAAATTTTTCTGTCTGTTTTAGTGCTGAAGAAGCCAGTGACAGTGGAGGAGCTGTTGGCACCAGGAGCACCATATATTAGGAAGACGCTGAGTGTAAGTAGCTGGTGGGGATATTGTTGTATATTGTCAGGAATTTCTTTATGTAGACCTGTGAAGTTACTGATTCACTTCATAATCTGAGTATTCAGACCCCCTTAAATTTTTCACTCTTTGTTATATTGCAGCCATTTGCTAAAATCATTTAAGTTCATTTTTTTCCTCATTAATGTACACACAGCACCCCATATTGACAGAAAAACACAGAATTGTTGACATTTTTGCAGATTTATTAAAAAAGAAAAACTGAAATATCACATGGTCCTAAGTATTCAGACCCTTTGCTCAGTATTTAGTAGAAGCACCCTTTTGATCTAATACAGCCATGAGTCTTTTTGGGAAAGATGCAACAAGTTTTTCACACCTGGATTTGGGGATCCTCTGCCATTCCTCCTTGCAGATCCTCTCCAGTTCTGTCAGGTTGGATGGTAAACGTTGGTGGACAGCCATTTTTACGTCTCTCCAGAGATGCTCAATTGGGTTTAAGTCAGGGCTCTGGCTGGGCCATTCAAGAACAGTCACGAATTTGTTGTGAAGCCATTTCTTTGTTATTTTAGCTGTGTGCTTAGGGTCATTGTCTTGGAAGGTAAACCTTCGGCCCAGTGTGAGGTCCTGAGCACTCTGGAGAAGGTTTTCATCCAGGATATCCCTGTACTTGGCCGCATTCATCTTTCGCTCAATTGCAACCAGTTGTCCTGTCCCTGCAGCTGAAAAAACACCCCCACAGCATGATGCTGCCACCACCATGCTTCACTGTTCGGACTGTATTGGACAGGTGATGAGCAGTGCCTGGTTTTCTCCACACATACCGCTTAGAATTAAGGCCAAAATTCTATCTTGGTCTCATTAGACCAGAGAACCATATTTCTCACCATCTTGGAGTCCTTCAGGTGTGTGTGGCGTTTGTGTGTGGGGGTGTTTTTTTTTTTTTTTTTTTTTTTGTTTTTTTTTTTTTTTTTTTTTTTTTGCAAACTCCATGCGGGCTTTCATGTGTCTTGCACTGAGGAGAGGCTTCTGTCGGGCCACTCTGCCATAAAGCCCTGACTGGTGGAGGCTGCAGTGATTGACTTTCTCCCATCTCCCGACTGAATCTCTGGAGCTCAGCCACAGTGTCTTTGGGTTCTCCTTTACCTCCCTCACCAAGGCTCTTCTCCCCCGATAGCTCAGTTTGGCCGGATGGCCAGCTCTAGGAAGGGTTCTCGTCCCAAACATCTTCCATTTAAGGATTATGGAGGCCACTGTGCTCTTAGGAACCTTAAGTGCAGCAGAATTTTTTTTGTAACCTTGGCCAGATCTGTGCCTTGCCACAATTCTGTCTCTGAGCTCTTCAGGCAGTTCCTCTGACCTCATGATTCTCATTTGCTCTGACATGCACTGTGAGCTGTAAGGTCTTGTATAGACAGGTGTGCGGCTTTCCTAATCAAGTCCAATCGGTATAATCAAACACAGCTGGACTCGAAGGTGTAGAACAGGGATATGTAATTAGTTGACCTCCAGCTGTTTCAAAACTACAAGTCCCATCATGCCTCTGCCCCTGGCTGTCATGCTTGTGGCTGTCAGTCTTGCTATGCCTCATGGAACTTGTAGTTCTGCAACAGCTGGAGGTCCGCTATTTGCCTGTCCCTGGTGTAGAACCATCTCAAGGATAATCAGAAGAAATGGACAGCACCTGAGTTAAATATGAGTGTCACAGCAAAGGATCTGAATACTTAGGATCATGTGATATTTCATTTTTTCTTTTTTAATAAATCTGCAAAAAATGTCAATTCTGTGTTCTGTCAATTTGGGATGCTGTGTGTACATAGAGGGAAAAAAATGAACTTAAATGATTTTAGCAAATGGCTGCCATATAACAGAGTGAAAAGTTTAAGGGGGTCTGAATACTTTCTGTCCCCACTGTGTGTATGTATAAATAAATTTTTTTTTCTCTCAATTGTAAATATGAGTAGTGTTTGTTTTTTGTTTTTTTTTTGTTTTTGTTTTTTTCCCACCACCCTAGATCGATGCCGATGCTCTTGGCTGGGGTTTTATAGCTCGTGGAAAAGGTCCATGTCACATCCAGGCAGTCGATGCTAGAAGTCCAGCTGCTGCTGCCGGAGTCAAGGTACCGTATGGATTCTGTTCTCATGTCAATCTAAAGAATATTCAGGTGTGTGATGGTGACCCTTGTTTGGGTTGGTGTATAGTGGTGCCCTCTGATCAAGTTGATGTAGTATGGATGACCCTTGTTGAATAGAGTGGTGTAATCAGTTGTTGATGTATGCTGGTGACCCTGTGTTGATTGGGTTGGTGTATGGTGATGCTCTTAGTTTATGTATGATGGTGAGATATTATATATATATATATATATATATTTGTATGTGACCCCATTGTATGATGTTGTCCTGGTTGGTGTATGATGGTGCCCTTTGTTGATTTGGGTTGGTGTATAGAGGTGGTATCAGCTGTTGTATGCTAGGGGCTCATGTGTGGTGGTGTGCTCTGTTTTCCTGGTTGGTGTATGATGGTGCTCTGTTGCTGATCAGGTTGATGTATGTTAGGGCCCTTCGGTGGTGGTGCCCTCTGATGTCCTTGTTTGTTTATGATGGTGCTCTTACCGTATCTCACAAGTGAGTACATCCCTCACATATTTGTAAATATTTTATTTGTTTTCATGTGGCAACACTGAAGAAATTACTACTTTACAGCTTGTATAACAGTGTAAATTTGCTGTCCCCTCAAAATAACTCAACACACAGCCATTAATGTCTAAACCGCTGGCAACAAAAGTGAATACACCCCTATTTGAAAATGTCCAAATTGGGCCTAAAGTGTCAATATTTTTTTTTGTGTGGCCACCATTATTTTCCAGCACTGCCTTAACCCTCTTGGGCATGGGGTTCACCAGAGCTTCACAGGTCACCACTGGAGTCCTTCCACTCCTCCATGACGACATCACAGAGCTGGTGGATGTTAGAGACCTTGCAATCCCCCACCTTCTTTTAGCAAGTTAGTGGTCATCTTGGAGGTGTTTGGGGTCATTCTGTTGGAATGCGGCCCAGTCTCTGAAGAGAGGGGATCATGCTCTGCTTCGGTATGTCACAGTACATGTTGGCATTCATGGTTCCCTCAATGAACTGTAGCTCCCCAGTGCCGGCAGCACTCATGCAGCTCCAGACCATCAACCTCCCACCGCCATGTTTGACTGTAGACAAGACACAGTTGTCTTTGTACTCCTCATCTTGTTGCCGTCGCACATGCTTCACACCATCTGAACCAAATAAGTTTATCAGACCACAGGACATGGTTCCAATAATCCATGTCCTTAGTCTGCTTGTCTTCAGCAAACGATTTACGGGCTTTCCTGTGCATCTCTAGAGGCTTCCTTCTGGGACGACAGCCATGCAGACCAATTTGATTCCATGTGCGGCGTATGGTCTGAGCACTGACAGGCTGACTAACATAGTTGTATGATGACCCCTGTTGAATGATATGCTCTGTTAATGATCAGGTCAGATGATATTATATGCTGGGTGCCAATGTTGTGTGATTGTGCCCTCTGATGTTCTGGTTGGTGTATAATGGTGCTCTCTTGTTCAGATACGCCAGTTTATCCTATCGGTTAATGAGATCAACTGTCTTGAGCTGGACTACTGTGTCATCCACAAACTTATTGTGTCCGGACCACAGAAGCTCATCCTTGAGGTTCTGGAGCCCATTGACTGACTTGAAAGCTTCTCCTGGCTAATCTCTTCTAATGTACCTTTTTGAATGTTGTGTTTTTATCTAAGCTGAAATTCACCAAATGGCAAAAATAAAAAATTTTTTTCCACCTTTGTATAAAATGTGGTGTCTTCATTTTTGTCAAGGGGTGTTCCCCCCCCCCCCCCCCCTTTCCTATATTTTCATTATACAGTGCCTTTGAAAAAGTATTCATACCCCTTGACATTTTCCACATTTTGTCATGTTACAACCAAAAACATAAATGTATTTTTATTGTGACTTTCTGTGATAGACGCACACAAAGTGGCACATAATTGTGAAGTGGAAGGAAAATGATGGTTTTCAACATTTTTGTACAAATGTTAAGTGTGGCATGCATTTGTATTCAGCCCCCCTGAGTCAATACTTTGTATAACCTCCTTTCACTGCAATTACAGCTGCAAGTCTTTTTGGAGATGTCTCAACCAGTTTTGCATATCTAGAGAAACTTTTGCCTATTCTTTGCGAGATAGCTCAAGCTCTGTCAGATTGGATGAACAGCAATTTTCAAGTCTTGCCACAGATTCTCAATTGGATTTAGGTCTAAACTTGGACTGGGCCATTCTAACACATGAATATGCTTTGATCTAAACCATTCCATTGTAGCTCTGGCTGTTTGTTTAGGGTCGTTGTCCTTCTGGAAGGTGAACCTCCGCCCCAGTCTCTTTTGCAGACTATACCAACTTTTCTTTTAAGATTGCCCTGTATTTGGCTCCATCCATCTTCCCATCAACTCTGACCAGCTTCCCTGTTTAAGAAAAGCATCCCCACAATGGAATACGGCCACCACCATGTTTCACAGTGGGGATGGCATGTTCAGGGTCATGTGCAGTGTTTGTTTTCTGCTGCACATAGTGTTTTTGCTTTTAGGCCAAAAGTTGAATTTAGCTCATCTGACCAGGGCACCTTCTTCCACATGTTTGTGTCCCCCATGTGGCTTCTCGGAAACTGAAAACGGGATTTATGACTTTCTTTGAAACATGGCCTTTTTCTTGCCACTCTTCCATGAAGGCCAGATTTGTGGAATGCATGACTCATACAAGGGGCTGCACATACAGGGGTTCTTCCAAAGAAGTGGCGTTCTTAAAAAAAAAAAAAAAAAAAAAAGTGGCACTTCTGCTCTTGCTCCATCCATCTGAACATTTTCTTCTCTCTTCACAGGTAATCTGCGTTTTATATTCCCATGTCCTGCAAACTGAAAATTAACTGACCGCTTACATACATTTTTGGTAATCTGTTTGTCACTGCTGTTTCAACTACATCTGTAGCCATGCTTACATTATTTCAATGTTTATTTAGCCATTAAGTCTTGCCTAAATTATGGGTTTCCTTATCTTTACAATTTTGGCCTTTTAGTCCCCTTGCAGTTTGATTGTGGTGTGAAAGTTATGCCCTGCTTGCTGTGTTCCTAATATGCCCTCCTAATTGATTAATTGCCAGATTCCATCCACACCCAACACAGTATATAACAAGGCTTTCTTTACGGGGGAGCACATACAGGGGTTCTTCCAAAGAAGTGGCGTTTTTAAAAAAAAAAAGTGTCACTTCTGCTCTTGCACTTCAGCGATTTGCACAAAGCAAACCATAGATTGCAGGTGATCTCATTTTCATATTATCTCTCCTTCTCTGAAACATGCACTCTACCTCTCCTCCTCTTCACAATTGCAGCCTCTTTCCTCAAGCTCTCTTTTTTCTACATCCCTCTGCTCCACCACACAATCTGTACATATCACCCTCACTTCTCCCCTCCCCCTATTACTGCACTCATCACCTCTTTCTAACTCTAAGCCCACTTGCTAACATACCCCCCAGGATACTGAAGCATGTCCCCTCATACAAATCATATTCTCATATTGCCTCCCTTACTCTTCTGCTTCTCCTAATCGCTGGAGATATCTCCCCAAACCCTGGGCCTCCCTTATTTAACTGTACCCAACACACCCATCACCCTACATCCTCTGGCAGTAGTCGCAATCTACACAATTTAGTCTCCATGCCTCTTCTTCCCAACACCAGCCTTCCTCTCTCCTGCGCCCTTTGGAACGCCCGCTCTGTCTCCAACAAACTCACTGCTGTTCATGACCTCTTTATCACTAATTCCTTCAATCTACTTGCTCTCACCGAAACCTGGCTCCACAAATATGACACCCCTTCTCTTGCTTCCCTCTCCCAGTGTGGCCTTCACTGGACTCACTCCCCTAGGCCTAATGGACGCAAGGGAGGTGGAGTGGGATTCCTCCTATCCCCCCAGAGCGCCTTCCAGGTTATTCACCCTCCTCCCTCTTTTTCCGTCTCATCATTCGAAGCCCACTGTATACGTCTATTCTCTCCTTCTTCCCTAAGAATTGCTGTGATCTACCGGCCCCCTGGACCATTATCTTGCCTTGAGTTTTCTGCCTGGCTACCCTACTTTCTCTCTTCGGAAATTCCCACGATCCTTCTCGGTGATTTCAACATCCCTGCTAATACAAACACTACTGCTACTTCTAAACTTCTTAGTCTAACCTCTTCATTTGACCTGAAGCAATGGGTACAGGCTTCTACTCACTCTGGCAACACCCTTGACCTTGTATTCTCCTACCTATGCACTCCATGCAACTTCTCAAACAATCTTTTTCCTCTCTCCGACCACCATCTTATTAGTTTCTCTCTCCCCCTGTCTTCCACCACCTTTCCCTCCAATCGCCTAACCATCACCCGTAGAAACTTTCGCAACTAAAACTCCTCTCTCCTCCTACTGACCACCTCTATGACAAAATCTCTCCCCTGTCCTGCCCCAACCAAGCCACATCCATCTACAATAAATCTCTGTCCACCACCCTGGACAAGCTCGCTCCCCTCACTACACACAGAATCAGGCCTCGACCCCCTACAACCCTGGCAAACAGATGACACAAAGTCTCAAAAAACGTAGTCGTGCTCTTGAGCGTCTGTGGCACAAGACTAAGTCTCTCAAAGACTTCAATCAATACAAATCTGCCCTCCAAAAATACTATTCTTTCCTCCACACTGCCAAGCAAACCTATTTTACAACTCTTATTAACACCTTCTCATCCAATCCCCGTAAACTCTTCTCTACCTTCAACTCTCTACTTTGTCCTCCACCCACTGACTCACTCACTGCCCAGGAGATTGCTAATCACTTCAAAAAACAAGATTGATACAATCCGTGATGAAATCTCCATTCTACAGGTATCGACCCCAGCTAAGACCCCATGTCAACAGGTACAACTGACACTCCCCCTATTCAAGTCTGCTACTACAGATGAAGTTACTAAACTCCTCTCTATCGCCCACCTAACTACCTGGACCCTATTCCCTCTCAAAAGCTACGGTCACCCTCTGACCCCATCCTACACTCTCTAACCCACATCTTCAATCTCTCCCTCACCTCTGGCATCTTCCCCGACGCTCTAAAACATGCACTGATCACCCCCATACTCAAAAAGCCGTCCTTGGACCCTATAAATCTTAACAACCTACGCCCTATCTCCTTGCTCCCCTTTTCCTCTAAACTCCTTGAGCGCCTGGTTTACAACCAACTGAGTGACCACCTCATTAAAAACGACCTTCTTGATCCCCTTCAATCTGGATTCTGCCCTCAACACTCCACAGAAACTGCTCTTTTAAAACTCACAAATGACCTACTAACTGCAAAAACCAACGGACACTATTCTGTACTCCTACTTCTGGATCTTTCAGCTGCCTTTGACACGGTTGACCACCCCCTCCTCCTCAAAAAACTTTACTCCCTCGGTCTCCGTGACTGCTCTTCAGTGGCTCTCATCCTACCTATCCCAACGCACCTTCAGTGTCACTTACAATTCTACTTCCTCCACTCCTCTTCCCTTCTCTGTCGGGGTCCCCCAAGGTTCTGTTCTTGGACCTCTTTTATTTTCAATCTACACCTCTTCCCTGGGTCAGCTGATAGCCTCTCATGGCTTTCAATATCATTTCTATGCTGATGACACGCAAATCTATCTCTCCACCCCTCAACTCACTCCATCAGTCTCCTCACGCATCACTAACTTACTAACCAACATATCTGTATGGATGTCACACCACTTCCTCAAACTCAACTTGTCCAAAACTGAGCTTATAATATTTCCTCCCCCACGTGCCTCTTCCCTTGACTTCTCTGTCAAGAGCAATGGCAAAACCATCCACCCGTCCCCACATGTCAGGGTGCTAGGTGTTATCCTGGACTCTGAACTCTCCTTTCAGCCCCACATCCAATCACTTTCCAAAGCTTGCCGCCTCAACCTCCGCAACATCTCTAAACTACGTCCCTTTCTAACCAATGAAACCACAAAGCTCCTGATTCACTCCCTGGTTATCTCTCGCCTTGACTATTGCAACTCGCTCCTCATTGGCTTACCTCTAAATAGACTATCCCCCTTCAGTCCATCATGAATGCTGCTGCCAGACTTATCCACCTTACAAACCGCTCAGGGTCTGCTACCCCTCTCTGCCAATCCCTCCATTGGCTGCCACTCGCCCAACGAATTAAATTCAAAATACTAACAATAAGTTACAAAGCCATCCACAACTCTGCCCCCAGCTACATCACTAACCTAGTCTCAAAATACCAACCTAATCGCCATCTCCGTTCCTCCCAAGACCTCCTGCTTTCTAGCTCCCTCATCACCTCCCATATCCGCCTCCGGGACTTCTCCCGAGCCTCGCCCATCCTCTGGAATTCCCTACCCCAATCTGTCAGACTGTCTCCAAATTTATCCACTTTTAGGCGATCCCTAAAAACCTTCCTCTTCAGAGAAGCCTATCCTGCTTCCATCTAACAACTGCACTATTTTCTCCATTAGCTCATCCCCCACAGCTATTACCCTTTTGTATAACTTGACCCTCCCTCCTAGATTGTAAGCTCTAACGAGCAGGGCCCTCTGATTCCTCCTGTAATGAATTGTATTGTCTGCCCTAATGTTGTAAAGCGCTGCGTAAACTGTCGGCGCTATATAAATCCTGTATAATAATAATAATAATAGCTGTCCTGTGGACAGATTCTCCCCTCTGAGCTGTGGATCTCTGCAGCTCCTCTAGAGTTACCATGGACCTCTTGGCTGCTTCTCTGATTTAATGTTGTCCTTGCCCGGCCTGTCAGTTTAGGTGGATGGCCATGTCTTGGTCGATTTGCAGTTGTGCCATACTCTTACAGTTTTCGAATGATGGATTGAACAGTGCTCTGTGAGATGTTCCAAGCTTAGGCTATAAAAATAAAAAAATCCCAACTCTGCTTTAAACTGCTCCACCCTTTTTCTTTTTTTTTTTTTTTTTTTTTTTTATCCCTGCCCGGTCTGGTGTGTTCTTGGCCTTCATGATGCGGTTTGTTTACTAAGGTTCTTTAACAAACCAGAGGCCTTCACATAACAGCTTTATTTATACTGATATTAAATTGCACACAGGTGGACTCTATTTACTATCTAGGTGACTTCTGAAGGCAACTGGTTCCACTAGATTTTAGTTTGTACTCAGCCCTTTTACTTGGATACTACCAACGCATGCCACACTTTTCAGATATTTGGGAAAAAAAGCATTTTCCTTCCAATTCACAATTATGTCACTTTGTGTTGGTCTATCACATAAAATACATTTGTTTTTTGGTTATAACATGACAATGTGGAAATTTTCAAGGGGTATAAATACTTTTTTTCAAAGTACTGTAGATCAGCCATTCTTCACCAGGGCTCTGTGGAAATGTAGGGATTCTCAACAGATTGTTGGGGTTCCCTGTGGTTGACTTGCCACCCAGTGGTACCTACATTTTAGCCAGGTGTAGGGCCATTTGGCAGAGCCAGCAGCATGAGACCAATGAATTTGTATTTTATTTTTTCCCTCCTTCCTTAAGCATATTTCTGACCACTGTAAGGGGTGCACGTTCTTCCCAATCACCAATGTAAGGCACTTTTCAATGAATTGGTTTCCCGAAGACCTGAAATATTTCAAGGGTTCTTCTGGGATAAAGGTTGGGACTGGGAGGCTGGTATAAACACTGAGACCACCTCCCTGCTCTCGGAAGGTGGGCAGCCACAGGGCTGAAGCCATAGATCAGAGCTCTGTGGGGCCAAACTATCCCTTCCAGGACTCTTTTTGTACTTTACAGTAAAGATGGTTCTTATTGATATTGCCTGTATATTTTGTGATCATTCTGCTGCAGAATAAATTTGGGGCCAATTGCATGCCTCCCTGATGGATAAAGATCTACCTGTATTTCTCAGCATTGAGGACTGTACGCAGTGGTCAAGCCAAGGAAATGCAGCAGATGAGAAACCTCATGCTCCCATTCAACATCAGAAGATGTCCAGCAGTGCCATTAGCACAGAACTGGCAGAAAAAAAACAGTGGGACCCAGGTATACCTATCTACTGTCCAAAGAGGTCTGGCCAGAAGTAGTCTTCATGGAAGAATTGTGGCCAATACCTCTGGAAACCAGGCTAAGCAACTCAACTATGCATGAAAACGGGAACTGGTGTGCAGAAATATGGCAGCAGGTGCTCTCGACTTAGTCAAAATTTGAAATATGTGGCTGTAGCAGGAGGCAGTTTGTCAGTGAAGGGCTGGTAAGCGGTAAGATGAGTGGCTGCAGCTAACTGTGAAGCATGGTGGTGGATCATTGCAAGATTGGAGCTGCATTTTTTGCAAGTAGAGTTGGAGATTTTGTCAGGTTCCATCGTGTCCTCAATGCCTGAGAAATACAGGCAGATACTTATCCATTGTGCCATACCATCGGGGAGGTGTGTGTCTGGGTGGTTGTCCTGCTGCAGAATAAATTTAGGGCCAAACAGACAGCCAGTGTCGTTAAAAACTGTGTGAAGAACAATGAGTCCTGGAAGAGATGGCTCTCACACACAGAGCCCTGACCTCAGCATTGTGGCGTCTGTCTGGGATTACATGAAGAGAAAGAAGGATCTGAGGCAGCCAACATCTTCAGAAGATCTGTTCTTATTTCTCCAAGATGTTTGGAACAACCTGCCAAGTTCCTTCAACAACTGTGCAAGTTTTGCCTAGAAGAATTGATGCTGGTTTGAAGGCAAAGGATAGTCACACCAAATTTTGATTTTGAACTCTCTTCTGTTCATTTTACTTTTATTTATTGATAAAAATAAACTATTTAATACTTATTTTTTTTTCCTGAAGGCATTCTTCATTTTACAGTATTTTCACACCTGCCTCAAACAGTACTGTATGTAGAATTTAAAAATGTATTTCTATATATATTTTTAATATAGTTGAGTCACTAATTTTCCCATTTTTATTTATATATATATATATATATATATATATATATATATATATATATATATATATACACTATCCTAATTTAATACACTTTTATATTGTGCTCTTATTGATACAAATTATTTCACACACAGGTTCACTTTAGTTTGTTTAAAGATTTTCGTATAAAGCGTAGATTTCATTCCCTGGCTTCCCAGGGCACATCTATCATTAAATGTATAATTGAACGGCCATAAAGGTTTTGGTGGAATGGCTGTTCACAAACATTTCATAAATTATCTTTTGATTGGCCGCAACGGCGTCTGCAAACTCTTCTCGCTTTGTGTGATACTTCTCCACCCACACATCCTCCCCCGGAACATCGGGAAAGGTCTGCGAGGCAGGAGAAGGGTTGAATCACTTCAAACTTTGCAAAAACTTTTTAATTTTATCATTTTTCTTTATCCGTAATATATTTTTTTTTTCTTTCTGTTGTGTGGATTTAAAGGGTAACTCCACTCTGTTAAAGATTACTTGAACCAAAGAGATGGGAACTATTTACCTGCCAAGGGTGGGGGCTGTTGTTTGGCCACACCCTTGTTACATTATTTGGCTGTATAGGATAACAAGGGTCATGTTTTGGTGCCACTGCCCCACCCACTTTCTGCAGGTTTGAACTCCTACAGGCGCTCACAGCTATGGTGAGGTCTCCTCCCACCCATCAACTTGCAGAGCAGCCACACCCACCACAGGATTGAGTTTTCAACCTACAGTGGACAAAATTATTTGATTCCCCCTGCATATTTTGTAAGTTTGCCCACTTACAAAGAAATGAAGGGTCTATGATTTTTATCATAGGTGTATTTTTATAAATGATAGAGACAGAATATCAACCAAAAATCCAGAACACATGATACAAATGTTATGAACTGAGTTGCAGTTCAGTGAGTAAAATATTTTATCCCCAAGCAAAACATGACTTGGTACGTGGTGCAGAAACCCTTGTTGGCCAGCACAGAGGTCAGACGTTTCTTGTAGTTGGTGACCAGGTTTGCACACATCTCAGGAGGGATTTTGGTCAACTTTTCTTTATAGATCATCTCTAAATCCTTAAGGTTTCGTGGCTGTCGCTTGGCAACTTGAACTTTCAGCTCCCTCTATACATTTTCTGTAGGATTAAGGTCTGGGGACTGGCTAGGCCATTCCATGACCTTTTTAATGTGCTTTTTATTGAGCCACTCCATTGTTGCCTTGGCAGTATGTTTTGGGTCATTGTCATGCTGGAAGACCCATCTTCTGGCTGAGGGAAGAAGGTTCTCATCCAAGATTTTACAATACATGACCCCAACTATTGGCCCCTCAATGCGCGGCAAAGTCGACCTGTACCTTTTTTAACAGGGAAAGCCCCAAAGCATAATGTTTCCACCTCTGTGCTTGACTGTAGCGATGGTGTTCTTGGGCTCATAGTCGGAATTTTTCTTCCTCCAAACACAAAGGGTGGAGTTAATGACAAGGAGCTCAATTTTGGTCTCATCTGACCGCAGCACTTTCTCACAATCCTCCTCTGAATCATTTAGGTGGGTTTTTTAATTTTTTTTGGGGGGGGCAAACTTCAGATGGACCTGTACATGTGCCTTCTTGAGGAGGGGGACCTTGGGGGGCGCTGCATGATTTCAATCCATGGTGGCGTATTTTGTTACCAATGGTTTGTTTCGCTGTGGTCCCAACTGCCTTGAGATCATTCACAAGCTCCTCCCATGTAGTTCTAGGCTGATCCCTGACTTTTCTCATGATCATCCTTACCCCATGAGGCAAAATCCTGCATGGAGCTCCAGAACGAGGGCGATTTATGGTTATTTTGTATTTCTTCCATTTTGCAAATAATCGCTCCAACAGTTGTCTCCTTCTCACCAAGCTTCTTGCTGATGGTCTTGTAGCCCATTCCAGCCTTGTACAGGTCTACAATCTTGTCCCTGGTGTCCTTTGGCAGCTCCTTGGTCTTGCCCATGATAGTGAGGTTTGAATGGAATTAAGAGATTCTGTGGACAGGTGTCCTTCCCCATATTTTTTTTTTTTTTTTTTTTTTTACCTTTTTTATACACCTAACGAGTTGTCATTAGAAACACCTTAAATTGAAAGGACTAATCTGTGTGCCTGTGCCACATGTACCCTACTAGTCTGTGGGAGCCAGAATATTGTTGGTTGGTAGCGGATCAAATACTTATTTTACTCACTGAACTGCAGCTCCCATTTATAAAATGTTATGTGTTTTTTCTGGATTTTTGGTTGATATTCTGTGTCTACCATTTGAAATACACCTATGATAAAAATTTATAGACCCTTCATTTCTTTGTAAGTGGGCAAACTTACAGAATCTGCAGAGGATCAAATGCTTTTTCCCACTGTATTAGCCACCTGCCAACCAGCTGCCGTCATTATACTGTGGCAGGTCGGCGCTATTGTGTGAAACGCTGTAGGTCGCTTTATGCAATAGATACAGTGGTCGTGCGCATGGCTCCTCAGAGAGCCAGAACGGGGATCTGTCAATGTAAATGGACAGATCCTTGTTCTACCAGGAGAGTTCAGAGTAATTGTCTGTTCCTAGTGATCAGGAACAGCGATCTCTGTGTACTCCGTCAGTCCCCCCCCCCCCACAGTTAGAAACACCTCCCTAGAGAACACTTAACCCTTTGATTGCCCCCTAGTGTTAACCCCTTCCCTACCAGTGTCATTTATACAGTAATCGGTGCATTTTTACAGCACTGATCGCTGTATAAATGTCACTGGTCCCAAAAAAGTGTCTGATCTGTTCGCCACAATGTCGCAGTCCCACTAAAAATCGCTGATCACCGCCATACGGCCTTTTGGCTAAGATCAAGTGTAGTACTATAAAAAAAAAAAAATAATAAAAATGCCATAAATCTATCCCCTATTTTGTAGACACTATAACTTTTGCGCAAACCAATCAATATACGCTTATTGCGATATTATTATATATTTATGGTAAAAATATGTAGTAGCATACATATTGGCCTAAACTGATGAATAAATTTTGTTTTTTTACTATTTTTTTGTCTCAATATTTTTATTGAAATTTCAAATAGAAGGGAAAAATTACAGTCATAGAAATATAAGATTGTTAATGATGATCAAAAATAATCATATTACACGTGCAGGGTGTATTTAAATGACACTTATAAATTATTCAACTCAGGATAATATAACATCGAGGAAAATAACTCAAAAAGTCAAGGGAATGAAAAGAAGAGAGAGAAAAAAAAAATTAAATATTTTTTTTTGTTTTTTGATATTTATTATAGCAAAAAGTAAAAAAAAAAAATTATTTTTTAAATTGTCGGTCCTTCCTTCCTTTTTTTTTTTTTTTTTTTTTTTTGTTTTTTTTTGTTTTTTTTTTTTTTGTTTATAGCCCAAAAAATAAAAACTGCAGAGGTGATCAAATACCACCAAAAAAAAGTTCTATTGGTGGGGGGGAGGACATATTTTCTGTGGGTACTACGTCGCACGACCGCGCAATTGCCAGTTAAAGTGGCGCAGTGCCAAATCGCAAAAAATGGCCTGGTGAGACTGGGTTCCTGTACATATACGTCGGCACTCTAAAGATGGATATCTCGGTAACGGCAGCAGCTGCTGCCACAGCCGAGGTATCCATCTTTTCAGTGGGCGGTCCTGTTTACGATAATGGTGGTCTCTGCAGTGGATTCGCTGCGAGATCACTGTTATCGGCGGCGGGAGAAGGCCTGCGCCCTCTGCCCCTTACCGGAGCCGTCTGCAGCGGTGAAGGCGATCGGGTCCTATCCATGGCTGGGAATGGAGACGAGTGAGGGAAAGATGGGCCCCACCCGTCTCCATACCATAGCAGGGCGGAAGCGACGTCAAAACGTCATACGTCCTTAAAGGCACATTTTTTTTTTTTTGTTGTCATTTTTTCAAATGACAACAGATCTCATATTTAAGAGGACCTGTCATGCTTTTTTCTATTACAAGGGAAGTTTACATTTTTCTATTACAAGGGAAGTTTACATTACTTGTAATAGGAATAAAAGTGACACAATTTATTTATTTATTTTTTTAAATTAAAAAAAGTTTTTTAAAATCAAAGTAAAATAAATAAGAAAAACATTTTTCTTAACGCGTCCTGTCCCGATGATCTCACGCGCAGAAGCGAACACATACGTGAGTAGCGCCCGCATATAAAGATGGTGTTCAAACCACACATGTGAGGTATCGCCGCGATCGTTCGAACGAGAGCAATAATTCTACCCCTAGACCTCCTCTGTAACTCAAAACATGCAACCTGTAGAATTTTTTAAAACGTCGCCTATGAAGATTTTTAAGGGTAAAAGTTTGACGCCATTCCACGAGCGGGCGCAATTTTGAAGTGTGACATGTTGGGTATCAATTTACTCGGTGTAACATTATCTTTCACAATATAAAAAAAAATTGGGCTAACTTTACTGCTGTCCTTATTTTTTTTAATTCAAAAAAGTGAATTTTTCCCCAAAAAAGTGCGTTAGTAAGACCGCTGCGCAAATATGGTGTGACAAAAAGTATTGCAACGACCGGCATTTTATTCTCTAGGGTGTTAGAACCCCCAAACATTATACATTTTTTTTTTCTAAGTAATTTTCTAGCAAAAAAACTTGTTTTTAACGTGTAAACACCGAGTCTGAAAAACAGGCCCGGTCCTTAAGTGGTTAAAGAAATAAAAATGTCGCTGGTAATTTTAAAACGGTTGAGTGTAGTTCTTCTTCATATTGATGTTTTGACGTCCCCCTACACACCAGCTGCAATTTCAAGTCATGCTCATGGTACATCTACCATCCATTAGCTGCTGGCACAGGAAAGGGACAGAACAGGGGTGAATGGGTACAGCAGCTCTAATAGTGTCATGTTTCATGTGTTTTGGGGGAAGATGTAAAGGAACCAATGATCAGGAATGTCAGGAAGCAGGACGAAGGCGAATGTGGGATAAGGAAAAAAAAAAGGCGCGTTGTTTGGGGTTAGACTAGTGACACCATAAAAGATATATAGGAGTATGCAGTAACCAATCGTGTTCATCCTCTATTCTTCTGAACTGTAGTTGCAGAATGAAAGCCAGTTCTGATTGGCTGTAAGAGATAATGATACTTTACTAACAGTGGCCAGTAAAAATTATGGGGGGTGGTTTACTAAAACTGGAGCGTGCAAAATCTGGTCCAGCTCTCCATAGAAACCAATCAGCTTTCAGGTTTTATTGTCAAAGCTTAACTGAACAAGGTGAAGTTAGAAGATGATTGGCTACCATGCACAGATTTTGCATACTCCAGTTTTAGTAAATCGACCCCACAGCATCTACTACCGCTCTTCCACAGCAGAAGACTGAATGTTGGAAATAAAATATTCATGGAGCTTCTCCTAACATGCTGTTGCTGAGATTGTGATCCCTAACCCATGTCTAGGTTCATACCTATAGATTTTTATTTATTTATTTTTTATTTTTATTTATTTATTTTTTTTAGTGTATTTTTTTTTACTGCATTTAAGATGGTTTGTAATGGTCCACGTTCACATCTATGCATTTTTTAGCGGGTGCATTTTTGGAAAGGGGCGGGGACCTTTTTTCCTGCAACAGATTGCGTTTTGCGTGTAATAGACTTCAATTGACCCACACCTAAAATGCAAGTGCTGCATTTTTACACGCATTTTGAGTTTTTTTTTTTTTTTGTCAAAAACCTTGTTGTGTCTTTTACTCGCTTTTTACACTTTTTTTGGTGAAAAGGTAGGTGTACCCAATGGTCATTCACATGGGAAATGGAATCTGGGGGCCCCCCTGTCAAAGGGGGCTTTCAGATTCCAAAAAAGCTCCCCATCTGCAGACCCCCACAACCACCGGCTCGGGTTGTGGGGAAGAGGCCCTTGTCCCCATCAACATGGGGACAAGGCGCTTTGGGGGCCCAAAGCACCCCCCCCCCCCCAAATGTTGAGGGTATGTGGCCTGCTATGGTTCAGGATGTGGCGCTCGCTCCCTTTCCTGACCTGCTGGGCTGCATACTTGGATAAGGGTCTAATATGGATGGGGGGGGGGGGTCTGAAGCCTTTTTTTTTTTTTTTTTTTGTCCCCTGGTAATTCTTGTGTTTACATTCAGCTGTCAGCAAGGAAGCCTGTTGACAGCTGCTGAACCATTGGTTGCGAAGGATGCAGCGGCCGCATGAAAAACACATGTTCAAAAACGCAAAACTTGCCTGAAAACCGCACAGATGTGAACCTAGGGTCATTTATGTAGATATAGCATCCTCCTAGTATAGAGTAGGCTGCTAGGTCAAATTTAGTTTCAACTCCTCTGTAATTCGTGGAGTAGGGGTTGATTATTTGGGGCTGCTGTTCTGCTACTCCCTGGGCAGAAGGTGAGGAAGGATGCCAGACACCAAGGTCCCAGCTAGGCTTAGCTGGGGAGCCTAAGCGCCCCAAGAACCCAGAGGGTCAAGAGAGCGCTCACGGAAAAAAGCCGGTGGGAAGCTGGGAGAGAGCCCAAGTTGTCCATGAGGCGTTGTGAGTCTATATCTTTTATATTATACTTTTTCAAACAATTGAAAAAATGACAAAAGAAACACATGCACGCCACAAAAGAAAAAAAACACAAATGCCACTCTAAAAACAAACAAACAAAAAAACTACCCCAAATATACCCCAAAAAGCCATACTCTTTAAATAAATTTTTTAAAAAATAAAATGTTGCCAAAACAACTCCATTAATATCTTAATATCTATAATTTTTACATTTTTATTTTTGAACAGAAGGAAATGGGGTGGGGGGGACCTATAAACAAATTGATACAATACACAAATAACATATATAAAAATCCTAAATAAATTAGGAAAACCCAATATACACACACAGGAAATCAAATCAGTTTCAACAGAATAATTCATAACTATCTCTTTTTTTTTTCATATCTATCTTCAATTTACATTTTTTTTAACAGAAATTGGGAAAAAACAGCAGAAAAAGTAAAAAAAAAAAGGAAAAAACTAATAAAAAACTGCACACAAATAATCAAATACACAAAAAACAGCAAATAATTTAAAAAAACTCAAAATGATATAAACTACTTTAAGAAGCACTCAAAACACAACCCCTAAATAAATAAAACTATTTTTTTTTTGCCCAAATAACTCCATTAATATCTTTATTTTTTTTTTATCAAGAGAAAGGGGAAAAAACTATAAGCAAAAGGATACAATACACAAAAAACATTATATATAAAAAATACTAAATGAAAGAAACTACACAAAATACACACAACCTAAAGGTAAAAAAAAAAGTAAATCAGATCAGTTTTACCAAAAATAACTCATAACTATCTCTTGCTCTTAATGTCTATCTATAGTTGACATTTGTTCAACAGAAAGGGAAAAAAAACAGCAGAAAAAGCTAAAACAAAAATGTAAAAAAAAATTAAAAGATACAGTACATGATTAATCAAACACATACACATAAAAACACCAAAAAAAAAAAAAAAACACTAAATGACATAAACAATACCTTTTTAAAAACCCTTCCAAAACACACAACCACTAAAAAAAAAAAAAAAAAAGTAAAATCGAATCGGTTTTACAGTAAAAACCTTTATGGGGTCTGTCTATCTCATTATGGTTGTACTTTATATAGCATGAATAAAAATAAAGGGTTGGGGGATGGGGTGTAGTATCATTAGGAATCTGACTGATGTGACTTTGGAAATAAACCGTTAAATCTACAGATATCACATGACACCGGAAAACACAAGACAGCCAATGTCACTGAATGATGCATCGATGAACCTCGAAAAGACGAATGAGGGTTGTTTATCCTAAATCTACGCTTTGTATCTTCTGGATGATAGACGTATCTTCTCTGTGGTGTAGATTATTATCACTGAAAAAGACACAACAAAGTCTATCCCTCGCAGTCAACAAGGCGTTGTTCTACAGACTCTTCTTATGTTAAATTGTATTGTCTTTGTGGAATTAAATGCATCCTTTTTCTTTTTTACATTAATATTTCAGTCTATCTATCTGTCTATCTATCTATCTATCTATCTATCTATCTATCTATCTATCTATCTATCTATCTATCTATCTATCTATCTTTGTCGTATCTCATCTATGTCCAAGAAACCGCAATACCCTCTCACGATTCATCAGGTCAGAACTTTAGGAATGGTGAATGCTGTTCTCTGATTGGTCGTGATGGATTCTTCGTACAATAAAGTAAGACTCTTTGTTGTGTCCTCCTTGTCTATGTGATGATCTATATGATATTATTTCAGTGTTCTATACGTTGTGGGTGGAAGTCATCTAGAGTTGTCTGGGTGTGTACTGTATAGGACAGTATGATGAGCTGTGGGGTTTGGCAGTGGGAGGTGTCCGGATAAAACTCTAATGTGTCTTCTCTCCTCTACAGACACAGCAAGGACCCTCATCAGATCATGGAGTGATAGGGCGGCCGGGATCAGTCACGGTGAGTCCTCTGTGTATACTTCTCATAGAGACTTTACCTGACTTTACTTTACCTCTCCCTATGGACTCGCCGTAGATCTGCATATACTTCATCGTGCTGACTCCCCATAGACCTTTATATATTTCATCCCACTGACTCCCAATAGACCTCCGATAAAAGACAGGAGATCCTTTACCTAACTTTTCTTTACCTCGTCCTATGGTCTCCCTATAGACCTTTTATATACTTCATCCCACTGACTCCCCATAGACCTGTACATTAGGGTTGCCATCTCACCCCTTTAAACCCAAACACATATTAATTACACAGGTTCTGTGGCTGATTAAGGTGGTAATTAAACTAAATTTGTGCCTTATCTGCATTAAATTAGCCTCTGAACCCGTGTAATTCATATGTGTTCGGGATTAAAGGGATGAGGTGGCAACCCTGCTGTACATACTTCATCCCACTAACTCCCCATAGACTTGTACATACTTCATCCCACTGACTCCCCATAGACTTGTACATACTTCTTCCCACTGACTCCCCATAGACCTCCGATAAAAATCAGGAGATTCTTTACCTAACTTTTTTCTTTACCTCATCCTATGGTCTCCCCATAGACCTGTATATACTTCATCCCACTGACTCCCCATAGACCTGTACATTAGGGTTGCCACCTCACCCCTTTTAAACCCAAACACATATTAATTACACAGGTTCTGTGGCTGATTAAGGTGGTAATTAAACTCACTTGGTGCCTTATCTGCATTAAATTAGCCTCTGAACCCGTGTAATTCATATGTGTTCCGGATTAAAGGGATGAGGTGGCAACCCTACTGTACATACTTCATCCCACTGACTCCCTATAGACTTGTACATACTTCATCCCACTGACTCCCCATAGACTTGTACATACTTCATCCCACTGACTCCCCATAGACTTGTACATACTTCATCCCACTGACTCCCCATAGACCTCAGATAAAAGTCAGGAGATCCTTTACCTAACTTTTCTTTACCTTGTCCTATGGTCTCCCCATAGACCTGTATATACTTCATCCCACTGACTCCCCATAGACCTGTACATTAGGGTTGCCACCTCACCCCTTTAAACCCAAACACATATTAATTACACAGGTTCTGTGGCTGATTAAGGTGGTAATTAAACTAAATTTGTGCCTTATCTGCATTAAATTAGCCTCTGAACCCGTGTAATTCATATGTGTTCGGGATTAAAGGGATGAGGTGGCAACCCTACTGTACATACTTCATCCCACTGACTCCCCATAGACTTGTACATACTTCATCCCACTGACTCCCCATAGACCTCCGATAAAAATCAGGAGATTCTTTACCTAACTTTTTTCTTTACCTCGTCCTATGGTCTCCCCATAGACTTGTACATACCTCATCCCACTGACTCCCCATAGACTTGTACATACTTCATCCCACTGACTCCCCATAGACCTCCGATAAAAGTCAGGAGATCCTTTACCTAACTTTTCTTTACCTCGTCCTATGGTCTCCCCATAGACCTGTATATACTTCATCCCACTGACTCCCCATAGACCTGTACATTAGGGTTACCACCTCATCCCCTTTAAACCCCAACACGCATTAATTACACAGGTTCTGTGGCTGATTAAGGTGGTAATTAAACTCACTTGATGCCTTATCTGCATTAAATTAGCCTCAGAACCCGTGTAATTAATATGTGTTCGGGAATAAAGGGATGAGGTGGCAACCCTACTGTACATACTTCATCCCACTGACTCCCCGTAGACCTCCAATAAAAGTCAGGAGATCCTTTTACCTGACTTTCTTTTACCTCATCCTATGGGCTCCCCATAGACCTGTGTATACAGTGCCTTGAAAAAGTATTCATACCCCTTGAAATTTTCCACATTTTGTCATGTTGCAACCAAAAAACGGAAATGTATTTTATTGGGATTTTATGTGATAGACCAACACAAAGTGGCACATAACTGTTAAGAGGAAGGAAAATGATAAATGGGTTTCAAAATTATTTTACAAATAAATATGTGAAAAGTGTGGGGTACATTTGTATTCAGCCCCCCTGAGTCAATACTTTGTAGAACCTCCTTTCACTGCAATTACAGCTGCAAGTCTTTTTGGGGATGTCTCTACCAGCTTTGCACATCTAGAGAGGGACATTTTTGCCCATTCTTCTTTGTAAAATATCTCAAGCTCTGTCAGATTGGATGGAGAGCGTCTGTGAACAGCAATTTTCAAGTCTTGCCACAGATTCTCAATTGGATTTAGGTCTGGACTTTGACTGGGCCATTCTAACACATGAATATGCTTTGATCTAAACCATTCCATTGTAGCTCTGGCTGTATGTTTGGGGTCATTGTCCTGCTGGAAGGTGAACCTCCTCCCCAGTCTCAAATCTTTTCCAGACTCTAACAGATTTTCTTCTAAGATTGCCCTGTATTTGGCTCCATCCATCTTCCCATCAACTCTGACCAGCTTCCCTGTCCCTGCTGAAGAAAAGCATCCCCACACCATGATGCTGCCACCACCATGTTTCACGGTGGGGGATGGTGTGTTCAGGGTGATGTGCAGTGTTAGTTTTCCACCACACATAGCGTTTTGCTTTTAGGCCAAAAAGTTCAATTTTGGTCTCATCTGACCAGAGCACCTTTTTCCACATGTTTGCTGTGTCCCCCACATGGCTTCTCGCAAACTGCAAACAGGACTTTTTATGGCTTTCTTTCTTTAAAAATTGTCCCGATTTGGATGTATTAAAAGGCAGCAGATGATTCTGTTTACCAGCAGCTGCAGATAATGAACTACTACTTTTGGGTGGTGCAGGTCTTGATTGTTGGATTAAAACCCCTCCAGGGTACCTTTTGGAAAGTGAACCTGTGCCCCAGTGTTTTATGTCTGAAATCAGTTCCTCTACTTTGGCCCTGTGATTGGCTCCATCCACCTTGACCTCAATTCTCAGCTGTTTCCTGCTCCAGATAAAGCACCCCACCCCCCCCACATCCTGATGCTCCCACCATCATGCTTCAAAGTTAGGATGGCGTTCTCAGCTAGCTTTCCACTGCACACCTCATTTTGTGCTTCGTTCAGTTTTCGGTATCATCAGACCACAGAAACCTTTTCTGTTGGGTTGATTCACTAAAACTGGAGCATGCAAAATCTGGTGCACCTGAGCATGGTAGCCAATCAGCTTCTAACTTCAGCTTGTTCAGTTAAGCTTTGACAATAAAACCTGGAAGCTGATTGGTTTCTTTGCAGAGCTGCACCAGATTTTGCACTCTCCTGTTTTAGTATATTAACCCCTTGCAACCTTTTGGTTGCTTCTGTAGCTATTGCCCACCCTACCAAGTTTTTAGCAGATGGCCTACTGCAATTAGAGTTGCTAAAGTTGGATATTAAAGCGGCGTTCTACCCAAAAGTGGAACTTCCACTTTTCGGATTCCTCCCCCCCTCCGGTATCACATTTGGCACCTTTCAGGGGGGAGGGGGGAGCAGATACCTTTCTAATACCGGTATTTTGCTCCCACTTCCGGGCATAGATAGCCGAGCCACCCGCGGGTATCTACACCACTTCCGGGTCCTTCTCTATCCCCCCCGCTGTCTTCTGGGAGACACACAAGTCCCAGAAGACAGCAGGGACCAGTGGGATTGCGCAGCGCGAGATGCGCAGTAGGGAACCAGGAAGTGAAGCCTGCAAGCCTGATTCCCTTACCGAAGATGGCGGCGCCTCCACCCGAGAGCCGAGGGACGGGTCGGCTTCGGGTGCCGACATTGTGGGCGCCCTGGACAGGTAAGTGTCCTTATTTTAAAAGTCAGCAGCTGCAGTATTTGTAGCTGCTGACTTTAAGAAAAAAAAAAAAAATTAGGCGGAACTCCGCTTTAAAGAGGTAATGGGTTCTAGTAAAATGTAAAGAAATAACACAAATCGTACCCTGCAAGGATGTGCTGAAACTTCACTCTTTGCATCTTCTGCTGATCTCCTGCAGCCGATATGCAGCCATTTCATCTGCTCTCTAGTGATGGCCACGTGGAATTTCTCATGGTGGGTTTCCTGATGGTGACAACAGTGCTTCCTGTCTGTATAATGTGTGTGTTTAACTGCTTGCCGACCAGCGCATGACGAGGTACGTCGGCACAATGGCACGGCTGCGCAAATGGGCGTACCTGTGCGTCCCCTTTAAGACGCGGCATTGTGGCCGCGCACGTGCCTACCGCGTACTCCGTGAGCCTGCCCCTGGACTCAATGTCAGCCGGGGGCCCGCGATCGTGACACGATCAGTGACAAGACATTTCCCTGTTCTGCCTAGCAACATGACAGAGATCACTGCTCCCTGTGATCGGGAGCAGTGATCTCTGTCATGTTGTAGTGAGCCCATCCCCCCCACAGTTAGAATCACTCCCTAGGACACACTTAACCCCGTGATCGCCCTCTAGTGTTTAACCCCTTCCCTGCCAGTGTCCTTTACACAGTAATCAGTGCATTTTTATAGCACTGATCGCTGTATAACTGTCACTGGTCCCAAAATAGTGTCAAAAAGTGTGCGATGTGTTCGCCGCAATGTCGCAGTCACGATAAAAATTGCAGATCGCTGCCATTACTAATAAAAAAAAAAATTAATAAAAAAAATGCCATAAATCTATCCCATATTTTGTAGATGCTATAACTTTTGTGCAAACCAATCAATATACGCTTATTGCGATTTTTTTTTTTTTTTTTACCAAAAATATGTAGAAAGAATACATAGCGGCCTAAACTGAGAAAGAAATTTGTTTTTTTTATATATTTTTGGGGGATATTTGTTATAGCAAAAAGTAAAAAAATATTGCTTTTTTTTTTTTCTCAAAACTGTCGCTCTTTTTTTTGTTTATAGCGCAAAAAATTAAAACCGCAGAGGTGATCAAATACCACCAAAAGAAAGCTCTATTTGTGGGGAAAAAAGAACGCCAATTTTTTTTTTAGGGTGCAACGTCGCACGACCGCGCAATTGTCAGTTAAAGCGATGCAGTGCCGTATTGCAAAACAGTGCTCTGGTCAGGAAGGGGGTAAAATCTCCCGGGGCTGAAGTGGTTAACAGCCTCTCGTCGTCTCCATTGGGAGCCTGTGTGGCAGGGTGACAAGGCAGGAACACCATTGGGAGACAGCAATGGGGCGTTGTCACCCTATGACAGGACGTGCCTGAACAGGGACATCCGGCACACCCTGTGCGCACGCCTATGACAGGGACCTTAATGGCAGGATCACCAGAGATTCTTTTAATGAAAGCGGCAGATATAAAAAAATTGACATCTGAAATGAGAATAACGTGTTATAGGGGGAAATTCTAGTCGCCTGACTCCCGCGCTTCCATACTTTGTATCACTGACCTGCAAAAAGCATTCAGGACTTTCCTAATCTGATTAATGGATCCAAAAGCATTGAAGCAAGGTAAGAGCCAGGCAAGTAGTATTTTTTTTTAGAAAGAATGCAAAAATGGCAGCCCCCGCACCCTATTTTCCCTGTGGTGGGACTACAAGTCTCAGCATAGGACGGATCTAGCTGGAGAGCTGCGGGCAGGTTGGGACGTTGTCGGTGTGACACAGATCGTGATCACAAGTGCGGAATAACGTTCACAGATTATGGGTCACCTGATCTGTGGGCTGTGCCCCGCCCCCACACCTGCACGCTATCACAGATGCGTTGAGATTCCAGGATAAAATTGTGATCTGTAGACACATCATCTCCCATACAGGATTTAAAGGGTCAGCTCCTTTCTTGACAAGGGCATGGCAGCCATTGCTGATCCCGTAACTTCATTACTTTCTGTGTCGCTGCCCTGGAACAAGCATGCGGCCAGCGAAGTCTAAACTTTTTCTGCACATAGTAGCCAAGGACTCAATACTGTCTTGTAAAGAGCATGCCGCAAAAAGTAGCCATTTACGATCACCATAGTTGGCCCTTTGGTCAGCATTGAAGCTGCAGGATCGGCATGACAGCCAGGCAACGCGCATTTTCAGATGAAAAGATCAGCATTGACCTGCTAGTTTCCTTTCAATTTGATTTTGACCTGAACTCCGCCCGGCAATGAATTTAGTTTAGAATGGAGCATTCGTTCCAGCTCCCCCTCGTTTTGGAAAGATTTTCTCCTGTTGTGTCTCTGGGACAGGAAATGACAGGAATCTTCTCGATGGATTACTGACAGCAAATCAAAGACCTGATAGGTGGCTGACTGGTCTCATTTTCTTAGTTGTCCCTAGAACAGGTGTCCCCATTGGACAAAATTCCCTCTAATCCTGTTTTGGGGGGGGGGCTCTCTCAGATAGAAGGGTGGTTGGAGGGGCTTCGTTAGGTAGTAAGGAGGTTGGGGGGCCCTGTCAGGTAGGAGGGCAGTTGGGGGGGGCCCTGTCAATTAGGAGTGAAGTTGGGGGTTGCTCTGTTAGGACGAAGGTTGAAAGGGCTCTGTCAGGGAGGGAGGTTTGCGGGCTCTCTAATCTAGAAGGGAGGTTGGGGGGCCCTGTCAAGTAGGAGGGTGGTTGGAGGGGCCTAGTTAGGTAGAAGGGAGGTTGGGGGACTCTGTCAGGTAGGAGGGAGGTTGGGGGGGGCTGTCAGATAGATTGGAGGTTGGTCGGCTCTGTCTGGTAGGAGGGAGGTTGGGGGGGGGCTGTCAGGTAGGTAGAAGGGAGGTTGGTGGGCCCATCAGGTAGGTTGGGGGGCTCTGTCAGGAAGGAGGTCTGGGGGGCTCAGTCAGGTCAGAGGGTGTTTGAGAAGGGCTCTGTCAGGTAGGAGGGAGGTTGGGGGGCCTGTCAGGCAGGAGGGAGGTTGGGGGACCCATCAGGTACCCTGTTTCCTCAAAAATAAGACCTAGCGTGATTGTCAGTGATGGCTGTAATATAAGCCCTACCCCCCAAATAAGCCCTAGTTAAAGTCCTTGTAGGTCTTATTTTCAGGGTAGAGCTTATTTTCGGGGAAACAGGGTAGGGCTTATTTGGGGGGTAGGGCTTATATTGCAGCCATCACTGACAATCACGCTAGGTCTTATTTTCGGGGAAACGGGGTAGGTTGGGGAGGGCTCTGTCAGGTAGGAGGGTGGTTGGGAAGGGCTCTGTCAGGCAGGAGGGAGGTTGGGGAGGCTCTATCAGGTAGGAGGGAGGTTGGGGAGGCTCTATCGGGTAGGAGGGAGGTTGGGGAGGCTCTATCAGGTAGGAGGGAGGTTGGGGAGGCTCTATCGAGTAGGAGGGAGGTTGGGGAGGCTCTGTCAGGTAGGAGGGAGGTTGGGGAGTCTCTGTTAGATAGGTGGGAGGTTGGGGAGGGCTCTGTCAGGTAGGTGGGAGGTTGGGGAGGGCTCTGTCAGGTAGGTGGGAGGTTGGGGAGGGCACTGTCAGGCAGGAGGGAGGTTGGGGAGGCTCTATCAGGTAGGAGGGAGGTTGGGGAGGCTCTATCGGGTAGGAGGGAGGTTGGGGAGGCTCTGTCAGGTAGGAGGGAGGTTGGGGAGGCTCTGTCAGGTAGGAGGGAGGTTGGGGAGTCTCTGTTAGATAGGTGGGAGGTTGGGGAGGGCTCTGTCAGGTAGGTGGGAGGTTGGGGAGGGCTCTGTCAGGTAGGTGGGAGGTTGGGGAGGGCACTGTCAGGTAGGTGGGAGGTTGGGTAGGTGGGAGGTTGGGGAGGGCTCTGTCAGGTAAGAGGGAGGTTGGGGAGGGCTCTGTCAGGTAGGAGGGAGGTTGGGGAGGCTCTATCGGGTAGGAGGGAGGTTGAAGGGGCCCTGTCAGGTAGGAGGGTGGTTGAGGGGGGTCCTTCCCAGGTGAGGCAGAGTTGAGCGGACCTTGTTAGGTATAGGGGGGCTTTCTCAGGTAGACTCTATGGGGCCCTGTCAGGTGGGTTGGGGGTTTGGGGCCCTTTCAGGTAGTAGGGAGGTTGGGGGGGGGGGACTTCCCAGGTGGGGTAGAGTTGGGGGGGGGCCTTTTAGTTAGGGGGGGGTTGAGGGGACCCTGTTAGATATGGGGGGGGGCCTTGCCAGGTAGAAAAAAAGTTGGTGGGGCCCTGTCATACAGCCTAACTGACAAGGCCCCCCATACCTAACAATTTAGTTTAGATTGGTAACAGTGATGAAGATGACAGTCATGTCATGTAAAGTAGTGGAGGTGAGGTCTCCTGCCCGTGTGACGTGGGGTGTCTGCTCCTCACCTGTCTCATTCCATGTCTTCTCACAGATCACTCACCATGCAGCTGCCGTTCCCCGCTCTGCTCCTGTGCGCTCTGATCATCATCCAGGCTGTCAGCAGTCACCAGACTCCAGGTAAGACAGACGATCCCCCCCCCTCCAGGGCTGGAACTTCCCTGTCACAATGTGTATGCTCACCTCTATGGGGGGGGGGGGCAGAACTTTCTACAACATTTTAATTAAAGGGGAACTCTCTGGGCACACATTTCTATTTAAATACATTTAATTTATTTCCTTTATAAGGATAGAAATTCTCCAAATGCCTTTACAAACCCAGATATCACCTTGTAAAAGTAGCAGTGACATCATCACTGGGCTGTACATAGCCTGTGCAGAGAGCAGAACTGTGGGAGGGGCACAGGAGGCTCCACCCACCACAGGAAACTATTGGGGGGGGGAGAGAAGAACTGGGGGGGGCCTTTAAAATTAAAATGTCCCTGGAGTTATCTAATTATGATACAAGCTGTGTTGTAATTTTACACTAATAAAAGGAATTTGTATTATTAGGGAGAAAATATTGCTATTAGGTTTTAAAAGAAAATCCGAGAGTGTCTTCTGTGTGCGAATATTTACACAACGACATTATTGTTCTATTCATCAGTGTATTCCCGGTGAGGTTTTATTGCAGGTTTTTATGTGAGTTTCACACGTTTTATATTTTATACCATGTAGATATTTGCAGATTAGCCATTAGAGGGCGCTCCCAGTGACTCAGTGCAATTACTGGTTGGATAGCATGCCGTCCAGTAGTTTTGCTGTCGATGGAGACTACAAGTGGCCGTTTCAACACACCTTATGCTCAGTTATTGCCATCAGGAAACCTGCTCTGAGAAAGGTCATGCAGCCATCTACATGTATATGGGAAGTAGCTGCAAAGAGACCTCAGGAGATGAGCAATGTAACAATGAAAAAAGAGGGAAAACAGTATTTTATTAAGAAAAATGGCAATTGGTTAGGACACACAGGGCTTTAGCAAACTCAGATTATGGTGTACGTCTACTTTAAGTAACCTTAGATGTGACTTTCATATTGTTATTATTATATTAAGTGAATATTTGTAGGTTCTCTCTGTAGTGACTGTGTATCAGACCAATGGAATGATCCCTCTGGTTGAGTGACGGCTGAATTAACCTACAGGCAGTCATAGACAGGAAGAGGGGTGGGAGGGGGGATATCTCCTCCGATGATTTGTTCCAACTTCCGATCCTTGCTGGAGGTTTGATCCCTTCCCATAGCTTCCAACTGTCCCTGATTTCGAGGGACTGTCGCTGATTTCGAGGGACTGTCCCTGATTTGGAGCAATGTCCCTCTGTCCCTCTTTCCTCCTCATTTGTCCCTCATTTTGGTCTGATCTATATAGTTGTATATAAAATGCACTTTTTATCTAGCAAAAAAGTGTTTTCCAGTGCTAAACCTTCTGATTCTAAATTTGTAAATTCCAAAAGCCAATATAAAGGAATAGTAGTGGTAAAAAAAACACTTGTAGGTTCAACCAATTTTTTTTTTTTTTTTTACGATTCTCCTTTAAAGGGGTGTGGCAAGGGGCGTGTCCTATGCCTGCATACTTTTGCTGATAGGTGTCCCTCGTTCCCATCTCAGAAAGTTGGGAGGTATGCCTTCCCACGCACAGGGTTAGGCCCACCTACATTCCGTTTAGAGCTACCAACCACTGTGTGTTACAGGAGCCTACAGATGGGACTGGATTAGGTAGGGCTTCTAGGCAGATCTAAAGGAGTTTTGTATATGATCTAACTATACATATAGCTGCAAACTAACAAGAACAGCTTTTGCTGCAATTTTAACCTTCAATCCAGAGATTTCCCTGCATTACTTTTTTCTGCCACTAGATGTCCTCAGTCTGATGGACATCATCTTCCAATCCTCTAAATCCAGGTCTTCCTGGATTCACCCCAGCCAGTGAAAGGAGAAGCAGCACAGTGATGAGCTCTTCTCCCTGTTACTCTGCTCTTTTCTCCTATCAGCATGCCCGTTGTTGGTGCATGAGCACTGCACGCAACTGGTTGCTGCTATACTCTCCTTCAATCCAGAGCCCCTGCCCACCCCCCCCAACTCCCTCCAACGCAGCATTTAATTTCTGCCACTAGATGTCCATCATCTTCCAATCCACTGCCTCTAAATCAAGTTCTTTCTGGACCCACCCCAGTGAAAGGAGAAGCAGCACAGTGATGAGCTCTTCTCTCTGTTACTCTGCTCTTTTCTACTATCGGCATGCTCCTTGTCGGTGCGTGAGCACTGAACACAACCGGTTGCTGCAATAATTACTCGCCTTCAATCCAGATCCCCCTGTTTTTCCCTTTTCCATCGTAGTCTTTTCTTTTCTGACATTAGAGGTCCCACATTTTCTGGGTTTAATAATGGACAGCATCCTAGACCCCATTGTTTTCTTAGCTAGGGCCCTAGGCTGTCATTGACCTGTCCCAACCTGTGACTGGCCAGTGAAAAGAGAAGCAGCACGTTGTTGAGCTTATCTCCCTGTTACTCTGCTCCTTTTCTCCTATCAGCATGCCCTTTGTTGGTGCATGAGCACTGGACACAACTGATTGCTGCAATACTCACCTTCAGTCTAGAGCCTCTCCCCAACCCCCCCCCCCTTTTTTTTCCAACGCAGCATTTATTTTCTGCCTTTGTTGGCTCATGAGCGCTGCGCATGAACAGCATCGTAGACCTCATCTTAGCCTAGGCTGTCATTGACCTGTCCCAACCTGCGACTGGACAGTGAAAGAAGAAGCAGCACAGTGATGAGCTCATCTCCCATTTACTCTGCTCTTTTATCCTATCAGCACGCCCTTTGTTGGTGCATGAGCACTGGACACAACTGATTGCTGCAATACTCACCTTCAGTCTAGAGCCTCTCCCCAACCCCCCCCCCCATTTTTTTTTTTCCCAACGCAGCATTTATTTTCTGCCTTTGTTGGCTCATGAGCACTGCGCACTACTGATTGCTGCAATACTCGCCTTCAGATCAGAGCCTTTCCCCGACCCCTTTTCAGCATAGCTTTTCTTTTTTGCTACTAGATGTCCCACATTTTCCAGGTTTAATGATGGACAGCATCGTAGACCCCATGTTTTCTTAGCCTAGGCCAGTGATGGCAAACCTTGGCACCCCAGATGTTTTGGAACTACATTTCCCATGATGCTCAGCTACACTGCAGAGTGCATGAGCATCATGGGAAACGTAGTTCCAAAACATCTGGGGTGCCAAGGTTCACAATCACTGGCCTAGGCTGTCATTGACCTGCCCCACCATGTGACTGGACAGTGAAAGGAGAAGCAGCAGATGGCTGAGCTCATCACTCTTGTTCTCTCCTCCTATCAGCATATCCCTTGTTAGCACATGCAGCACAACTGATTGGCTCCTTGTGCTGCTTCTCCCTCTCCCAGTCTGAGCTCCGCTGTACAAGGACTGCAGGAGGCTGATGCCGGGTCACATTTAGGTACTGACACTGTTTGCATTTAAAATGATTACAGAGCCGCATTCCTTTGTGTCAAGTTTAAAACTTGGGTGTCCAAATCTGCAACTACTTTCCCTTTGGGCCCCCTTGGGAAACGCATGTTTTTGGGGTCCTAATAAGACTTGTAGCCTCAAAACGGTTCAACGCCTTCATCATAGGACGCAACCGTGTTTACAGCAATGAAGTTTGTTGACGTCTTTTCTATATTTAGAGCCACTCTGAAAGCCTGTGTTTACTTCCGGCCCCTTTCAAAAAGTCTCTGTGCCGCAATTGGACTCCCCCCCCTCTTTCCTTCCTCCGACCCTTCTTTTCGGTGGGCATTCTTGCGCCGAGTCTCCAGCAACAGGGAGCCGTGTGTGAAGAAGGGCCAGCGGGACCTGTGAATGTCACGCTGTGTCTGACCTCCGAGACGGGCTGAGCGCCCAGCTGTGACACCGCGTGTGCCCGTTGGTGTCTTCCTATGAATCACTTTATTGTTGTCTGAGGACATTACTGTCCTTGTTCATCCTTCGAGTGGATATCCATCTTCACAGTCAGCGGGCACAGGGCGGAAATCCCCTTGTTGAGGGATATGATTAACTCCTTGGTGCGTTTCATTAAAAGCCTTGCATTTCAAACTGATGAAAAATACAATTTCACAAAGTAGAGACGACCTTAAGTGAAAGCCACATGTCAAACTGCTCATTAGATCTGGAGCAGGGGCGGACTGACCATTGAGCCACTCGGGCACTGCCCAAGGGCCCTGGGCCACTAGGGGGCCCCATCAGGGTTGCCAGCCTCAGTAAAACCAGGGACAGTATGGACCAGGGACAGCCAATAGACAGTATGGACCTGGGACAGCCAATAGAAACATGTCTGTGTACACTGTGTGTACATATATGTGTATACTGTGTGTGTATACTATGTGGCCCCATAATCTCTGATTGCCTGGGGGCCGCATAATCTCCTATTGCCCGGGGGCCCCATGAGTTGTCAGTCCACCCCTGATCTGGAGTCATGAGCAGTTGAAGTTGTCGGCATATCCCACCTTTTTTCCCGTAAACGTTCCACCTGTCCAGGCCCTCTCCAAAGACCTGAGCCTCCCTGTTGGTCAGTGAGGATGGCCAACCCCCCAAAAAACCAATAGAGAGATGGGAAGAGGTTGACTTTTACAGAAAACTTGGGATTTTAACATAACTTCAGCTGCCTACATCTCTGGAACTTCTGATGGTTTTGACGTGCAGTTATGTGGTTTTTTTTTTTCCGTCATAGGCTAAGCTTGTTTTGCCCTTGACAAGTTTGATTTATTTATTTTATTTATTATGTAAAACAGCCATTCTCCACCAGTGTTGAGTGGAACCCATGGGTTCCTCCAGAGGTTGCTAGAGGTTCCTTGAGAAATAATCAGTTTCTGACTTTCAGAATAGTAACCATTGATACAAACAAGTGGCCACTGCCCCCACCTAAAACTGATCTATTGCAGCAAGGAGCACTGGAAGGGCGACGCATATCAAAACAAATAGAAGAAGATTTCCAAGCTCAACTTGCCAACCAGCCAGCGACCAACCGAACTGACCTGTTTAACAATATGCGTTAAAAACAGGGGTTTAGTCTGCACACATTTGCAGATACATCCGTAAGCTATAGGCCCCGTCAAGGCACCCTGTTTTCTGTAGTCCCTAATCCTGACTTCTGGGTCTCCACAAAGAGAGCACATACATTTTTATGGATAAGTGAGTACAGGTGACCTGGAAGGAGCCCACCCCTCTTTAAAGGGAAGAGGGTACCACTGATCATATTTTTACCTATCTGTAAGGGGGGAAATCTTCTCACTTGGCACCTGTGTAATGGAGCCCTTCTACCACAAACCACCAGTAGAAGGTGGCTCTTCTCCCAGTGATAACTGGTGTAAGGTGGTCCTCCTCTACTGGCAAGCAGTATAAGGGGGCACTTCTCCATAGAGCACCAGTATAAGAGGGCATTTCTTCCACTGACCACCAGTAGAAGATGGCTCTTCTCTCAGTGAAAGCCAATGTAAGAAGTTCTTTTTCTTTGGGAAGAGATGTAAGGGTGGCACTTCTTCATTGACCACCAGTGTAAGGGTTTACATCTCCTCCTGATTACGAGTACAAGGTGGCTCTTCTACCGGTAATAACCAATGTAAGGAGGTCCTTCTTCTCTTGCAAGCAATATAAAGGGGCACTTCTTCATGGAGCACCAGTATAAAGGGGCACCTCTCCTAATGACCAACAAAAGAAGGTGGCTCTTATCCCAGTGACAGCCAATGTAAAGAAGTCCTTCTCCACTGGCAAGAAATGTAAGAGGGGCACTTGTTCATGGACCACTAGTGTACTGGTGCACCTCTCCTCCTGACCAGCAGTAGAAGATGGCCTTTCACCCAGTGATGACCAATGTAAGGATGTCCTTCTAGGCTGGCAAAAGATGTAAAGAAGCGCTTCTTCATGGACCACCAGTATAAGGGGCATCTCTCCCTCTGGCCATCAGTAGAAGGTGTGTCTTCTTCCAGTGTACAGTTGTGCTCAAAAGTTTGCATCCCCTTGGAGAATTGGTAATATACAATATTTAAAGAAAACATGAGTGAGCAGGCAAAACCCCCCTTTTTTTTTTTCTTTGGTATGGGATTCATATTCTGTGACTGTAGGTCATAACAGAATGGCACAATCATAAAACAGAACATGGCAACAGGTAAACAAATTAAATGCCCCCGTTAAAAAGTCTGCATCCCCTTAGTTCTTAATACTATGTATTGCCCCCTTTAGCACCAATGACAGCATGCAGTATTTTTTGTAATAATTGTCTATGAAGCCCCGAATTCTTGCAGGTGGTATAGCTGCCCATTCGTCTTAGCAAAATGCCTCCAGGTCATGCAAAGTCTTTCGTCTTGAATGAACCACACGTTTGAGATCTCCCCAGAGTGGCCCAATGATATTAAAGTTAGGTGACTGTGATGGCCACTCCAGAACCTTCACATTTTTCTGCTGTAACCACTGGAGGGGTCAACCTACCCTGTGCTTAGGGTCATTGTCACACTGGAAAGTCCGAGAGCGTCTTATGCATGGCTTTCGTGCAGAAGAATATATTCTATACCAGTATTTTCTGATGACATTCTGCATTCATCTTGCCATCAATTTTCACAAGATTCCCTGTGCCTTTAGAGCTCACACCCTCCCAAAACATCAGTGAGCCACCACCATGCTTCACGTTGGGGATGGTATTCTTGTTGCTATAGGCCTTGTTGACCCCTCTCCAAACATAGCGCTTGTGGCTGTGACTATAAAGCTCTATTTTGGTCTTGACACTCCAGATTACAGTCTGCCAGAAGCTGTGAGGCAAGGTGTTGTCGGGCATATTGTTGCCAGGCTTTTCTATAACATAGGCTCAGTAAAGGTTTCTTTCTGGAAACTTGACCATGTAACTCATCGTATTGTGCTCCTTGAAACAACCACACTGTCTTTTTCCAAAGTAGTCTGTATTTCTTCTGAGGTTACCTGTGGGATTTTCTTTGTATCCCGAACAATTCTTCTGGCAGTAGTGGCTGAAATCTTTCTTGCTCTACTGATCTTGGCTTGGTATCAAGAGATCCCTGAATTTTCTACTTCTTTTTTTAACAGAAAAGAGTTTTTATTAACAAATCAGCATTACAATATATTCAAGTATTTCGTAGTTACACTGTCAGTCTGAGATATCCATTTTCAGAATTTAACATCTTACAAGTCCATGATGTCATTTCCCTTACATTTCTTAACCGGTGAATTCCAAGCTTTTTCCCATCTAGTGCCCACCCTCAAGTTCAGTAGGGTAGTTAATCACTTTCCCTCTGGGAGACCGTCAAGTACATAAAAAGTTTGTTAAATTGAATTAAACCTTTACTTGGTAGGATTGGATGGCACTCCGTGCAGAGGGGGGGGGGGGGGGGCTGAGTAACCCCCAACCGAGCAGGAGGGAATCCAGCACTTGGTCCCCTACCTTCCCGGTCCCCATCCACGTGCATCCACCCAAGCTGACCAGACTTTGTCGAATTTGGCAGGGCATGGTCTACTCTCGTAAGTGAGTTTGTATAGGGGTAACACTGAATCCACTGCCTTTTTCCAGGAGTTAAGGGTAGGGGGTTCGGCCGACTTCCAGTGCAACATTATCTCCCTCCTAGCATAGAACAGCGAGAATGTCATTTTCTACTTCTTAATAGGTGATCAAACAGTACAGACGGGCATATTCAAGGCGTTGGATATCTTTTTATATCCTTTTCCAACTTTTATAATGTTCCATTACCCTGTTACGCAGGTCTTTTGACAGTTCTTTACTGCTCCCCATAGCTCAGTATCTAGCCTGCTCAGTGCATCCATGTGAGTGCTAACAAACACATTGACTATTTATACACAGACACTAATTGTAATTTAAAAAGCCACAGATGTGGGAAACCTTTAATTGCCATTTTAACCCTGTGTGTCACCTTGTGTGTCTGTACCGAGGCCAAACATTCCAGGGGATGGAGACTTTTTTATTATGATTCAAAAAAGGAGCCAAACAGCTATGTGATAATAAATGGCTTCATATGATCACTATCCTTAAATAAAAGATAGTTTTTTGGCATGATCAGTCATATTTTCCATATCAATGCCATAATTTCTCGTTTTTCTCCCAGGGCATGCAAACTTTTGAGCACAACTGTAAGCAGGTCCTTCTCCGCTGGCAAAAGACTTAAGGGGCACTTCTTCATGGGCCACCAGTGTAAGGAGGCACCTCTCCCAATATTAGGTAGCTCTTATATCAGTGACAGCCAATGTAAGGAAGTCCTTCTCCACAGAGAAGTAAGGAGGGAGCTTCTCCATGGACCACCAGTGTACTAGTGCACATTTCCCCCTGACCAGCAGTGGAAGATGGCCCTTTTCCCAGTGACAACCAATGTAAGGATGTCCTTCTACACTGGCAAAAGATTTCAAGGGGCACGTCTTAATTTCTTCATTGGCCACCACTATAAAGAAGCATTTCTAATGCTCACCACCATTAGAAGGTGTCTCTTTTTCCTGTGACAACCAATGTAAGCAGGTCCTTATCCACTGGCAAAATATATAAAGGGGCACTTCTTCATGAACCACAAGTATAAGGGGACAACTCCAACATTCTCAAATGGAGATCAGCAATACCAACCTGAATAATTAGTTCAGTGCAGGTTTTTCCTTACCTAGTAGACTAACACCCAAGTGCTGGGTTTTCTTTAGAAAGTCCAGTAGGCTTTTCAAACGGACTGTCTTAAATGTGCCCTGAAATAAATGTTTGTAAAAGAATAATTTTATACAAATCAAATTTAATGTAAAACATATGTGCATGCATTTGTAAATTTTCCAAAATAAATGTCATCAAAAAAAATAATAGAAAAAAAAAAAAAACAAAAAAAAGCTTTTCACAACAGCCGCTGGTGGGAAAAGGGGTTAATTTTGGCGGAATGGAATCTGCGGCTCTTTGAGGACAATGAATTCTGTTTGGGGAGATGGACAGAGGAAAGGACAGAGACTACGCTTCAGGCCAATAATTCATAATGGGCGCTGTGACTATTCATACTTAGATGGTGGCGGGGGAAGGGGGCACGGTCCCACATGAAATGTGAATTCTAAATTTCTGGCTGGGACCTCAAAAAAAGCCTCGAGTTGTAACAATGTCACTAGTGCCAAAGGGTGTAAAAAAATGGCGGCCACTGTGATGTAACTGGCTTCCCTAGACGTAGTAGACTGCCTTCTCAGAAATGTCCACGATGTTAAAGTTGTCGCAATTATGTCATTGATCTGACTGAACTTTGTTCTGGCTCTTTAAGGTGGAAATCGTGCACCTGAGCCCAGTGTGGCCCTGGGCACGGAAGGAATGGAGCCACTCTAGACTGGAGTGATGCTCAGACTGTTTTCCAGCCGTGTGCCGGGGGCAGTAGAGAGATGCGGATTATCTTTACTCTGTCTGAGGAGGTTTCTGCTCTGATGGAGCTGGAGGGATAAAATGAATGGACAGGAATGTCTTCTGACTCTTAATTTCTTTCTAAGCATTTTCTCAGCAACTCTCTCTTTGGAAAGTTCCTAATCCATCTCCTTTTACCTATCTTTCCCCTTAAGCCTGCCGTCCTTCTCTCTCACTTTTGCTTTCTCTCCCCCATCCTCATCTCCTCTAGTCTATCTCTTCCATTCTCTGGGTGCCCCCCACTCTCTTCTAAATTTTGGTTTACCCCTAGACTTTATCTTTCTCACTCTGGATTCCCCAAGGTCTCTCCCTCAGCCTGATCTCCCTCTTCCCTCTCCTGACCTCTATGCCCTTATCCTGATCTTTGCAGCCTCTCTTTCCTTAACCCGGTTCTCTCCCCCAGCCTATCTTTCCCTAACCTTGTTCTCCCTCAAGCCTCTATTTTCCTAACCTTGTTCTCCCCCAAGACTCTATTTACCTAACTCTGTTCCCCCACCCCCAGCCTTTCTCACCCTCTCTATGTTCCCCTCTATGGACTCTTTCCCTCACTATGTTCTCCCCTTGGACTCTGGCCCTCATTATGGTCTCACAAATTCTCTCCCTTAGTATGTTCTTCCCCTGGCCACTCCTCTCACTATGGTCTCCCCTCATGGACTCTCACCCTCACTATAGTCTCCTCTTGGATTCTTTCCTTTACTATGTTCTCCTCCTGGACTCTCTTCCTTACTATGGTATCACCCCAGCCTCTCACTATGTTCTCTCCCCGGGACGCTCTCCTTCACTGTGTTCTTGTCCCAGTCTCTCCCTTACTACGGTCTTCCAGTTGACTGTCTCCCTCACTATGGTCTCCCCTCTGGCTCTCTCTCTCTTACTATGGCCTTCCCCAAATTCTTTCACCCACTTTAATCTCCCTCTGGACTCTCTCCCTCTCACTGTGGCATCCTTGGATGCCTATCCTCACTATGGTCTTCCTCAAGACTTTCTCCCTCATTTATGGTCTTCCCCTGGGCTCTCTCCCCCACTAGGATCTTCCCCTGGACTCTGTCCCCCCACTAGGATCTTCCCCTGGACTCTGTCCCCCCACTAGGATCTTCCCCTGGATTCTCTCCCCCACTAGGGTCTCCCCCTGGATTATTTCCCTCACTAGGGTCTCCCCTTGGACTCTCACCCTCCTTATGGTTTCCTCCCCAGACTGTTTCCCTCACTATGGTCTCCCCCTGGTCTCTCTCCCCCACTATGGTCTCTCCCCAGACTCTCTCTTCATCACCTTGGTCTCCTTTTAGCCTCTTGCACTCTAGTCCCCCCACCCAGCCTTTCTCACCCCCTCCAGTCTTCCTGGTTTCAGGTGCAGCTGTCACTCCTATTTGTGTCTTTTTGCTCTGATGCTGTCGCAGCCTTTTATTCACAGCTCAGAGGATGGCAGCTGCGGTGAGGTCTTTGTGTGAGTGACTGAGCAGTGTGAGAGGCGCAGGAGACTGCACAGACTGTTCAAAGTTGCATGTCCTGGGAAAAGGTCCCTATTACCCTATAAGAACTCATAGGATCACCTATTCTTTATCTACCTGGAGCATTGTGGTAATTTCTTGTCATTAGCTGGGACAAACCAAACTGTTCCACTCAGGTTCATGCATCACACAAATTCATCAGTGTAATCGGGGTTGAGTTTGGGGTTAAGCATTAAACTCAGGGCTGAGCTAATGGTTAGCATTGGGGTCAGGGTTCTAAAGCATTAATCAAGGTTATATTGGGGTTTGGCATTTGGATTAGATTAGGGATAAGTATTAAGGTCAGGGTTAGATTAAGGGTTAAGTATTAGGATCTGGGTTAGGTTAGTGGTTAAACATTAGGGTCAGGGGCAGTGGCGTCGCTAGGGGGTGGCTTTTGGGGCTATAGCCCCGAATCTGGGGACCATAGCCCCGAGTCTCTGCAGGGGTCCCCAAGGGGAGGGGAGGTTCTCTGGGGACCCTGATGTAATTGGGGGGCTCTTTGGGGACCCTGATGCAAGCGGGAGGCTCTCTGGGGGCCCTGATTTTAAGGGGAGGCTCTCTGGGGACCCTGATTAAAGGGGGAGGCTCTCTGGGAACCCTGATGTAAGTGGGGGGGGCTCTCTGGGGACCCTGATGCAAGGGGGAGGCTCTCTGGGGACTCTGATGTAAGGAGGAGGCCCTCTGAGGACCCTGATGTAAGTGGGGGACTCTCTGGGTATATATACACACACACACACACGTATATTACTGTATATACATGTGTATGCCCGCCCAAGTGTATGACTTTCTTTACTACGCTGCTATGGGCTCTAGCCCCAGATCTTTTGTAGACCTAGCGACGCCCCTGGTCAGGGGTAGGATTAAAGTTAGGTATTAGAGTCAGGTTTAGGCTAAAGCTTAAAGCGTTTGTTACCCCAACATTTCATATTCCTGATATGTGCCTGCTGTACCATGTACTTGTATGAGAAGGTATCCTGATCTCTTTGTATTGCTTCTTTTATGTGAAATGCCTGGTGTTCCTGCCAGACCCTCTGCTTTCCTATTAAAAACTGACCACACTAAGCAGGAGAGCACACCGCGGTCAATTCTCTAGCTGTGCTGGGAACTCGGTGTGCTCTCCTCCAATGATCAGACTTGTCCTGACACCCCCCCTCCCCTTGCACAGCCTTTCATTGGGAAGCTTAGTGTGCTGCTGTTTCTGCTCCCCCAGCTCTTATGCAGCTGAGAACAGAAAGAGTGTGATCACTTATAAAAAAAAAGGGAAAAAAAAGGTATTTATAATGTTTTTTTATATCTATACAAAATGTTTTGGCTTTCGTTTTTGATTTTAAACGGAATGGGTTGTTTAACAACGTGATCGTTTACAATCACTTTAAGTAATAGGGCCAGGATTGGGTAAGGGGATAAGCATTAGGGTCTGAGTTAGACTAGGAGTTAAGTGTTAGGGTCTGGGACAGATTATCGGTTAAGCATTAGGGTAAGGAGTTAGGGTACAGGTAAAGCGTTAGGGTCAGTGTTAGATTACGAGTTAGGCATTAGGGTCATGGTTTGGTTAAAGGTTAAGTAATAGGGTCAGGGTTGAGATAGGGGGAAAGCATAGGGGTCCGAGTTAGATTAGGGGTTAAGCATTAGTCTGGTTTAGGGGTTAGGCATTAGGGTCAGGGCTGAGTTAGTGGTAAAGCATTAGGGTTAGGGCTATGTTACAGCATTGGGGTTACAGGATAAGCATAAAGGTTGTGGTTAGGGGCTAAGCATTATGGTAAAGATTAGAGATTAAGCATTAAGATGGGGGGGGGGGTCATTATTTGGGTTAGATTAGGTGCACATATTAGGGTCAGGGTCTGATGGTGTCAGGGTTAGGTTATGGGTTAACTATTATTGTCTTGGTTGAGTTAGAGGTTAATTATTAGAGCCAGGGCTGAGTTAGGGGCTACATATTAGGGCTTGAGCCTAATTAGGGGTTAAGTATTGGGGTCTGGGTTAGGGTAAAGGCTAGGTATTAATGCTAGGGTTGAGACAGGGGATAAGCATTAGGGTCTGGGTTAGATTAGGGGTTCAGCATTAGGGTCTGGGTTAGGGGTTAAACATTAGGGTCAAGACTGGGTTAGTGGTTAAGCATTGGGGTCGGGGTTATGTTAAAGGTTGAGCATGCTGGTTAGGTTTAACGTCAGAGTTAAGGATAAAGCATTAGGGTCAGGCTTATATAAGAGGTTCATTATCTAGGTTAGACTAGATACAAGTATTGAGGTCTGGTGGGGTCAGGGTTAGGTTAGGGGTTAACCATTATGGTCATGGTTGAGTTAGATGTTAAGTAATAGAGCCAGGGTTGAGTGGTTGAGTTAGGGCTAAGTATTAGGGCAGGGTTTCTCAACCATGGTTTCTTGGGACTCTAGGGTTCCTCCAAAGATTTCTAGGGGTTACTTGAGCAAAAGGGAATTTCTGCTTCTTAGACAAGTTCCCACTGATACCATTGATCTTGACCAGTGTAGGAACTAATATCCCCAACTTCCACTACCCACTCTTTATTTACTATTCCCCTTCTCTCTTTCTTATCTATAATAATTAGATAACACACACAGGAGTTGTTTTGGAGTAAAAAACCGGCCATAGCAGCCTCCTTTATTATAAAAGTATAAAACCAACTTTTTACCGTATATACTCGAGTATAAGTCGTTCCGAGTATAAGTCGAGGCCCTAATTTACCACCAAAAAATGGGAAAAACTTATTGACCCGAGTATAAGACGAGGGTGAGAAATGCACAGCTACTGTAAGTGGAAAAGAGGGTCAACAATGCCAATTTGCAGCATCACTGTTCCCATTTGCATGCCTCACTGTGCCCATTTGCAGCCATAGGTCCCATGAACTTCAAACTCGGTAGTTAAGGGTTCCTAGATGCCCCCTAGCTGCAGCCAAAATTTGGGGTCTCTGAACCCAAAGGGTCCCGAAATGACATTGCTGCAGATGGACACAGTTGACCGAATTTGGGGCCCCGTATCTCGGGGCCACTTAGTGCTAAGAACCCCAAATTTGGTGTGCAAACCCAGTAGAACTAGCCTCATAAAATTTCCAAAGCTGGGGTTTCTAGCATCAAGTGGCCCCGAGATACAGGGTCCCAAAAATCAGTTCAGAAAATGTCAAGCACTTTTTTGCAGTAGAGAATGACATTTTCCAAACTGATTTTGGGGCACCATATCTCAGGGCCACTTGGTGCTAGGAACCCCATCTTTGGATATGTTATGATACCCGTTCCACTGGGTTTGCACACCAAATTTGGGGTTCCTAGCACCAAGTGGCCCTGAGATATGGGGCCCCAAAATCGGTTCAGAAACTGTCAAGCACTTTTCTGCAGCAGAGAATGACATTTTCCGAACCGATTTTGGGGCCCCGTATCTCGGGGCCACTTAGTGCTAGGAACTTCTGCTTTGGATATGTTGTGGTACTAGGTCCACTGGGTTTGCACACCAAATTTGGGGTTCCTAGCACTAAGTGGCCCTGAGATACGGGGCCCCAAAGTCGGTTCGGAAAATGAATTTTTTGCTGCAGAAAAGTGCTTGACTCGAGTATAAGTCGAGGGGGGCACTTTCAGCACAAAAAAATGTGCTGAAAAATTCGACTTATACTCGAGTATATACGGTAAATAACTTTAAATAACTCTTTTAATGAACATTCTGTACAACTATGTATAACTTTTAACTGACAGTTCTTACACCTCCCAATCTTTGGTCTTCTGATGGCACTCTTAACTTCACCTCCTCCATTTCAAAACTTCACCAAACACCATACACTGCGGTACATAATTTTACCATACCAGGCCACCAGCCGTATTTAAAACAGCACGGTGACAACACCCTTCCCGCAGTGTAGGATCTGTCTTCCAGCCTAGCCTTCCGCTGTAAGAACAGAACACACCAGAGGGGCACAGAATACTGAAAGCCCCCCACCATTTACCATCACCTCTTTGCATTTTGTACCACCATCAGAGACCAAAGATGCCACCGATAAAGCGCTGCTATGACGACCGTGATCCATTCACCTGTAATAGAGAAAAACAGAAACAGCAAACAAGAAAATACCCATAACAAAAACAAAAAAGGGAGGGTGGGTGGGCAACTTCCCCTTTGTCTGTCTCCTCACACTGTTCCTGCTTAAACCCCGCCTATTCCTTTTATATCTCCCCACCCCTAAAGTTAACTTCAATCCCCTCCCTCTTACTTCCTTTTACTTTTTAACCCTCCGTTGTCTCCTGTTCCACCTTGTCATGCCCAGCCCTTCATTACCATTCCATGCTTCCATTATCATTCCGGGCCTCCCTTTTTCGCTGTCTGTAAGTGGGGAATTCTTCCCAGTGACCACAAGTGTAAGGAACATTCTTCTCACTGACCATTACACTAACATATCATGAGTTGTAGATATAGTCATTCTTAGCAGGGGTTCCCTGAGACCAGAACATTATTTCAAGGGTTCCTCTGTGTTGAAAAGGTTGAGAAACATTGTATTAGGGTTTGAGCTAGATTAGGGGTTAAGTATTAGCGTCTGGGTTAATGTAGAGGTTAAGCATTAGGGGTCAGGGTTAGGTTAGGAGTTAGGTGTCAGGGTTAGGATAAAGGTTAAGTATTAATGCTAGGTTTGAGTAAGAGGTTCAGCATTATGAGGGTTATTATTATTATTATGGTGGTTAGATAAGAGGTTAAGTATTTGGGTTAAGGTTGGCATCAACTTTGGGTTCACAGCACTAAAAGGCATATCCCCCCCTCTTCCTATTGGCTGCCTTTCCTCCCTAAATTCCCTCTGACAAATTGTTTGGCCGTACTTTCCTTTGGAACTCGCTTTTGTTTTAGCTGCCGCTTGCCCATTAGTGGGCAGGAACTTTCCTTTTCTATGTCGGCTGATCCCGAAGTCTGGCAGAGAGGAGAAAATCTCTGATTACAGAGCATGCTGCTAATTTTACTGGCAGAAAAGAGTTTTGTTAGAGAGATGAATTGCTGACTCAAATCCCTGGATTCACTTAATGGATCAAAATTGTGCTCTGTGCTTTTTGGTAATTGAAATATTTAATGTACTGCGCACAGGAACTGGGAAGCTTTCAAAGATGTCTGTTTTCAGGAGCTCAAAAATTTTTTTAAAGGAGGACGGAAACCAGGACAGCAATTGCCGGTAATTGTATGCAACGCTCGCTTATTCGCGCTCACTATTGCTTTTTGTTTTAATGGAAGTTGCAGAGTTGCCTCCATGGAAGCTTAAATTGTATGTTAAGCCAAAACTTTTTATATTTAGTTTGTGGGTAGAGAAAGGTTAAGATCCTTACTGCTGCCTGCGTCCCCCTGGGCAGTTTTACTGTTAATTCCTGTCCTGCAGACACAACAGGAAATGGAAGGAAATCTCTCCAAAGTACATAAATTCATACACTAGATTACCAAAAGTATTGGGACACCTGCCTTTACACGCACATGAACTTTAATGGCATCCCAGTCTTAGTCTGTAGGGTTCAATATTGAGTTGGCCCACCCTTTGCAGCTATAACAGCTTCAACTTTTCTGGGAAGGCTGTCCACAAGGTTTAAGAGTGTGTCCATGGGAATGTTGGACCATCCTTCCAGAAGTGCATTTGTGAGGTGAAGCACTGATGTGGACGAGGAGGCTTGGCTAGTAGTCTCCGCTCTAATTCATCCCAAAGGTGTTATATTGGGTTGAGGTCAGGACTCTGTGCAGGCCATTTAAGTTCCCCTACCCCAAACTCGCTCATCCATGTCTTTATGGACCTTGCTTTGTGCACTGGTGTGCAGTCATGTTGGAACAGGAAGGGGCCATCCCCAAACTGTTCCCACAAAGTTGGGAGCATTAAATTGTCCAAAATGTCTTGGTATGCTGACGCCTTCAGAGTTCTCTTCACTGGAACTAAGGGGCCAAGCCCAACCCCTGAAACACAACCCCCCACCATAATCCCCCCTCCACCAAATGATTTGGACCAGTGCACAAAGCAAGGTCCACGAAGGCATGGATGAGCGAGTTTGAGGTGGAGGAACTTGACTGGTTTGCACAGAGTCCTGACCTCAACCTGATAGAACACCTTTGGGATGAATTACAGCTGAGACTGTGAGCCAGGCCTTCTCGTCCACATCAGTGCCTGACCTCACAAATGCGCTTCTGGAAGAATGATCAAACATTCCCATAGACACACTCCTAAACCTTGTGAACAGCCTTCCCAGAAGAGTAGAGGCTGTTATAGCTGCAAAGGGTGGGCCAACTCAATATTGAACCCTACGGACTAAGGCTGGGATGCCATTAAAGTTCACGTGTGTCTAAAGACAGACGTCACAATACTTTTGGTAATATAGTTACATAGTTACATAGTAGGTGAGGTTGAAAAAAGACACAAGTCCATCAAGTCCAACCTATGTGTGTGATTATGTGTCAGTATTACATTACATATCCCTGTATATTGCGGTCATTCAGGTGATTATCTAATAGTTTCTTGAAGCTATCAATGCTCCCCGCTGAGACCACCGCCTGTGGAAGGGAATTCCACATCCTTGCCGCTCTTACAGTAAAGAACCCTCTACGTAGTTTAAGGTTAAACCTCTTTTCTTCTAATTGTAATGAGTGGCCACGAGTCTTATTAAACTCTCTTCTGCGAAAAAGTTTTATCCCTATTGTGGGGTCACCAGTACAGTATTTGTAAATTGAAATCATATAGGGTATCTTAGACAGCTCTCATAGGAGCGAGGGTCCTCATTGGAAGAATAATCGTCATCTCCTGCTCTGGTGCCAACTCAACAATTTTGGGTTTTCCCTTCAATTTTTGTTTTGATGACCATGGTCACTATGACCAATAGAGAGGGTGATTGTTTCTATTAGTGATCCAGAACACCAAGAAAGACCATTCCCAAGAATTAGTTGTCTGCAAAAATTGTGGATGATGGTGTCATTCAATGAACAGATGCATCCTGTGTTCTTGGGTTAAGTTGGCTTTTTTTGGCAGAATGTATGATCCACCTGCTTCTTATAGTCCTGAAACCTTGGCTCCTCAGACCGCTATAGCTTCATTGCTTTCTGCTTGATCCATCTTCTATGGTAGAGGCTCATGAATTCTAGAAAAGACTCCACCAGTTTAATTTCTGGAGGATCTAAAGAGTCAGGCTGGGTTCACACTATTGTGAATTGGAGGCAGGTTTCCCCGCATCCAAGTTGCATAGCAGGAGATTGTGACCTGCTCTCTATGGAGCCGGCTCATACATCTCCGCAGTGGCTCCGGTGAAAATTGCACAGGAGTCTTTTGCGTTTTTTGGTCTGTTTCAGGTCCGAATTCAGCCCAAAATTCGGGCTTAAATCGGTGCCTGAAACTGTGAATGGAGGCGCACCGGACTCCTGCTGTGAGCCGCTGCATTCTCAAGTGTGAACCCAGCCTCAGTCGGGGATTAAGCCATAATACTCCACCCTTAGCTAAAATACCATTTTTGAGGACTGGCCCCTTTAAATGAATCTGTCTCCTGTTTCTGTCCCGCACCTTTATCTTGTTCCTGGTGATATTCACGGGTCTAATTGGTCTCAGTCTTGAGGGATCCCCCTTTTTTCGTATCTCCCATTATTCCTTTATAGTTTCAGAACTTGAAGTGCGGTTGCCATGGCTACAGTGGCCATTAGTGAAGCGACCTCCGCCACCAATGACATTACCGCTCTTCTCTGAGCTATTTTCAGATGGCTCCCCCAATAATTTACCCCAGTGTTTTGTTGTGAGGCTGGTAGCCCATGTGTAAAGAGGAGTCATTTCTAGCATTCTATCAGGTCCTCTTCCAGGGTAGATCAGGTGACCCACTGTTCATACAGTACAGATACACACAGGGACATCACAAAGAGAAGGGCTCCCTGGGGAAACAATCTACCATTTCAACTTCTCTCTGCTACGTGGCTCTCATTGCTCCGACTTTTCACACATTCTTCCTTAAATCCTTTTGTTTGCTTGTTCTTTCTTGTATTTTCTTTCTTTGTTCCTTCCTTATCTTTGCATGTAAAGAAGGTATTATCTTTTATTTTCTTTGTTTCTTCTTTCCTTTCTGTTCCACATTTCTTTTCATTTCTTTTTCCTTTCATTCCTCTTCCTTCATCTCTCTCCTCGATTCCATTCTTCCATTGCATTTTGTTTTTCCTTTCCTTTGTTCTTTCTTCTTTTTCCCTTCTCTTGTTTTACCTTCTTCTCCATTACTTTTTTATGAATTTTTCTTTCTTTTTATTTTTACAATCCTTTCCTTCCTCTTTCCTATCCTCCTTCTTTTCTTCTGATTTCCTTGTTCCTTCCTCTTTCTTCTTTCCTTTCTTCACCTCTCTTTCATATTCAATTCCTTCTTCCTTTTTCATTCCTTTCATTCATATTCTTTTTTTTCTTTTCTTTTTCTCCTCTCTTTCATTTTGTTTTCTCCACCCTTTCCTTTCCTTCTCCCCTTATCTTTCCTTTCCTGTTTCCCCTCCTCTTTCCTTCCCTTCTCCCCTCCTCTTTCCTTTCCTTCTTTTTCCCCTTTCCTTCTTTCATCCTCATTCCTTTCCTTCTTCCCTCCTCTTTTCTTTCATGCTTCCCCTCTTCTTTCCTTTCCTCTTTTCTTTCCTCTTTCCTCTCCTTCTCTCATCTTTCCTTTCCTTTTCCATCTACTTTCCTAATTTTTTCCTTCTCTCCTCTTTCCTTTCTTTTCCCCCTTTTCTTTCCTTTCCTTCTCCCCTCCTCTTACCTTTCCTTCTTCCTTTCTAGTTCCTTTCCTTTTTCCTCATCTTTCCTTTCCTGTTTCCCCCTCCTCTTTACTTTACTTTCCTTATTTCTTTCCTTCTTCTCTCCTCTTTCCTTTCCTTTCTTTCGCCCATCCTCTTTCCTTTCCTTCTCTCCTCCTCCTCTCCTCTTTCCTTTCCTTCTCTCCTCCTCTTTCCTTTCCTTTCCTATCCCCCCTATTTCTTTTCCTTCTCCCCCCTCTTTCCTAATCTATTTCCTTTCCTTCTCTCCTCCTCCTCCTCTTCTCTTTCCTTTCCTTTTCTTTCCTCCTCATCTCCTTTTTCTCTCCTCTTTCCTCTCCTTTCCTCCTCATCTCCTTTTTCTCTCCTCTTTCCTTTCCTTCTCCCCTCCTCTTTCCTTCTTTTTTTCCCCCCTCCTCGTCTCTTTCCTTTCCCCTTTCCTTCTCTCCTCCTCTCCCCCTCTTTTTTTCTTTCCTTCTTCTCTTCTCTTTCCTTTTCTTCTTCCCTCCTCTTTACTTTCCTGTTTCCCCTCCTCTTTACTTTCCTCATTTCTTTCTTTCCTTCTTCTCTTCTCTTTCCTTTCCTTCTCCCCCCTCATTCCTTTCATTTTTTTCCCCCCCTCTTTCCTTTCCTTCTCTCCTCCTCTTTCCTCTCCCTTTTCCCTCCTCTTTTCTTTCCTTCTTCTCTTCTCTTTCCTTTCCTGTTTCCCCTCCTCTTTATTTCCTAGTTTTTTCTTTCTTCTCTCCTCTTTCCTTTCTTTCTCTCCTCCTCTTTCTTTTCCTTCTCCCCTCTTTTTTTTCTCCCCCCTCTTTCCTTTTATTTTATTTTTCTCCTCCTCTTTCCTTTCCTTCTCTCCTCCTCCTCTCCTCTTTCCTTTCCTTCTCTCCTCCTCCTCTCCTCTTTTCTTTCCTTCTCTCCTCCTCCTCTCCTCTTTCCTTTCCTTCTCTCCTCCTCCCCTCCTCTCCCCCCCCATTTCCTTTACTTTCCCCCCTCCTTTGCTTTTCTATTTCCTTTCCTTCTCCCCTCCTCTCCTCTCCTCTTTCCTTTCCTCATCCTCATCTCCACTTTTCTTTCTTTTTTCTCTCTTTTCTTTCATTCTCTACTCTTTCCCTTTCCTTCTTCTTCCTTCTTCCCTCCTCTTTCCATTTATTCTTCCCTCCTTTTTTCCTTTCCTGTTTCCCCTCCTCTTTCCTTTCTTTACTTTCCTTCTCTTTTCCTCCCCCATACCTTTCCTTTAATTTTTTTCCCCTCTTTTTTCCTTTCCTTCTCTCCTCCTCTACTCCTCTTTCCTTTCCTTTTTCCCTCCTCTTTACTTTCCTTCCTTTTTTTTTCTCCTTCCCTTCTTCCCGCCTATCTCCTCTCCTTCTTCCCTCTTTTTTTTTTTTTTTTAACCTCCTTTTTTTACCCTCCTCTTTCTTTTTCCCCCCTTCTCTTCCCTTCTTCTTTCCTTTCCTTCCTATATCCTTCTCTCACTCTGTTTCTTTCTTCCTTCCTCTTTTCTTTCCTTTCATTTCCCTTTCTTCCTCCCTCTTTTTCCCACTTCCCTTTGCTTCCCTTCACATTTCTCTATTTAATTTCTTTTCTTTTCTTTCCTAACATTGCAGTGACTAACTTGACATTTCCTGCATTTTTCAGCTTGGCCACAAGGTGTCAGTTTGACATCAAGCTCCAAAGAGCTGTAACCTTGTTATGCATTTTAATAAAGACACCATTATTTAAATATGGAACAGCATGGAAAGCCAAAAAAATGGACATTACATCACAAATTAACATCTGCAATATCAATAATGATTGAATAATTATTGTTAATTATAATAATAATGTACTCAATGAAAATACACACCAGTTTCACTTTAATTCAAATGCAGCTTCATAGTTCATTAGTGGGAAACGTCATTTAATAGGCTTTTTTTTTACAAAATAAGGCCTGATGTGCAGTAACCCAAAGAAGCTAATCAGGTGTTATGGGATAACAGCACTTGGTACTCATTAAAGCTCCCCAGCATTGCCATAGTTTGCTACAAAGCCGATAATCTCCATAGGGACTCCCAGCGCTGGGCTTGGTCAACAGGTTCTCTTTAACCAGCCAGTGTTTCTCTCAGCTCAGACAATGTTCCTCTTCTGTTATTTTGCCCTGCTGGATTCCACTTACAGAGAAAATGACCGGGCTATTTCTGGTCCATGTCGCAGGCTCTGGGCGGTTAAGGCTGGCGGTTCTGATGGAGGACAGATTACAGATGAAGTGGAAGGAGGTGGAAGGGACCAGCAACGTCTATAAGGTGCTAGTGAAACCGCTGACGGGTAAGTGCTGGGAGGATTCTGAGCATTTTCATGGGAGGACTTTGGGATTGTTGCATATTTTCCATAAGTCTCTGGCTAGCACTGGGGTCCAGAACTTGGTTCCCACCAGGGCTCTATCCTTGCAGAGTTTGTATGTTCTCCTGAATTATCATGTGTGACTTTTCTAACAGTGCTTTAGTTTCCTCTTACCACCTAAAAGCATAGCTATAGAGTAAATGGTGCTCACGTAAATAATTCACTTGATAGCACTAGAGAATTTGAAGTTTATGCTCCTCGGGGGCGGAGACTTATGTAAACAGTTTTGTGTATTGTGTAAAGCTGCAAATAGTTTGTTAGCAAAAAACTGTATATTCTGCAACAGATAACATATTCCACCCAGATGCTCCAAAATCTGTCATTAATGACCAAACTCTGCCCATTTCCTGGCAAACACGTGCCCATATTTTAATGCTCAATTCAGTGTGTCTGACACTCTTCCCTAGTATGTAATAGCTGGGTAGATATGAGTGAAGAAAAAAGAAAATAGTTACAATAATAAAAAGGGAGCACTCCTACACTATATTACCAAAAGTATTGAGACACCTGCCTTTACACGCACGTGAACACACATGGCACCCCAGTCTTAGTCTGTAGGGTTCAATATTACGTTGGCCCACCCTTTGCAGCTATAACAGCTTCAACTCTTCTGGGAAGGTTGTCCACAAGGTTTAGGAGTGTGTCTATGGGAATGTTTGACCATTCTTCCAGAAGCACATTTGTGAGGCCAGGCACTGATGTTGAACGAGAAGACCTGACTTGCAATCTCTGTTCTAATTCATCCCAAAGGTGTTGTGTCGGGTTGAGGTCAAGTTCCTCCACCCCAAACTCACTCATCCATGTCTTTATGGACCTTGATTTGTGCACTGGTGTGCAGTCATATTGGAACAGGAAGGGGACATCCCCAAACTGTTCCCACAAAGTTGGGAACATGAAATTGTCCAAAATGTCTTGGTATGCCGACGCCATAAGAGTTCCCTTCACTGGAACGAAGGAGCCAAACCCAACCACTGAAAAACAACCCCACAACATAATTCCCCCTCCACTAAATGATTTGGATCAGTGCACAAAGCAAGGTCCATAAATACATGGATGAGCGAGTTTGGGGTGGAGGAACTTGATTGGCCTGCACAGAGTCCTGACCTCATCTTAATAGAACACCTTTGAGATGAATTAGAGCAGAGAATGCAAGCCAGGCCTTCTCGTCCAGCATCAGTGCCTGACCTCAGAAATGCGCTTCTGGAAGAATGGTCAAATATTCCCATAGACACACTCCTAAACCTTGTGGACAGCCTTCCCAGAAGAGTTGAAGCTGTTATAGCTGCAAAGGGTGGGCCAACTCAACCCTACAGACTAAGACTGGGATGCCATTAAAGTTCATGTGTATATAAAGGCAGGTGTCCCAATACTTTTAGTAATATAGTGTATGTGGCAGCTATGGAGTCACGCAACAAAAGGCATTAGAAAGGGAGAGGGGCAATGACATATTTTTTGAGGGTGTCAGTCGGGAGGTAACCATTATTTTGTGATATCCTGAAAAACCAAAGTAGTTTTGGAAGTAAAAATTAAAGTTTAGTTAAGGTTTAGGCTCGATTCACACTGGATGCCGATGTGGCTCCCAGCAGGGGTCCGGTGCGTCCTGGTTCACTGATTCAGGTCCGATTTCAGCCAAATTTTTGGGCTGAAATGGATGAAAAGACACACAGGACCCCTGTGCAAATTCGCACCAGAGCCGCATCAGAGATATGTGAACCGGCTTCATAGAGAGCAGGTCACATTCTCCTGTTATTGCACATTGGATGCGGGGTTCCCACATCCAATACGCAATAGACATGTGCACTGACAAAAAATTTGTTCATTTTCGTTTCATTAGTTTTTTTACTTTATTCGCTAATTCGGAAATCCGAAAATTCGAATTTTCGGATTTTCACATTTTCGAATTTCCAAATTTTCACATTTTCTAATTTCCAAATTGTGAATTTTCAAATTCTGATTTTCTGAATTTTTGAATTCTGAATTTCCGAAAATCTGAAGAAAAGAAAGAAAATCTGTAAAATTCAAAATAATAACTAACTAATAATATCGAACTATTAAATTATAGGTATTGGAATGTCCTTTCAAATTTTGGCTGTTTGTGTAACTTCCGAGTTTCCAAAATTTTGAATTTCCGAATTTCCAATTTTTCGAAATTTCAAATTTCCGAATTCCGAAATTCCAAAATTTCGAATTTTCGAAATTCGAAAATATTCGGAAATTTGAAAATTCGGAAATTTGATAATTCGGAAAGTGAAAAATTCGGAAATTTCAGAATTAACAAATTCATTAAAATTCGTTAAACGATTTCGGAACTAAAAGAACTGCACATGTCTAATTCGCAATAGTGTAGACCCGGCCTTAGAAGTCCATGGGGGAAATCTGCACCCTGCTCCTAGAAAGTTAGGACAGTTGGTGGCTGTAAATTACCATTTTATGGTGTCTCCTTTAAGGGGATCCAGAACAGGAGGTGATGTTGAAAACGAAGACGGCCAAGGCTACGGTTGGAGGTCTGGACCCTGTAAAGGAGTACGTTCTGCAAATACACGTCATCCAAGGAGGGCAGGACACCCTCATAGCCAAGAAGAAGTTCATCAGTGAGTTACACACATATACCGATAACGAATTGGTCATGCATGGTCTTTGTCCATGGTCCTCACAGCTTGGTTGCTTCTGGTTTCTATTTTTATTTTTTAGCTTCTTCCACCAGCCAGCACTAAGTATCAAATAGAGGAAATAAACTGCAAATTTGGTACATTACAATTGAAGAGAACTTTTTTCCCCAGTCTAGAACAACTGTGTCCTACTCTAGATCTGCAGTACCTGGACACGTTTGTCTAGCGCCCAGGGCAAGGATGCGGAACTGCTCCCCCCCCCTCCACTGTTCATGCATGCCGTAGAATGGATTTACTGCCTTGTGTCCATTCTTTGTTCCCTTGCTCCTCTGTGCCCAGGGCAGCTACCCCTCCTGCCCAATCTTGTCCCGGCCCTGTAGATCTGTACATTACACCATTCACACCACCCCTATAGTAATCAGGCTGGGACACATTGGAAATACTTATATCCTCCCAATTTTTCTGGCCAGGCAGTCAGGCGCTGGTCAGGAGACCACAGGCACTGGAAGAAGTTAGTGATCTCCATGTTTTTGGTGATTACTGGGTGTTGTCTGAGTAACACAATAAGATGTCTAATGTACAGGTCCACTTTTAATTCTCATCACGTCTTTCAGCGAGGAGCCATCCCTGATCTCCAGTAAAGTGACTTTGCCTAGGCTGTATATCACCAAAGATGGTCCCTTCCTTCTCTAGAGAAAAGCAGATGATAACTTGTCTTGGAGAACAATGTGATCTCTGTGAAAGTTAATAGGTACCTGGAAGTATTACACTGACACGTTCCTTTTGAATGAATCCACTTGACACGAACACATTTGAAAGAAGTTCTGCTTTTTATAAGTTCTAACAGCTCTTATAAAGAAGATTGGACAGATTTTCCTTCCATTGTATATTTGCAGTTGAAGATTTAAAGGCCCAAGTGCGAAATGAGAAGAAAAAGGCAGATATGACTCCAGCACCGCAGATCACTGTGTCTTCCTCTCCAGCAGAGGGCAGCATCACAATCACAGGTGAGTTTGGGAGCATATAGACATCATAGTGCCCAATAGAGATCTAGGAGAGGTCTATTTTCTAGGGCAGTGGTTTCCAAACTGTGGCTTGGGAGCCAGATGTAGCCCTGCTGGCTTTTATTTGACCCTTGGGGCATTATTCTACAACACACTGTCAGCAACAGTGAGCCATATTTCCTGTCTGTTCCTCCTACTGACATCAATGATGGGGTACTATTCCTCCCACTAACACCAAAAATAGGGAACTATTCCTCCCACTAACACCAAAAATAGGGAACTATTCCTCCCACTAACACCAAAAATAGGGAACTATTCCTCCCACTAACACCAAAAATAGGGAACTATTCCTCCCACTGACACCAATGATGGGGCACTATTCCTCCAACTAATACCAATGATGGGCACTATTCCTCCCACTTACACCAAAGATGGGGCACTATTCCTCCCACTGACATCAATCATGGAGCACTATTCCTCCCACTAACACCAAAAATAGGGAACTATTCCTCCCACTGACACAAGTGATGGGACACTATTCTTCCCACTTACACCAAAGATGGGACACTATTCTTCCCACTTACACCAAAGATGGGGCACTATTCTTCCCACTGACACCAATGATGGGGCACTAATCTTCTGACACCAATGATGGGGCACCATTCCTTCCACTAATACCAATGATGGGCACTATTCCTCCCACTGACACCAACGATGGGGCACTATTCCTCCCAATGACACCAACGATGGGGCACTATTCCTCCAACTGACATCAACGATGGGGCACTATTACTCCTCATTGACACCAACGATGGGGTACTATTCATCCCACTAACACCAGAAATAGGGAACTATTCCTCCCACTGACACAAGTGATGGGGCACTATTCCTCAAACTAATACCAATGATGGGGCACTATTCCTCCCACTGACATCAACGATGGGGAACTAATCTTCTGACACCAATGATGGGGAACTATTCCTTCCACTAACACCATTGAAGGGCACTATTCCTTCCATTGACACCAACGATGGGGTACTACTTCTCCCACTAACACCAACAATAGGGCACTATTCCTCCCACTGACACCAATGGTGGGGCACTAATCCTTCCACTGACACAAGTGATGGAGCACTATTCCTCCCACTGACACCAATGATGGGGCACTATTCCTCCCACTGACACCAATGATGGGGCACTATTCCTCCCACTAATACCAAAGTTGGGGAACTGTGTACCCCACTGACACCAGGTCATTTTTTTACTCCCACTGGTCACAGTCCGGCCCCCCCTAAAGTCTGAAGGACAGTAAACTGGCACTCTGTTTAGAAAGTTTGGAGACCCCTGCTCTAGGGGTTCCTCCCTTTTGGAGGCCTTGACATTCTGGCTTCTTCAAGCCTTCCTCTGACCATTTTCTCCACCTTACATTGGAATATTGGTTTTGGATGGACGGTGTTATGTAAGCTGACTCTCAACTGTTAATTTTTATCTCTTGTTAGAGAGGAGAGAGGACAAGGAGCAGTTGGATACCCCAAGCTCCAGACCACAGGGGCCCGACGGACGAAGGTCGGGGCCCCAGAACGCTACCCTGGCGGCCAAACCCACCCAGAAAATTTCCTCCAAGTCGGAGAGAGAGGTGTCAGCGACCCCCAGCACCCCTCGGAGAGGTAACGCGGCCTGCGCAATTATCCCTCCATCTCTGCAAGCTCGCTAATTCATCTCTGTGATCTCCTGAACTCTAATGATCGGGGCGACGCGGAGGGTCTCCTGGGAGAAAAAAAAATCCTGATTGACGAGCTTGCTGTGCTTTTTCCCCGAGGCTTGATAGATATCGATCTCCCGCCTGTCTGCGTTTACTGCCTTCGCGTCTGCTCCTCCGCTGCTGCTCCATGTCTGCCGTAGAATACTCCGAGCACGGGAAATGACCAAACAGCCAATCAGAGGAGAGAAAACCAGACCTCCATTTTTATTTCATTCCTTTAAATCTTTTAGCACATAATTATATATATATATTTTTTCTTTTCTGTACCTTTTTTCGTTGAATTAGTTGTGTTTCTGGTGAGATTTTTAAGCTGCAAAGTCACAAAAATCCAAAAAATAATAGCAAGCTTGCGTCCTCGTGGCTTTTGTTAAAGCAAGCCTCTACTGGAAAGTAAAGGAGGTCATTTAAAGTGGTTGTAAGCCTCAGACATGAAATATGAACAAAGCATATCCCTCTATAATGTGTATTTGTCTCAGTCCAGGGCACAAAGTGTCATTTCTGACTGCTGCCTCCTTCCTCTGCGATCTGCATGAGGCGCTTCTGACAAGTTTTCCTGACACCAAGAGAAAAAAGGTGACAGGGGAGGGATCTCCAGTGCACAGCCCATGATTGACAACCTCAGCTTTGTTCCCGTGTGCTGTGTGAAAGGGGGTGTGTGCCTTCCCTCCAATCAGCTCTCAGAGCTCTCCTCACTGAGTGTGTAATTTCAGATTCCCACCCCCCTGTTTTCTGAGAACTCAGACAAGCTTTATAAATTCTGGACTTTAAATGGCTGTAGAGAAGACAGCGGATAAACAGGTACAACTTATGTAGGAGGATTTGTTTCATCTCAGTGTATCACCTGATGATAGTTACATCACTGGGTATATGAGAGGGTTTACAATCACTTTAATATCCAGCCTTTTCCATTTACAGGAGGAGATCCTGAATGTACCTTACGTCTAGGTCTGCATCCCCTTGTAACCGGGTCAGTCACATGAGCCACATTATGGAATAGGTCATGTGGTGTCTACCATAGGATGGTAGGATGGTGGGGTGGTGGTGGTGGTGGGGGGGGGACGGTGTTCAAGCAAAGCCGACAAATCAGCTGCTCTTGTAGATTGACCCCCTGATAGAATTACCTCAGTTTCTAACAGAAAATGTGATTGATTCTTCGAATTGTGAAAAAAATTAGACTCAAGCACACTCCATGCAGCTAGAGTCAAACTCAGGATGTCATTATTACAAGGCTGTAGCTGATGACACATGGAGGGTGACCATATTTTACCAGCCTATAGACGTCAATGGTTCACACCACAACTCCACCCCACTGCAATTAATCCAGAGGTGTATGACCCTCAGGTTGTAATGTTCATCCGGCTGCAGCACTACCAAGGGCACTGTGAAAGCCCTGCTTGTTCTTAGTAAGAACAAAGTTGCTGGACTTGCGTTGATGGTGTTACCTATCACTTTCCTTTTCTATTGTCTGTCTCTGTGGCCAGGGCCAGTACACCATTGTGACACCACGCTGGAATGGGACATAGTTCTTCTGGTGGACAGTTCCTGGAGCATAGGACGTGCCAACTTCAGACTGGTGAAGAACTTCCTGTGGGGGATTCTTAGCCCCCTCCACATCTCCAAGGACAAGATTCGAGTCGGTAATGAGATTATAGTGTCATGGTGGGGTGGTGGTGGTGGTAGGATGGGTTATCTGGGATCATACTATGTTCAGAAGGCCTTGATATGAGGACCTGGTTGGTGCAGTTGTAAAAAAGATGAGAATGGTAGATGGACAACTAAAGTGTATCTAAAGCCAAAACTCTTTTCTTTAGTTTTGGATGGATCAGGTAAGGGTAAGAAAATAAGACAGCCTAGAGCAGTGGTCTCCAAACTGCAGCCTGAGGGCTTGATGTGGCCCTTTGCTTGCCTGTATCTGGCCCTTGAGGCACTATTCCTCTCATGGACACCAATGACGGGTCAGATATCCTCCCACTGACACCAATGATGGGGCATTATTCCTGCTACTGACACCAAGAATGGGCCTATGTTCCTTCTATTTCCCAATAGCAGAGTTTGACCTGGACTGGGGGAAAGGGGTGGTGGTGTTGGGTCTTCCATCATAAGCCAACAAAACTCTATTGTATTGGGCAATGATGCCAACCCATCAGGTTTTCGGGCACTGTGAGGGGGGAGGTTAAGACAGTTTGGAGCAAGCTGAGGACCTCAAAGTCAATCCAGCATGCCAATCACCCAGGACGCTGCAATGGTGAACAGTACTGTCACATGATTGGCTAGGCCCATTGTGAATCACTAGAACTTACCTGAACAGAATGAATCAAATCCATCCAAAATGAATGGGTTGCGATGATGTAAATGTACAATAAAGTACAGTGCAGTGCATGTGTTACAACCCCCCAACCCCCCCCCCCCCAGTATGAACGAGCCATGAGCATCAGCGTTAGATTAGGTTTTTTGGAAAAGTCTCTGTCTATGCACATGTCATAGCTTTTTTACTCCACACTGCCCCCTACAGGTCTGTCTCAGTACAGCGGAGAGCCACAGACTGAATGGGATCTAAACTCATATTCCACCAAAGCAGAAGTCCTGGAGGCCATTAGAAGGGTGAAGTATAAGGGAGGAAACACCTTTACAGGTATAGACACCGTTTTTTTCTTCTGTTGCAATGCTGTATGTATGTACAATGCCGTATCCTCATATCCTCATGTCTCTTGTGTGGGTAGGTATGGCTCTCACCCATGTCCTGGAAGAAAATCTCAGAGCCGCATCAGGGGCCCGGGCCCAGGCTGGCAAAGTACTGGTCCTCTTAACGGATGGGAAGTCCCAGGATGATGCCATCACAGTGGCACAGGCCCTCAAGGAGGCCGGAATATACATGTTTGCTATAGGTAAGCCAACAGAACAACCAAATTATAGTGAGGCAGGGTTAGAATGTTGATTGGGTTCCTAATACTGTCCGTTGACTGCACAGATCTCTAGCATTAAGGACCTGACAGAGGTTATAACCCTTCCCCGCTTCTTCTTTGTCACATTTATTACCCTTTCTTTTCCTCCTTTTTAATATGCCTTTTGCTGCCCACCTGGCCCCACCCTTTGGTTTAAATTTTACCGGTTTATATTGGTGACCACATGTATGCATAGAGATGGCCCTGGAGCCACTGCTGTATCTACACAGTGCAGCTCAAAGCAACCTCAGTGCCTGCAGGGAAATTATGTTTTCTTTTTTTTGTTGTTATGTAAGCTCACTTCGACTCACCAGAAAATCTGGGGTAAAAAATGTAGCACCCTCTAGTGTGCTAGAAGGATAGTGTATGTTTTTTTTTGTGAGAGTAGGTACATTTCCAGACTTGGCTGGCAGCTAAGCCTGTGTGTGTTTTAATCTGGGTTGGGAGTGACTCAGAGTAGAGCTGGGTGATTCACAGGCAGCATCACCAAAACCTCCAGAAGTGGTGCTGTCTAGGGTGTTCTGAGGAGACCTGACCAATCCCCAATCTGGATTGGCAGGGGCGGACATCCTTAAATACCTACGGTCAGCCCAACTGGGGAGAAGTTGTTCGGGTGGATGCTGGAGATGGAGTGCTAGGCTGTTGAGGCCTTTGAGGGAGCTCCCCAGTCTGGGGGGATGACCTTGGGCCTGTGGCTTGGGTGTGGACAGGACCCTTCTCAAGACACATGGAGGTGTCCTGGACAGGTGGCACGGCAGCAAGAGAGGACAGCAGGAGAGCACTGCCAGGTAAAGTCTCCAGGAGAGGAACAACAGGTTGCAGCCAAGAGGGCTGGTGAGTGACACACAGTTGGGAGTTGAATGGGGAGGCACGCCTGAAAGGACTGGGAGATTGCAGTCTGAAATGGGTGCAGAGCTAGTAGGATGGGCTGTGGTGTTATGGGCAGTGGAGAGAGAGGCAGCTACAGCCAGGGAGGGCTGGCAGATCCTGACGATGTTGTACTGGGCTAAGTAGCCACGTGGACAGCTAGCACTAAGGACTACCATATTTTTGTTACACTAAAGGGGCCCACGCAAGAAGGGAGAATGTGTGTTGGGACTTGGACTTTGCCCCCGTGTGCACAATTAAATATACAATGACATACAATATGTCTAAAAGAATTTTTTGTCTTTTTTTTTTTTTACACATTATAAAAAGCATATGTTGCTATGAAATATAGTACATTGCAAACAAGTTTGTGCACAAGGTCTTCTAGAAGGGTCAACTTGTTTTGCGGATCATCTGCTTCATCAGGACCAGTAGAATTAGGCACATTGAAATGAATAAGTCAAATCATTTAAAAACAGATCCAAAATGGATGTAATATAGTTTACTCTGTGTCAATTGAAGGAAAAGCGTCAGTGATCTCACAAAATAGCCTGCAGGCCTATGGGAGGGTAACCATCAGGTTAAAATATCAAGGCCAGATAAATCAAAATCGGAGTAAATATGTATATAATATCGTAGTTGAATTCCAAGTAGATTATAATGCATGTACCACGATTGAGGGGATCCCCACATCTCAGGTGTGAAAGATGAACAAACACATGACGCATAAAGCAGCAATAATCCCAAATAGGGCCCAAATGACTCAGACAGATAATGTAGGTGCCAGCCACAGTCAAATTAAAGAAGTTATCTTCACAGGGGGATAGCAGTGCTCCTGGAAGGAGGGGTGAGACATACTATCTCTAATTTCTATATAAGATTGTGTGTGGGTTATCGCCCTGTGAAGATAACTTCTTTCATTTGACTGTGGCTTGCACCTACATTATCTGTCTGAGTCATTTGGGCCCTATTTGGGATTTGGAACTATTGCTGCTTTATGCGTCATTTGCTCAGCGTTCTTACCTGAGGTGTGGGGATCCCCTCAATTGCAGTACATGCATTATAATCTACTTGGATTTCATACATAGTATATTATATACATATTTACTCAGATTTTGGTTTATCTGGCCTTGATATTTTACCCTGATGGTTACCCTCCCATGGGCCGGCTGGCTATTTTGTGAGATCACTGACCCTTTTCCTTCCATGGACACCGAGTAAACTATACTACATACATTTTGGATCTGTTTTTAAATTATTTGACTTATCAATTTCAATGTGCCTAATTCTACTGGTCCTGATGAAGCAGATGATCCACGAAACACGTTGCCCCCTCTAGAAGACCTTGTGCACAGACTTGTTTGTAATGTACTATATTTGATAGCAACATATGCTTTTTATATTGTGTAAAATAAAGACAAAATTCTTTTAGACATATTGTATGTCATTCTATATTTAATTGTGCACATATTTAAAGTCCCAACACCCATTCTCCCTTCTTGCTACTATATAGGGGATGATACCTCTGTGTTCACATTCTCTCAATATAGTTACACTCCCTCCCACAGACACAAATTCCTCACATAAAGTGGTCCCTGCCTGCAAAGGGCATTCACCTTAGGCCTGATTGAGCCAGTGTCAGGCCTACAAATCAGTGCTAGCTGGTCCGGGAAGTGCAAGCAAGTGATGTGCTGGAGGTGTTGAGGAGAGATGGTCTACAACCAACTGATGTGCTGGAGTTGAAGATTGGAGTTGTATATACCGGAGGTGTATATAGTCAGTCCCATTTCTATTGTTCTGCAAAACAGTTTGGGCATCTCATGAACATCCCATCCCCATCCAAGTTTATTTAGTTCAAGGACTGGTTTTCTGCCTGAGGGTGAATGAGAACTGTGAGCCTGGCTGGGCAGGGTGACAGGTGGACTACAACACTCAGCAACCCTCAAGAGCGTACCGCTACACAAAATAAGGTATTCATTTTCATTGGTTAAAAAGTTCCTCTTCACTTCTCAGGGGTGAAGAACGCAGACGAATCGGAGCTGAGAGAAATGGCGTCCAAACCAACTGACCTGACCGTCCACATGGTAGCCGACTTCCCAATGCTCGGCCCTCTGGTAGGAGATGTGTCCCGGGCGCTGTGCATGCGGCTGAAGGATAGACGGAAGGAGGTAGACATTGGTGAGGAATGAGTTCATCGTGAGGTGTTCGCTGCCCTCCAGAACAGATTTCTTACTGCTACGTTTTTCGTCCAGGATTGCAGAAAGTAGTCGCCCCCGTTATCATGGACCCGCACCCCAGCCCCACCCACTTGGTGGTATCCGATGTAACTGCAAGGAGCATGCGCGTGTCCTGGACCCCTCCGCAGCAGCCCGTCCGCAAATACCGTATAGTCTACTACCCATCTCGCGGTGGGACACCTCAAGAGGTACGGTGTAGGCTACATAGTTACATAGTAGGTGAGGTTGAAAAAAGACACAAGTCCATCAAGTCCAACCTATGTGTGTGATTATGTGTCAGTATTTCATTACATATCCCTGTATGTTGTGGTCATTCAGGTGATTATCTAATAGTTTCTTGAAGCTATCGATGCCCCCCCGCTGAGACCACCGCCTGTGGAAGGGAGGTCAACATCCTTGCTGCTCTTAGAGTAAAGAACCCTCTACGTAGTTTAAGGTTAAACCTCTTTTCTTCTAATTTTAATGAGTGGCCACGAGTCTTGTTAAACTCTCTTCTGCGAAAAAGTTTTCTCCCGTCACCAGTATGGTATATGTATATTGAAATCATATCCCCTCTCAAGCGTCTCTTCTCCAGAGAGAATAAGTTCAGTGCTCGCAGCCTTTCCTCGTAACTAAGATCCTCCAGACCCTTTATTAGCTTTGTTTCCCTTCTTTGTACTCACTCCATTTCCAGTACATCCTTCCTGAGGACTGGTGCCCAGAACTGGACAGCATACTCCAGGTGCGGCCGGACCAGAGTCTTGTAGAGTGGGAGAATTATCGTTTTATCTCTGGAGTTAATCCCCCTTTTAATGCATGCCAATATTCTGTTTGCTTTGTTAGCAGCAGCTTGGCATTGCATGCCATTGCTGAGCCTATCATCTACTAGGACCCCCAGGTCCTTTTCCATCCTAGATTCCCCCAGGCTCTCCTGTAAAGGTAGAAAATGTATTTTCTCCCCAACAATTTTGTTCTGCAATTATGTGGTGGCAGCGGTGAACCACGTGAGATGCTGAGCACCACCTCCCTGGTGCTGTTCCTTGCACTCACTGAATTTACCACAAGATGGCCTCAGTCTTCCAACTTGATGCTGGAAAACTTAGGACATACTTGTCAGTGCAGGGTGTCAAGGGACCGCCCCCCAGAAAAGGGCATCACAGTGGCACCCTGCAGTCACAGTGTATTGGTGCAGAGAGTACCGCTGATGTCACCTTGCCATTTGCATCATTGAGGATCGCCGCCCACTGCTGGTGGAAGATCTAAAGAGGACAATGTGTGTCATGTAACTGATCTGCAGACATGTGACGTACACCTGCTGTGCCCTTTATGAAGGGCCCTCTCTTTGCTTTGGGAAGATCCAGATACACCATGTCCACAGGCCTTCCTCTATCTAGATGACAGCTCACTTCCTCATAGAATGTTAACAGATTGGTCTGGCAAGAATGATCTTTCACAAAACCATGCTGATTACTACTGTTTTCTTCAGCAAATTCTTGGATATAGTCCCTTATCATCCCCTCCAATCGTTTACATGCTACTGTTGGTAGGTTTACTGGTCTGTAGTTTCCAGGTATATATCTTGGCCCTTTTTTAAATATTGGTGCCATCTATGATGGGTTCCCTCATCCTTGCACCGAGTTCCCAGATTTGTGCACCCACTGTGCCCATTATAAAAGGCGCTCACCATCCCTGTGCTGAGTTCCTGGTTATGAGGAGCTCCCACAATCCCTGTGCTAAGTTCTTTGGTCTGCACACCTACTGTGCCTAATATGAAGGGTTACCACCATCCCGGTGCTGGGTTCCTTGGTCTTCACACCTGCTGTGCCTATTATGAAGGGTTCCTACCATCTTTGTTGTATATTATATTTATTGTATATTATGGAGAATGTAACAGGAGGAGCCATGACACACTATGGTGGGCGGGGAACCCTAAAACCCCCAGATGGACAGGAACAGAGTCAACAATTGGATCTCATTGTTGAGTATCCAAGACCTATTAGAACCCGGGGGCTGACCCAGCCCACCAAACTGCATAAATAAATCAACTATAACCTTTGGGTGGACTGACCCTTTAATATTGTGCTTGCATTTGGTATCTCCTGTTTTTTTACATCTGTATTTGGCATCCCATGGTGTATCCTGTCTCTCATTTGCAGGTGGTCTTGGAAGGAGATTCCACCTCTGCCGTCCTTAAGAACCTAACCGCCCGCACCGACTACCTGGTCTCCGTCTTCCCCATCTATGTCAGTGGCGTGGGCTCCGGACTCCGTGGAATCACCGCTACCTGTAAATAGAAGACTGCAGATACTTCATATATGATGACCTACTGCATGTCATCCCGCCATTCTCAGTATGTTCCCTTCTCTCTTGCAGTGCCGCTGTCTGCTCCCCGTGAGCTCTTCGTAGACCAAGTCACCAATTCATCCTTTGAGGTCCACTGGCAGCCATCGGAAGGCGCCTCTTACTATATGGTGACCTACTCAACAGAGGCTGGCCATGGGGACGAGGTGAAAGAGGTAAAGAGGTGACTCCAAAATTGTAAGGATGCCTCCACATGGAACTTCACCTTTAATATTTTCTTTGCAGATTAAATCAGGAGACACAAAGGTCCTCATCTCTGGCTTGTCCCCAAATACCAATTACAGTGTGACCGTGGTAGCTGCAGCTGGAGAAGAGACCAGTGATCCAATCACCATTCAGCAGATAACCGGTAAGTGTTAAGTACATCCTAGTACCCAGCTTTAAGAATTATTGGTAATATTAAAGAGAACCTGTCACCACTATAAAGAAATAATTCCGGACAGCTGCACTTCCAAAAATCTTTGGAAGTGCAGCCGTCCGGCTGCTAATGATTAAGCGCTAACATTTGCGTGAAACGCATCTACCTCTTTGTCCCCTGCTCCATCTGTCAACCACTTGTCATATGAAGCTTCAATAAAAGGATTTTTGGAAGTGCAGCCGTCCAGAATTATTTCTTTATGTTACACAGCATGCTGGGCTAGCACCTGACTAGTGTGTCTGGGGATTAACCAGAGACTCACTCACCTGGAGCGACTTTTCCTGTTTCAACCTGTCACCACTGTTTCTCCATTAAGGCCGGGTTCACACTGGTATGACAAGCGCTCTGACATTGGGAGCTCATGTCGCATGAAGTGTGAAAATCAATGTTTCCCTATGGGAGCCGTCTTAACTGATCCGACACAAGCCGGTCCGACTTTGAAAATGCTCCCTGCACTACTTTGGTCCGACTCTGATCCTACTTCAGCCCATTGAATATCACTGAAGTCAGATCAAAGTTAGATCGCCGTCTTCACTGATCCGACTTTGGCATGCGACTTGTGCTCTGATGATCTTGAAGGGGAACTCCATGCAAAATGTAAAAATAAAAAACGACATAGGTTCCCCCTCCAAGAGCATACCAGCCCCTTCGGTCTGGTATGGATTTTCAAGGGAACCTCTATGCCAAAAAAACGGCGTGGGGGTCCCCCCAAAATCCATACTAGGCCCTTATCCGAGCATGCAGCCTGGCAGGTCAGGAAAGGGGGTGGGGACGAGCGAGCGCCCCCCTTCCTGAATTGTACCAGGCCACATGGCCTCAACATGGGGGGTGGATGCTTTGGGGAAGGGGGGCCCTGCGCCCCCCCAACCCAAAGCACCTTGTCCCCATGTCGATGAGGACAAGGGTCTCTTCCCGACAACCCTGGCTGTTGGTTGACGGGGTCTGCAGGGAGGGGCTTATCGGAATGTGTGAGCCCCCTTTAACAAGGGGGCACCCAGATCCTGGCCCCCCACCGTATGTGAATGAGTATGGGGTACGTTGTACCCGTATACATTCAGCTAAAAAAAAAATTGTCAAAAATAAAACACAGTACACAGATTTTTATAGTAATTTATTAAGCACCTCTGGTGTCTCTTCCAACTTCTTCTCCCTTCTCTCTGGCTCCTCTCCATGCTCTCTCTCCGGTTCTTCTCCCTCTGTCCGCTGTCTTCTGCCGGGTCTCTTCCTGCTGTCTTCTCGCTCTTTTGCCCGGTTTTCTCCGCTGTCTTCTCCCTCTGTTTTTCTTCCGATGTTGGAAGAGACGCCGGAGCTGCCTAATAAAATACTTTAAAAACATGTGTACTGTGTTTTATTTTTTACTCTTTTTTTTTTTTTTTTTTTTTTAGGTGAATGGGTAGGGATACAATGTACCCCATACTCATTCACATAGTGTGGGGTGCCGGGATCTGGGGGCCCCCTTGTTAAAGGGGGCTCCCAGATTCCGATAAGCTCCCCATCCGCAGACCCCAACAACCAACGGCCAGGGTTGTCGGGAAGAGGCCCTTGTCCTCATAAATATGGGGACAAGGTGCTTTGGGGGTGGCGGAGGTCAGGGCCCCCCTGCCCCAAAGCACCCACTCCACCCATGTTGAGGGCATGCGGCCTGGTACTGTTCAGGAGGGGCGCTCGCTCGTCTCCAGCCCCTTTCCTGACCTGCCGGGCTGTGTGCTCGGATAAGGGTCTGCTATGGATCTTGGGGGGGGCCCTACGCCGTTTTTTCCCTGAAAATTCCCTGAAAATCCATACCAGACCGAAGGGCCTTGTATGCACTTGGAGGGGGACACCATGCGTTTTTTTTTTTTTTTTTACATTGTGCGTGGAGTTCCCCCTAAAGATTCATACCAGACACAGTGCCTGGTATTGTCGGGTTTCAAAGTCGGATCCCTGTTCATTGAAGTCGGACGCATGTCGGACTTCAAGTCTCAGGGCAAAGTCGGATCCAAAGTGGTACGACTGTTGTGTTGTACCAGTGTGAACCCGGCCTAAATAAGTCTCACTCTGAGTGCAGATGTCATCAACAATTATCTGCATGCTGTTGGAGTCAGCAACAGTACCATAAAAGGTTGATTTTCCCCATTGCTGGCTATATATATATATATATATATATATATATATATATATATATATATATATATATATATATATATATATATATATATATATATATATATATATATTTAAATAAAGCCTTTTTGTCTTTCAGAGCCCACACGGCACAGTCTACGGTTCACCAACATCACTCACAGTAGTGTCACTGTGCACTGGGAGGTGGCGCCACCTAATGGAACGATCCAGCACATCTCGTACACTTCTGACGCAAGCAATGCCATCGCTAAAGAGGTGAGTGTTGGAGTAATTTCACCATCTAGAATGGGGGGTGGGGGGAGGGCAGTGTTTATTTTCCTGGTTCATGCAAACACAGCCATGACTAAGTGGCCACGCACAGGAACAAACATGCTAATCCCTGTAGGTGTGGATAGCAGTTAGAAGCATAAAGGCACCCAAAACCCTTTTGTTCCACAGACTGGTTATGCCTCCCGGCCTTTTTATATAAATGTTGCTTTGCAGCGTTTATAGAGAATCAAATTTATTCCGGATTTCTGCCTGAGTGGAAGGCTGTCATCTTTATTTAAATGATGCTGAATCAAGTGACAGGGAGTCCCCTTCAAGTAAAGGAGATGATATGAGAACCCCATGTAATCCCCGCTCAGGAATTATCCACCCCCGGAGGTGACACCGCTCACAATGTGAGTCATCCCGCTCCGGAGGTGAAGGGTGATCCCCACTTCTCTTTCCAGATGGAATCCTTCACTTCTTCTCCTTCCAGCACAATATATTCCTCTGCTGTGTTCACTTAACACTCTTCAGGCTATAATGTGCATGTCAGATCCCTCATGTGTCCTCCTAGGATGAGTTTTACTGCTGCCTTTGTGCTATGGAATTAGGTGTCTTCCCCCTTTTGTCTTATATTTACTTACTATGACCTTCTGGCTTTATCTAGCTGTGTTCTCCTTCTGGCTGCCTACATCAGACATGGCCATCAATGCATGGTGCCGCTCTTTACTCTCTTTCCTCTCCTATTTGCTCTCCTCTCCTCACCTGTCCTAAATTCCATCTTGTTCCATCATCATGTCTGCAGTCTGCTTCTCTCCTTATTGCACCTCTCCTCACTACTCTTCTCCTCTCTCCTCTACTCAACTCTGCTCTTTTCAGCACTTCTCCTCTCCTCTCCTCTCTACACCTCTCCTCTCTCCTTTACTCAACTCTGCTCTTTTCTGTGCCTTTCTTGTAATCTCTCTGCTTCTCTCCTTTTCACCTCTCCTTTCTGCTTCGCTCATTTCTACTTTGCTCTTCTCTCTTTTCTCTGCTCCCCTTTTCTATGCTTCTGTTATCATCCCTCTGCTCCCCTTCTTTCCTCTCTGCTTGTCTCCTTACCTCCCTGCTCCTCTCTTCTCTGTTTCTCTCCACTCTTTTCTCCTTTGTGCTTCTCTACTCTGTTCCTTTTCTCACTTTCCTTGTTGCTCTTTTGCTCTCTTCTTGGCTCCTCTCCTCTCTGCGCCACTCCTCTTATTTCTGCTCCTCTCCACTCTTCTCTTTGCTCTTTCCTCTCTCCCTTTTATGTTTTCCCCTCTCCATTCCTCTCCTTTCTGCTCTTCACCTTTCTGCTCCTCTTTTCTCTGATCCTCCTTTGTTTATCTCCCAATTTCTTCTCCTTGTCTCTGTTTGTTTTTTTTCCCCCTAATCTCTTGGCTCCTCTCCTGCAGCTATCTGCACCTCTCCTCTCCTCTCCTTCCACATCTTTCCTTCTTCAGTATGCTTCGGCAGACTTCTGCTTGCTCTTTTTCTGTGTGCTCCTTTCCTCTATTCTCCTTTGTAATCTGCTTCTCTTCTCCCCTGTCTTCTCACCCTCCTCACTTGCCCAGTCATCCCTCCTCTGTCCTGTGTGCCCTTCTATCCTCTTCTATTTTTTCTGCTCCTCTTGTCATTACTCCTCTCCTCCCTATTCTCCTCCTCTTGTACATGTGCCATTTTCCATTCCTATTTATCTCCTCTGCTATCTGCTCTTTCCCTTTCTTCATCTCTGTCCCCCCTCATCTCATATCTGCTGTCCTCCTCTTCTCTCTGCCCCTCTACTGTTCTCCTCTCTGCTTCCCTCCACTCCCATCTGCTCCTCTCCTCTATTCTCTGCTCTTCTAAAATTCTTCTTTATGCTTTTCTCCACTCCTATCTGCTCCCCCCCTTCTCTCTGCTCATCTGCTATTCTCTCTCCATCCTTTGATTTCTGCTGCTCTCCTATCATCCTCTCTCCTCTCTTCTGCTCTCCTCTCTACTCTTCTGTCTTCTTCTCTGCTTTTCTCCATTCTTCTCTTTCTGCTCATCTCCTAATCATCTTCTTTCCTTTCTGGTCCTCTCCTATCATCTTTGCTCCTCTCAGCTCCTCTGCTATTCTCCTCCCCTCCTCTCCTTTTTGCTCTACTCTTATCTGCTCCTATCCTCTCTGCATCTTTCCCCTTCACTTTAAATTAAAAAAAAATTGCCCCAAAAAACCACTACAGTGCCTTGAAAAAGTATTCATACCCCTTGAAATGTTCCACATTTTGTCATGTTACAACCAAAAACATAAATGTATTTTATTGGGATTTTATGTGATAGACCAACACAAAGTGGCACATAATTGTGAAGTGGAAGGAAAATGATAAATGGTTTTCAACATTATTTACAAATAAATATGTGAAAAGTGTGGGGTACATTTGTATTCAGCCCCCCGGAGTCAATACTTTGTAGAACCTCCTTTCTCTGCAATTACAGCTGCAAGCCTTTTTGGGGATGTCTCTACCAGCTTTGCACATCTAGAGAGGGACATTTTTGCCCATTCTTCTTTGTAAAATATCTCAAGCTCTGTCAGATTGGATGGAGAGCATCTGTGAACAGCAATTTTCAAGTCTTGCCACAGATTCTCAATTGGACTTAGGTCTGGACTTTGACTGGGCCATTCTAACACATGAATATGCTTTGATCTAAACCAGTGGTTCCCAACTCCTGTCCTCAGGGCCCACTTTGCAAGATAACTGAAATACATCACAGGTGATATCATTTGCTGCTCAGTGATTGCAGTATTCTAGTCTGCATCTCCCCAAGGTAATACTTAAATTCTGGCCTGTTGGTGGGTCCTGAGGACTGGAGTTGAGAACCACTGATCTAAACCATCCATTGTAGCTCTGACTGTATGTTTAGGGTCGTTGTCTTGCTGGCAGGTGAACCTCCGCCCCAGTCTCAAGTGTTTTGCAGACTAACAGGTTTTTTTCTAAGATTGCCCTGTATTTGGCTCCATCCATCTTCCCGTCAAATCTAACCAGCTTCCCTGTCTCTAATGAAGAAAAGATTCTACATAACTTATTGCTGCCACCACCATGTTTCACAGTTGGGATGGTGTGTTCAGGGTGATGTGCAGTGTTAGTTTTGCGCCACACATAGCGTTTTGCTTTTTAGACCAAAAAGTTCAATTTTGGTCTCATCTGACCAGAGCACCTTCTTCCACATGTTTGCTGTGTCCCCCACATGGCTTTTCGCAAACCGCAAACAGGACTTCTTATGGCTTTCTTTCAACAATGTCTTTCTTCTTGCCACCTTTCCATAAAGGTCAGATTTGTGGAGTCCACGACTAATAGTTGTCCTGTGGACAGATTCTCCCACCTGAGCTGTGGATCTCTGCAGCTCCTCCACAGTTACCATGGACCTCTTGGCTCTTCTCTGATGAATGCTCTCCTTGCCCGGCCTGTCAGTTTAGGTGGACGGCCATGTCTTGGTAGGTTTGCAGTTGTGCCATACTCTTTCCATTTTCGGATGATGGAATGAACAGTGCTCTGTGAGATGTTCAAAGCTTGGGATATTTTTTTATAACCTAACCCTGCTTTAAACCTCTCCACAACTTTATCGATGACCTGTCTGGTGTGTTCCTTGGCCTTCATGTTGCTGTTTGTTCACTAAGGTTCTCTTACAAACCTCTGAGGGATTCACAGAACAGCTCTATTTATAATGAGATGAAATCACACACAGGTGGACTCTAATTAGGTGACTTCTGAAGGCAATTGGTTCCACTAGATTTTAGTTAGTGGTATCAGCGTAAAGGGGGGCTGAATACAAATGTACACCACACTTTTCAGGTATTTATTTGTAAAAAATTTTGAAAACCATTTATCATTTTCCTTCCACTTCCCAACAAAATACATTTTACGTTTTTGGTTGTAACATAACAACATGTGGAAAGTTTCAAAGGGGTAGGAATACTTTTTCAAGGCACTGTATAGATTCCCTTTAAATTGGGGTCACCTGCACATGTTTGATTGGAATGTACCATAATCGTGTTACATCAGACTAAAAATAAAAGTGAAGTACATGAGATCTTCTCTTTGTCTCTGATGGTGCCCTCGCTGTCTCCTTTCAGGTGGACATCCCTGGTGGCAGCTCCTCGGTGACCATGAAGTCCCTGACCTCTCAGACTCCGTATAACGTCACCCTGGCCATCTCACACAGCGGACTGAAGACTTTTCTGCATCTGACGGGAAACTTTACGACCTGTAAGTGCCGAGATCAGAGTAAGGAACCACGCAGTGAGAGCCGCCCGTTGCCCATTCTGTCTGATTCATTGGCGCTGCCACGGTGCTTCCGGAGCCGTGCCCTTGGCTGTCAGCTGGGTTTGTCCTCATTCTTGCAGAAATGCCAAGTGTGCGAGGGGAAAGTCTTTAGTCGGGGCACATTGCCCAATTAGCGTTAATTACAGAGCCCTGGAATGTCAGTCTTAATGGCAGATCCGCCGGGTGCGGGGGCACAGAGGCGGTCGTGCCCAAAGTTGGCAGGTGACATATGGCCGGCTGCGCCTCTGTTGCTGTTATTTGTTCCAGTTTGTGCCGCCTGAACTCTGCGCCGATAATTATTATTCTGTCACTGGTGCCAATTAACGAACATGGCGGCTCAGAGGGCTCCGTCCACCTTCACTTGACATTGTTGCGGTAAACGGCGTGAATCTCCCGGGGCGGCTCCTACGTTCGCTTCTCTCTGGCACTTCTCTGTGCTTTTCGGCCTGGACTTTTTATTCTCCAGCAGAAATGATTGTTTGCCTTGTCGTGACCGGGGCCTGAAATTCACACCTCTGTACAGATACAGAATGTTACATGGATGGAAGGCTTCAATATCTGAAAACGATCATTGCTTGGCTGCCAAAGGGAGCATTAGACATGCATAGAACGAAAAAATTAGTTTCATTTCGATCTGTTATTTACATAAATTTGTTTAATTCGTTTTTGGAATTCATTTTGTTCGTTTGAGTTCGAATCAATACGAATTTTCTGAATTTGGAAAATTCGAATCAATTTGAATTCGACTTCCATTCAAATTCATTCGACTTCCATTTGAAATGGAATTTATTCTATTCGACATTCAAATTTTGGAAGATGGCTATATTGTTCCTATTCCATTCTATTCTGTTGTTTTTTTCTATTCTATTCTTTTATTTTCTATTATATTCAATTCTTTTCTATTCCATTTGAATTCAAATTTATTCTATTTGAAAACTGAATTCCAGAAGATGGTTATATTCTTTCTATTTTATTCTATTCTTTGTTTTTTTTTCCTATTCTATTGTTTTTTTCTATTCTATTTGAAATTCAAATTTCAGAAGATGGTTATATTCTTTCTATTTTATTCTATTCTTTGTTTTTTTTCCTATTCTATTGTTTTTTTCTATTCTTTTCTATTTGAAATTCAAATTTCAGAAGATGGTTATATTCTTTCTATTTTATTCTATTCTATTGTTTTTTTCTATTGTTTTTTTCTATTCTTTTCTATTTAAAATTCAAATTTCAGAAGATGGTTATATTCTTTCTATTTTATTCTATTCTATTGTTTTTTTCTATTCTATTCTTTTATTTTCTATTATATTCAATTCTTTTCTATTCCATTTGAATTCAAATTTATTCTATTTGAAAACTGAATTCCAGAAGATGGTTATATTCTTTCTATTTTATTCTATTCTTTGTTTTTTTTTCCTATTCTATTGTTTTTTTCTATTCTATTTGAAATTCAAATTTCAGAAGATGGTTATATTCTTTCTATTTTATTCTATTCTATTGTTTTTTCTATTCTATTCTTTTATTTTCTATTATATTCAATTCTTTTCTATTCCATTTGAATTCAAATTTATTCTATTTGAAAACTGAATTCCAGAAAGATGGTTATATTCTTTCTATTTTATTCTATTCTTTGTTATTTTTTTGTCCTATTCTATTGTTTTTTTCTATTCTTTTCTATTTAAAATTCAAATTTCAGAAGATGGTTATATTCTTTCTATTTTATTCTATTCTATTGTTTTTTTCTATTCTATTCTTTTATTTTCTATTATATTCAATTCTTTTCTATTCCATTTGAATTCAAATTTATTCTATTTGAAAACTGAATTCCAGAAGATGGTTATATTCTTTCTATTTTATTCTATTCTTTGTTTTTTTTTTCCTATTCTTTTTTTTTCTATTCTATTTGAAATTCAAATTTCAGAAGATGGTTATATTCTTTCTATTTTATTCTATTCTTTGTTTTTTTTCCTATTCTATTCTATTTGAAATTCAAATTTAAGAAGATGGTTATATTCTTTCTATTTTATTCTATGCTATTGTTTTTTCTATTCTATTCTTTTATTTTCTATTATATTCAATTCTTATCTATTCCATTTGAATTCAAATGTATTCTATTTGAAAACTGAATTCCAGAAGATGGTTATATTCTTTCTATTTTATTCTATTCTTTGTTATTTTTTTGTCCTATTCTATTGTTTTTTTCTATTCTTTTCTATTTAAAATTCAAATTCCAGAAGATGGTTATATTCTTTCTATTTTATTCTATTCTATTGTTTTTTTTCCTATTCTATTTGAAACTTGAATTTCAGAAGATGGTTTATATTCTTTCTATTTTAGAAGTCAGCCAAGTCACACGTGAAGTCGCACTGACATGCGGCTTTGAAATCGTGCAAGTTTATTTTAAGTGAAGTCGCGCGATTTCAAACTCGGATTCGGTGTGAACCGGGGCTAAAGGGTGTCTCTAGACATGTGCACTGACAAAAAAATAGTGTTTTCGTTTCATTTGCTTTTTTGCTTTTTTCAGAAATTCGAAAATCCGAAAATCAAATTTTTGAATTTCCGAATTTCGAATATTCGAATTTCCAAATTCTGAACTTTCGGAATACGAAAATTCGGAAATTCAAAAATTCGAAAATCCGAAAATGTGAATTTTTTTTTTTTAATATTTTTTCTATCTTATTCTATTCTTTGTTTTTTTTTTCTATTTTATTCTATTATTTGTTTTTTTTTTCCTATTCTATTGTTTTTTTCTATACTATTCTATTTGAAATTCAAATTTCAGAAGATAGTTATATTCTTTCTATTTTATTCTATTCTATTGTTTTTTTTCCTATTCTATTTGAAACTTGAATTTCAGAAGATGGTTTATATTCTTTCTATTTTAGAAGTCAGCCAAGTCGCACCTTGAAGTCGCACTGACATGCGGCTTTGAAATCGTGCAAGTTTATTTTAAGTGAAGTCGCGCGATTTCAAACTCGGATTCGGTGTGAACCGGGGCTAAGGGGTGTCTCTAGACATGTGCACTGACTATAAAATAGTGTTTTCGTTTCATTAGTTTTTTTGCTTTTTTCAGAAATTCGAAAATTCGGAAATCCGAAAATCAAATTTTCGAATTTCGGACATTCGAATTTCCGAATTCCGAATTTTCGCAATACGAAAATTCGGAAATTCAAAAATTCGAAAATCCGAAAATTTGAAAATCTGAAAAAAAAAAAGAAAGAAAATCGGTAAAATTCGAAATAATAACTAACTAATAATAACTATTAAATGATAGGTATTGGAATTTCCTTTCAAATTTGGCTGTTTGTGAACGTAACGAATACGAATTTATCTGAAGTTACGAATTATCCGAGATAACGAATGCCGTATCCAAACAAATGGAATGGAACAAATTAATAATAAATAATAATAATAAAAATGTTTTTTTTATTATTATTATTATTATTGTTATTTATTATTATTCGATCGTTACATTCCATCCTTTTAGATTCACTAACAGCCACATTTGAAAGGAAATTCCAATACCTATGATTTAATAGTTATCAGTTATTTCAGATTTTCGAGTTTTCAAATTTTCAGATTTTCATTCTTTTGAATTTTCAGATTTTATTTCTTATTTTCAAATCTCCAAATTTCAGATTTTTCAAATTTCCGAAATTCCAAATTTCCGAAATCTCTCACTTCAAACTTCTGAACCTCCGAACGTCTGAATTTCCAAAATTTCGAATTTCGGAAATTCTGAGATTTCGGAAATTTGGAAATTGAAAAATTCGGATTTTTATGGAATTAAAGAATTTGTCAAAATTCGTTAAAAATTTAATTTTGAACTAAACGAATCTCACATGTCTAGTAGTTTTCTCTTATAGGTTTGCTCAATGGGAAATCAATTGTCAGGCTTTAATTGTTCCATGTTATACTACCTACAGCTCAACAAAAAACGTGGATTGATTGTATAAGGGTTACAAAGGATGTTTTGCTGTCTGTTTTACCATTGAGGACATTTCTTCTCACTTCCTGTCCTGGTGATTGGTGGTCACAGAGAAAGGAAATGAAGGATATTCTATCCATTGAGGACATAGACAGCAACAAATCCACTCATTTGTTGAGTGAGGTGCTGTCATAACCTCTACCAGGTTTTGTTTGCAGTCTGTCACTTTTTGGAGTTCCCCTCACTTCCTGTCCCCATCATAGGTAGTCACCAGGACAGGAAGTGGCAGGAATCTCCCCCATGGGGACACAGACAGCATTAAAGGATTCTGTTTTTTTTTTTTTTTTAAACGCGGTCACTAATCATAATTTCCTGAGACATTTTAATTTTTTCTTTATTCAGGGAAACCATTAAATCACACTTAAACGGTTTTACCAGAATGATGTCATTTCTGCCTAATGGTCTTTTAATGCGATGATGTGAGCCGCGCAGAATTCTGCTGAAACCTTCATAATATGCTACGCTGAGCCTGTTCAAGATTTACTAAACATTAATGGAATGTTTGTCTGTTTAATGCGTTTCTAATATCTTGGGCGGATAAATATTTCAACGTTTTAGGTTGGCATGACTGGCAGCGTTTAACTTGGATGTAAACCTTAATTGATTGACGTTTGGTTTCCTAAAGCAGCGTGCATCGTAAACGGTGGCTGGTTTGCTAATAAATTGCACTGTGTGCTTTTTTTTCTTTTTCATCCTTTGTTACAGCTCAGTGCTGTTGATTGCCTGCGGCCTCTTTGCAGCCACTTATGGTCTTCTTACACTCCATGGCATTTTTCAGGGCAGGTTTCATGGTGGCGACAACAGTGAACCACGTCTGAGTAATGTGTGTTGTAGTCTCCATTGGGGAAAAATGTGTGAGATTGTGACGACGCAGGAGCACGGGGACAGAGCATTGTCACCCTATAACAGGAAGTGCCTGAACAAGGAGCTTCATGGCAGGATCCCCGGGGAATATTATATTGAAAGCTGCTAATTTTTAAAAATATTGAAAATTGCGTTTTGAAATGTTTAATCTTTTGCTGACCGCATAACGCATATGTGCGACGGCAAAGAGGGCGGGCTTTAATCCCCACACACCATACATATCCATCCATGTGTGCCGAGGGCAGCTCCCGATCACATGACCAATTTGACAGCCAATCCATCCCATATCCTGTGCGTACAGACCCTGTTAACCTCTTCACGACCGCGATATGGCCAAAAGACAGCTCCGGTTGCACATTGCCGGGAGGGTGTCTATAGAGGGCCTCTGGTGATTGCGCTTCTCGCACGGCCCCCTGCATCGCGAATCGGCAGTGATCTGTGATCTCTGTGTCCTTCTGACACAACTGATCACAGATCGGGCTAAAGAGCCAATCACAGCGGCTCTATACCACGTGATCGGCTGTGTCCAATCACAGTGTAAACAGGATTTGCTAGTTTTTGGCATTCCTCTCCTGATTATTAATGCAGACCCACCAGTGTCCACCAGCCTTGCCTGTCAGTGCATATCAGTGATGCCCATCAGTGCCGTCTATCATTACCGCCTATGAGTGACACCTATCAGTGTCTATCATTGCCGCCTATCAGTGTCCATCAGTGTCACATATCAGTGTAGCCTCATCAGTGCCCATCATTGCCACCTATCAGTGGCCATCATTGCCGCCTATCAGTGGCCATCATTGCCGCCTATCGGTGGCCATCAGTGTCACATATCAGTGTAGCCTCATCAGTGCCCATCATTGCCACCTATCAGCGGCCATCATTGCCGCCTATCAGCGGCCATCATTGCCGCCTATCAGTGGCCATCATTGTCGTCTATCAGTGGCCATCATTGCCATCTATCATTGGCCATCATTGCCGCCTATCAGTGGCCATCATTGCCGCCTATCAGTGGCCATCATTGCCGTCTATCAGTGGCCATCATTGCCGCCTATCAGTGGCCATCATTGCCGCCTATCAGTGGCCATCATTGCCATCTATCAGTGGCCATCATTGCCGTCTATCAGTGGCCATCATTGCCGTCTATCAGTGGCCATCATTGCCATCTATCAGTGGCCATCATTGCCGTCTATCAGTGGCCATCATTGCCGTCTATCAGTGGCCATCATTGCCGTCTATCAGTGGCCATCATTGCCGCCTATCAGTGGCCATCATTGCCATCTATCAGTGGCCATCATTGCCGTCTATCAGTGGCCATCATTGCCGTCTATCAGTGGCCATCATTGATGTCTATCAGTGGCCATCATTGCCGTCTATCAGTGGCCATCATTGCCGTCTATCAGTGGCCATCATTGCCGCCTATCAGTGGCCATCATTGCCACCTATCAGTGTTCATCAGTGCAGCCTCATCAGCGCACATTGGTGAACGAGAAAAATTACTTATTTACAAAATTTTTATCAGTGTCCATCAGTGTCACATATCAGTGTAGCCTCATCAGTGGCCATCATTGCCGCCTATCAGTGGCCATCATTGCCGCCTATCGGTGGCCATCAGTGTCACATATCAGTGTAGCCTCATCAGTGCCCATCATTGCCACCTATCAGCGGCCATCATTGCCGCCTATCTGTGGCCATCATTGCCGTCTATCAGTGGCCATCATTGCCGTCTATCATTGGCCATCATTGCCGCCTATCAGTGGCCATCATTGCCGTCTATCAGTGGCCATTATTGCCGCCTATCAGTGGCCATCATTGCCGCCTATCAGTGGCCATCATTGCCGCCTATCAGTGGCCATCATTGCCGCCTATCAGTGGCCATCATTGCCGCCTATCAGTGGCCATCATTGCCGTCTATCAGTGGCCATCATTGCCGTCTATCAGTGGCCATCATTGCCGCCTATCAGTGGCCATCATTGCCGCCTATCAGTGGCCATCATTGCCGCCTATCAGTGGCCATCATTGCCGCCTATCAGTGGCCATCATTGCCGCCTATCAGTGGCCATCATTGCCGTCTATCAGTGGCCATCATTGCCGTCTATCAGTGGCCATCATTGCCGCCTATCAGTGGCCATCATTGCCGCCTATCAGTGGCCATCATTGCCGCCTATCAGTGGCCATCATTGCCGTCTATCAGTGGCCATCATTGCCGCCTATCAGTGGCCATCATTGCCGCCTATCAGTGGCCATCATTGCCGCCTATCAGTGGCCATCATTGCCGCCTATCAGTGGCCATCATTGCTGTCTATCAGTGGCCATCATTGCCGTCTATCAGTGGTCATCATTGCCACCTATCAGTGTTCATCAGTGCAGCCTATCAGTGCCCATCATTGCCACCTATCAGTGTTCATCAGTGCAGCCTCATCAGCGCACATTGGTGAGCGAGAAAAATTACTTATTTAAAAAATTTTCAACTTTTTTTTTTTTCAAAATTTTCAGTCTTTCTTTTGTTTGTTGAGGAAAAAATAAAAAGACACAGTGGTGATTAAAGAGGAACTGTAGTCCGCTCACGTAATTTGTAATAAAAACATCTTTGCCATTCTGGAGCTTCCCTCCAACCACTTTGCATATTATTTTATATAGACTGTGATTCTGTACTTGCCAAATATGCTGCAGAAATCTCCGTCCACTGAGTCTGGCTGCATCCATTTTAACTGTGGGCAGCTGAAGCTGCTGCTTGTTTACTTCCTGGATTGACAAAGACACACCTCCAGCTCTGCAGCTCTCATTGGCCCTCCTATGACTCATCTCCCCTCACTTCCTTCCTGAGAGAGAGAGAGAGAGAGAGAGAGAGAGAGAGAGAGAGAGAGAGCTGTGCATGATGTCATAAGCCTAGGCTAATGACCAGACAAGAAACAGGAAGTGGGCTGTATAAGGGATTTACTGGCAGAAAAAAAATGTTTTATTATCCAAAGTTATAACAACAACAACAAGGGTAGAAGATTTAATAGATGGAAAGATGAAAAAAATGACTGAAGGTCTGCTTTAAATACCACCAAAAGAAAGCTCAATCTGTCTCAAAAAATGATAAAAATGTCATTTGGGTACAGTGTTGTATGACCGCGCAATTGCCAGTCAAAGTGTGACACCGCTGAAAGCTGAAAATCTAGCTCTAATCACAAGCTCCAAAATAAAAAAATAACCCATTGAAAACCAAGGCGGCCAGCACCCTGCATGGAGGGGCTGGGCGCATGGATCGGGGGTGGGGGGGGGGGGTGGGCGGCGCTCCCTGTGCCTCTAATGGATGAGCCTCCACTGTAATGAACAAAGATGACTGCTACCATGTACATAAAGGTGTGAAACCTATTAAAAGAAAAAATGTTTTAAAAATTGAAAAAAAACAGTAAGCTGATCACTTTCACATGTATATCGAAAAAAACGATTGATCCACTTTAAGAGGACCTGGTGCTGGGATAAAGGCAGATGGGACTTTATACCCCCTACCTACAGGTTATAACTTGTAGGGGCACACAATCTATCTTATGAGGGGGTTATAAAGTCCCAGCTGCATTATTCTGGTAAGGGTGACTTCAAGAAAATGCCTGTGCCATCAAACTCTTCTTCGCCCCTCACGGTGGGCTCTGTTACCAAACCTTCAGGAACTGGGGACCCTCGGAGAACCCACACTCCTGGACCTGTAAAGCACCCCACCAGTAAAACTTTGTCTGAAAAAAACCAAAGCTCTGGATCCCCGGGTCCAGCTCTCTAAAAAGAGAAGCGTTACAGGCAAAACCTAATTTCTTCGAGGCCCGGGTACCATTCAGTTAGGCCTAGAAAAGACACTTTAAATGGATCCGGTTGCATAGCTTGCCCCAGCAAAGGAATCTTCCAGAGGAGCTCAGCACAGCACATCTTTACTCGTGACCAACACCTAAGACACTGGCGAAAAAACTGAGGTACTCCCGGTAGTGGGAGGGGTTATATAGGGAGTGGACTTCCTGTCTTAGGGCGTGCCAATGTCCATCACCTGAAGGTGGCCTATAACCCACGTGGTATCTACTATGGCTTTGTGTCCCGTGATGTACAATAAGAAATTGGCAAGGTCATGGAGGTGTTTCACCATCTTCACAGTCATTGACATCACAACTCTGCCAAGGTGTCCAAGTCCATCTTTTCCAAATCCTCTCCATCCTGATACAGAAGCCTGGTCTTTATAGGCCCTCAGCCAAGTGCAGGGTGGTACAGAGAGAGACTGATGGAAGAAAAGGAAGTAAGCAATGAAATGACAGGTCCTCTTAAACATGACATATTGAGTTGTGATATATCACACAGCTAACATCATGCCCAGCAAACCCAAAGAAGAACACCGCCGACTTGAGAGCCTCCTACAGACGAGAAGCAAATATAGAACAATAAAGCTTCACATCAAAGTTATATAAATGTCAAATCCTAATTTCTCTATTGCACAGAGCGGTGGCTGCTGAAAATTTATTAGTGCCTCTGAGTGTTTCAAGTGCACTTGTCTTATACGTCTTAACACTTCCAGCTCTCACAGCCCACATATATATTTCATATGGAAATTTTTCTTCTATCTTCAAACAAAAATGTCACTAGTATTTAATAAAGAAATGTTTCTTTCTGAACAATAGGGTCCACGTTTGAAGCAGTTAGAAGGGTTATCGATGGCTCATTGTTCAGGGAGGGTTACTGAACCTTGCCGATTGCTCTTTCATCATTGATGTTTTGGCTTCTACGTTTTAAGGCCAAACATATGATTAAGTTCAGGTGCCTCCAGTGAAGGGTATGGTTTCTGCTACAGCATAGAAAGAGATTTTAGACAATTGTGGATTTCCAGTCATTTGGGGAAGGTCCTTTTCTGTTCCATCATGACTGTGCCCTTGTAGACAGATCTAGCTCCATAAATACACGTAACCATGGTGTGGAGGAACTGGAGTACCCTCACAAATGACCCTAACCCTACTGTACACCATTGGGTTGAATTGGAATGCCAACTGAGAACCAGGTCTTCTCATCCCACAACAGTCCTGACCTCAGCCCTACTGAAAACCTTTGGGATGAATTGGAATGCTGTTTGAAATCCAGATCTTCTCATCTAACACCAGTCCTGACCTCAGCCCTACTGAACACCTTTGGGATGAATTGGAATGCTGTTTGAAATCCAGATCTTCCCATCTAACACCAGTCCTGACTTCAACCATACTGAACACCATTGGGATGAATCGGAATGCTGATTGAGATCCAGATCTTCTCATCCAACATCAGTCTTCTCGCCCTTAACCCTACTTGGCACCATTGGGATACATTGAAATGAGGAGTTTGAGACAGGTGTTCTCTTCCAACATCAGTCCTGACCTCAACCCTAATGAACACCTTTAGAATTAATTAAAATGCTGATTGTGAGTCAGGCCTTCTTATCCATCATCAGTACCTGACCTCACAAATGTAATTTTGGCTGAATGGACATACTGCAAATTCCCACACACTCCAGAATCTTATGGGAAGCCTTCCCAATACAGCAAAGGGTGTTCTAGCCGCAAAGGTGGGCCCACTCTATATTAATGGCCATTAATATGTAATAGAATGTTTTTACAAGCTCATACAGATGTGATGGTCAGATCTTCACCAACGTTTGGCCATATAGTTAGAGTTGCCACCTCATCCCTTTAAACCCGAACACCTATGAATTACCCAGGTTCTGAGGCTAATTAAATGCAGATAAGGCACCAAGTGAGTTTAAGTACCACCTTAATCAGCCACAGAGCCTGTATAATTATTGTGTTTGGGTTTAAAGAGATGAGGTGGCAACCATACATATAGTGTATATATATATAGTGGAAAATTTTCACCTTTTTTGAGTACTTCTGAACTTCTGTTGCTACTGAGATACAGTAGAACTTCACATAAAAATGTCTAAAGTGTACACTGAGCTTACACATGCAGTTCAGTGTACAATTCTGTCACCTGTACCGGGATGAACACCCTTATTTATGCATGCAGGAGTTGGGTCATCCTGGAGAGGCCAGTCTAGATGGCCCAAGATCCTGAATCTGGTAGAAAACCTGGTGAAAATGTTGGCGCCAGCAAGGGAGCTTGGGAACATCACATTGCTGGAGTATATTTCCACTTTAAAGTCATTTGTAATGCCACTTTCACCTTTGTACAGACGTCCACAGTAAAGAGGGCAACATCAGCAGTTCAGAGCTATTGCTTTAACTCCCTAACCCAGCCTTTTTCAACCTTTTCAACAAGGAGGTACCCTTGAAGTAACTTTTCGGTATAAGGGAACCTCGTGCTAAAAATGACTATATCTACAACTCATGATACATTAATGTGATGGTCATTGGGAAGAAAGTTCCTTACACTTGTGGTCATTGAGAAGAATTATCCCCTAAAAAGATCTGTGGTGTCAGTGGGAACTGATACGAGTGTCAGAAACTGCTCATTGCTCAAGGAACCCCTAGCAACCTCCGGAGGAACCCTAGAGTTTCATGGAACCCTGGTTGAGAAACCCTGCCCTAACCTAACAGTTGTTGAGATAATATCAGCCCCACATGGAGTGGATTGTTTTAAATGAGTTGTCTAGCATGCACTATGAATTAGAAGCAATAAAGTACAAATGTTGCATAGTGTTGCAAAATCAAAAGCAGAGCCTGCATATGTAATGAACCAATATAGCCGATCTAGTGAGCATACTGTGTATTACACTTTTTTTTTTAAATTGCTAATGTATTAATAGACTGTTAAGAATGTTAATTTCCTCTAATGTGCAATGCACTATTTTGCAGTGAAAGTACCGCCCCCTACTGGCGTGAAAGTGGTAGATATGAGCAGTGACAGTGCTGCAGTGGCATGGGATCCGGGCTCTGAAGACATCACCTCTTATCTGATCAAATGGATTCCTCTGAGCGGAGGGAGGCTGAGTCAGGTACTGTACTGGATATCAATGATGAAAAAGGAAATATTGCAAATTTTGTGCTGCGCCTGAAATATAAAAATAAAAATGTGTATAAAACTAAAAACACAAAAAAACCAATGTGTGTACCGCAGCTATTAAAACAACCAAATCTATGCCATTCACACTGACAATATGAAATGAAAAGATCAATTGATGTACAGTACAAAAAATGCAACATAGACACCGATAACCTCCTCCCGTCTTCCCCCACTTGACAGCTGTCAGTCCCTGGAGGTGAACACAGCGCGGTCCTCACTGACTTGGAGTACAGCACCGAGTACCAGGTGTCCATCTCCGCACGCTACGCCGATGGATCACAGAGCGATGCTTCCTCCGCCCGCTACAGGACAGGTAACCTGTTCCCGAAACGTTTACCTAACCTTCATCCTAACTCCCATATTTTCCACACAATAACATCTTTCGGTGTCTTGGCCTCTCCCAATTTTTGTGCACTAAGAACCTGGCAGGGTAAGTCAAGGTGTTGGAAACAAGTGTCAAGTTCTGGGTAACTAGCCCCCAACTATAGTGGGACCCCCTTTTCACAAACAAGGCCTTTACTTCTAACTTGTAGCTAAGCCCCACCCAAGCATTCCAGTGTAAGAGACTGAGGCTATGGCATTGGACTCTTAAAAGACAGGGATGGCATTTGCCCTAAAAGAGGGCAGGGCCTAGCCCATAATATAGTAGAGGTCAAGGTTGTCTGCATAGCGTTTGCCATGAGCTTCTCATAGAAAACAATGGAAAGGTTCACAACGATACTAGGGGGCAAGCACTTGTTAGTTTGGAGATCCTTGTATACCTTACAGGTTCTCTTTAACATTTGCCAAGTGCAGCATATGCTGCTTCAGCCAGCTTTACGTTTGCAGGGTTATAAATACTTGGTGAAGGATGTAGGCATTCTGAGGCCGGAGTTTGTTTCCTCGATTGGATGAAGTTTCGTAGATGTGGACACTCTAGATCAGCTATTCTTAACAAGGGTTCCATGGAACTGTAGGGTTCCTCAGGAGGTTGCTAATGGTTCCTTGATCTGTGGCTGGTTGGATTCTTATCTGATGCTGCCCACATAGTTTCAAATTCAGTTCCACTTTGTAAAGCCAGCTGCATGAAACCAATGATCTTTTTAGCTATCTGTAAGAATGACATTCTTCCCGTTGGCCACCAATGTAAGGGGCATTCTTCCCACTGACCACCAAAGTAAGGAACATTCTTCCCATTGACCACTGATGTAAGGAGCATTTTTTCCAATGACCACCAATGCAAGGGACATTCTTCCCACTGACTACCAATGTAAGGGGCATTCTTCCCACTGACCACTAATATAAGGGGCATTTTTCACACTGACCACCAATGTAAGGGGTATTCTTCCCACTGACCACCAATGTAAGGGGCATTCTTCCCACTGATCACCAATGTAAGGGACATTCTTCTCACTGGCCACCAATGTAGGGAACGTTCTTCCAACTAACCACCAGTTTAAGGGACGTTCTTCCCATTGAACATCAATGTAAGGGAGATTATTCCCACTGACCTCTAATGTAAGGGACATTCTTCCCACTGACCACCAATATAAGGGACATTCTTCCCACTGACCACCAATATAAGGGACATTCTTCCCACTGACCACCAATGTAAGGAGCATTTTTGCCACTGACCACCAATGTAAGGGGCGTTCTTCCCACTGACCTCCAATGTAAGGGACATTCTCCCCACTGACCTCCAATGAATTAGTTTTAGAAAGTGTTCCCCCAGACCTGAAAATGTATTTCAAGCATTCCTCTGTAGTAAAATGGTTGAGAGAGCTGCTCTGGATTCACTACCATCCTCTGGTTCTGGGTGAAATTCCCCTGTTTTCTATGGTGCTGCACTTTTGCCTTGATGTAAAGCTTTGTTCCTTTTGATGTTCGTTGTTCTGATCTTCAATAGTATTGATGTCCGGCTTACTGGCCCAAATTTCCCATGAGGGCTTGTTAGGCTTAATGTCAGGCTGGAGGTCGCAGGAATAATTTATACCTTAATCCCAGTTTATACACACTTATTATTTTGTGTAAATAATGTTTTCACAGAACACACAAAGTAAAGTCACTGTCTCTGACAGACCATAGATAGTGTGAGATGATCAGAGGCTGCAAGGCACCTGCTTAGAGGCCCCATAATTAATGGAAAATGTAAATATATCTTTCACTTCTTGCTCCCCCACATTGAGGAACTGCAACACACAGCTGACCTCCTGTCCACAAATCTCACAGGAGAAATTTGCTGGTGGTAGTCTTGTAGCCTCAACTGGCAGCTCTCATAGGCTGCACATTGAAGCTTGGTGTCTTGCAACCAGTTGCAGGTCACCTCCTGGGACTATTTGCTGGGAGAGGTCTCTGCCCCTTATTTGCTGACCAGCAGTCAGAGAGTGGGTGGAATCCAATGGGGAACAAAGGGGTGGGGAATCCTGCACTGCAACACCCTGAGCCATTTACTGATCAATTAAAACTCATTGGATCTCGATCACTCTCTGACTTCTGGTCAGGAAGTCAGAGACATTCTTTTGATAAACCAATCCCAGGAAGTGACCTACTAAGGGGGTCTAGGTACATGTTCAGCATCTGACAAAAAGAAGTAGTACTTTCTTAATCACTGAACTGAAACAAGCAAACAGCTCAGGAGTTGTGACTTCAGTCTACGTTTACTTGCTGTGTTCTTGTTCCGGGTCCCAAAGTACTGAGGTCAGAGAGAAGCCAGGCAAGTAGCATTTTTCAGAAAAACTGCAACCACAATCCCATGCACCTGCCCCTGCCCTCTTGAAGTCTCGTAGGAAAGATAATCGGCACTCCGGCTGTTGCTCTTAAAGAATCCTATTTTTATTGAAAAGCCATAGTGCACAAACGAACATAAAAACAGTTGGCGCGTTTCAGCCCATAAGGCCTTAGTCATAACCATGTGGTTATGACTAAGGCCTTATAGGCTGAAACACGTCAACTGCATTTGTGCACTATGGCTTTTCAATAAAATTATGATTTTTTTAAGACCAACAACCGGAGTGCGGATCATCTTTCCTACATTACTCTACTCAGCCAACGTCTGTGGATCGAGTACCCAGGAGCTCTGCTATCTATGTTTTGTATAGGTAGTAGCACTGATTTTTCTGTTTACACTTTGCCCTCTTGAAGTCTCCCCTGCAGTAATTTTTTTCTTCCGGTTGACTACATGACATGCAGGGATCTCCCCTTTTCTGGTAGCCAGTGGTCCTTGAGGATGCTGCGAGGCACACTGACGTGATGATGTCAGCACCATTCTCTGCACCAATAGACCAAGGGTGCAAGAAATTGTGGTGACACCTCCTCAGGGAGCAGGTCCTTGAGGCCTTGCACTTGTAGGCTGTCCTCAGTCTTCTGCTGGTCAAAAAGACTGAGGACAACTCTTACCTATTTGAACGAGGCTGCCCCCTGCAGTACCTTTTGTACACCACAAGTTGTCCTCAGTCTTCTGCCGGACGTCATTTCACTTAGAAAACTGACAGCTTGTGGTGTAGAAGAGGTACTGCAGGGGGCAGCATTGGTCAGTAGGCGAGTGCTGCAGCCAGAGCTGCTCTTTTGTTGGTTGCTCCACAAGCGGAGATGAGTGTCTAGCCACATGGTTTGTGAGGGTGTTGGGCTGCCTAGAAGGAGAGGAGCTGAATTAATGGTGTAATGGATTATGTAATGCGATTACCCCCTGGTCCTCAGTTGAATCCGGTCTCCTCCTTTTCTTTTTAAATAGAGCCGATTTGTTCTTGAAGTGGGTGAAGCGTCGTGCGGTGTATGTAAATGTCTTGCAATGTATTCATGTCCTTGGGTAATTAATTACCAAGGGTATTTAGTTCCACTAATATCGTGTAATTGGTTTCCTGCACGCCGTGTACCCACCATGACGAGCGCCTTTCATCAGTCTTCTCAGCTTATTTTAGAGTTTACATTTTGTCAGCAGATTTTCCTTTCGGTGAGAGCGGCAGCGCGTGGCGAGGGGAGACCGCCAGGAAACTGACAACTAAACGTCGCTGTAATACCGAACGGCGGAGGAACCGGTTTACCTTAGAAGAGATTTAGACAGTTTTTTTTAAGTTGTTGTTGGGATCCAGGCACCAAAGAACAGTCAGGGTGGTGACCGCACTTTTCTCTACTGCATTTAAGCAGCACTTCTTGGTCACGTATCCGCCCCCAGATTGTGATTGGACCCCTCAAGGAAAGATTAAAGTAGCAGGCCACATTGTAATAGAAAATTGGTCATCCAATTTTTAGGCATTGGCAGCCCTTTCAGAATAAAATAAATGTTAACATGCCGCAGCAGCTTGGACAAATGTGAATAGGCCCCAACTGTCTTGCTCGGGTGGCAGCATAAGGAGCTACAGAGTAGCTTAGTGGGTGGAATCCAGTGGGAAATGGGCAATTATAGAGCTGGATTCTCTATACCCTTTGATGTCCATTGTAGGTCACCTCCTTAGACTTTTTACAGGTAGAGGTTCTTTTTAGGCTGACCAGCAGTCAGAGAGTGAGGGGCTTGGTGACTATAAAGCAAGATTCTCCGCCCCCTAAAATAATAAGTATACTTCATTAGTAGATCAGTGATGTCACAAGGGGGGGGGGGGAGAGAATGATGCACTACAGTCCCCTCTGCCCTGTGGGTCAATAAAAACTCATTGGATCTCGCTCACTCTCTGACTGCTGGTCAGCAACTGGGAGATAGGAAGCTCCTCCTATTAACCAGTCCCAGTGTATTCAGCATCTTAAATTAATAGTTTGTATGGGCTCCAGCAGTTTGATAGGGAACGGGTCAGCTCCTGGGACTGTTTGCAGGGAGAGGTTTCTTTTTTGCCGACCAGCCCTCAGAGAGTGAGTGGGATCCATTGGGAAACAGGTAATCATAGAGCAGGTTCCCTCACCCCCTTTGATGTCTTTTGCAGGTCACGTCCTGGGACTGTTTGCAGATAGAGTTTCCTTTTTTCTGACCAGCAGTCAGAGAGTGAGGGATTTGGTGACTATAAAGCAAAATTCTCCACCCCCTAAAATAATAAGTATACTTCCCTAGTAGATCAGTGATGTCACAAGGAGAGGGGGATCTTGCACTACAGTCCCCTCTGCCCTGTGGGTCAATAAAAGCTAATTGGATCTCGCTCACTCTCTGATCGCTGGTCAGCAAGTGGGAGACAGGAAATTCCCCCTATTATCCGGTCCCAGGAAGAGACTTACTAATGGAACCAAACAATCCTGTGTTTAGCATCTTGAATTAATAATTTGTATGGGACCCAACATTTTAATAAGGAACAGGTCACCTCCTGGGACTGTTTGCCGGGAGAGGTCCCTTTTTTGCTGACCAGCCGTCAGAGAGTGGGTGGGATCCATTGGGGAACAGGTAACCATAGTGCACGTTTCCTCACCCCTTTTGCAGGTCACCACCTGGAACTGTTTTCTGGTCCTTTTTTGCCCTCCAGCAGTCAGAGAGTGAGGGATTCTATGGATATAAAGCAAAATTTACCACCCCCTAAAATAATAATTATACTTCTTTGTTAGAACAGTGATACCTCAAGGGATGTAGAATCCAGTACTACAGTCCCCTGTGCCCTTTACTAGTTAATTAAAGCTCACTGGATCTCACTCTCGCTCCTCCCATTAACCGGTCCCTGGAAGTGACCTACTAATGAGGCCAAAGAGTTCCGGGTTCAGCATCTTTAATTGAAAAATGTCTATGAGCCCCAATAGTCCAATAGAGAATGGGCAATTACAGGTTTTCCCACCCCCTCTGACGTTCTTTGCAGGCCACCTCCTGGGACTGTTTTTTGCTGACCAGCAGTCAGAGAGTGAGTAGGATCCATTGGAAAACAGGTAATCAAGAGCAGGACAACCCCCCCAGCAGTCAGAGAGTGAATAGGATCCACTTGAAAACAAGTAATCATAGAGCAGGTCCCCTTTTCAGCAGTCAGAGATTTAGTAACTATAAAGCAAGATTTCACACCTCCCCTTACATAATAAGTATGCTTCCTTAGTGGAACAGTTATGTCACAAGGGCTTGAGAATTCAGCACTACAAAACCCCTGTGCCCTTTACTGGTCAATAAAAGCTCATTGGATCTCGCTCACTCTCTGACTGCTGGTCAGCAAGTAGGACACCAGAAGCTTTTCCCATTACTTGGTCCCAGGAAATGACCTACTATTGGGGCCAATGAATCCTGTATTCAGCATCTTGATATAAATAATGTGCATGGGCCCCAACAGTCCAATAACAATTAGGCAATTGTCCTTTGCAGGTCACTTCCTGGGACTGTCTGCAGAGAGGGGTCCCTTTTTTGCTGACCAGCAATCAGAGTGAGTGGGATCTATTGGGGTGTATATATATATATATATATATATATATATATATATATATATATATAAAATCATAGAGTAGGTTTCCCAACCCCCATTGACGTCCTTTGCAGATCACCTCTTGGGACTGTTTGGGGAGAGGTCGCTTGTTTTCCCAACCAGCAGTCCGAGACAGAGGGATTTAGTGGCTATAAAGAAAGATTCTCCACCCCCTAAAATGATGAGTATACTTCCTTAGTAGCACAGTGATGTCACAAAGGATGGAGAAGCCTACACTACATCCCCCTGAGCCCTTTACTGGCCAACAAAAGCTCATTGGATCTCGCTTACTCTCTGACAGCTGGTCAGCAAGTGGGAGATAGGAAGCACCTCTCATTAACCGGTCCCAAGAAGTGACCTACTAATGGGGCCAAAGAACCCTGTTTTCAGCATCTTGAATTGAATACTGTGTATGGGTTTCAATAGTCCAATGGGGTACAGGCAGTCATCCTTTCCAGGTCACCTCCTGGGACTGTCTGCAGAGAAAGGTATTTTTTTTGCCGACCAGCAGTCAGAGAGTGAGTGAGATCCGAATATATATGAAAATGTTTTGGACAGATTCTAGAGACAGAATATTGCATCCACATCCCTGATGTGAAGTGAATAAAAGAAACTTAAAGAGAGCAGATAAAAATCTGTCCCTTAAGTATTAATTGGGATTTTAAAGGATGCATATATCTGTCATAAGGCAAGCACAACCACAAAAGGTAATAGAAAAAAATTCATTTATTACAAAGTATACAATTAAAACCGTATTAGTCATAAAACAGATGACCAGAATTACTACTCATCTTTGAAAGAGCTTGAACAGATGCTTGTATATATTGGGTAGCCGACGCGTTTCACAGTTTAAATTGCTGCTTCTTCAGGGCTGTTTCCCATGCATCCAAATGCTCTGACATTGATCATATCACAGTATCGGAGGGAAAGGGCACCATCCCGTGACAAACAGGTGATGTCAGAGTCGCCTATATGGTCTTGTGGATGTTGAATCATGTGTGTAGGTAAGAGGAATCTAGAATGTTTCAAACATTGTCCGTGCGTCCTCCCCAACTGCCGTGATGTGAGTCACAAATTGGTTACTCAGATCAGGGCAGTTGGGGAGGACGCACGAACGATAACAGTGGAGCTTACAGGTCTTGCTTCTTACTCCCAATTGGGAGAAACGGGAATGACATGATTGGTCCTCAACATCCACAAGGCCGTATAGGTGACTCTGACATCGCCTGTTTGCCACTGGATGGTGCCCTTCCCCTCCGATACTGTGATATGATCAATGTCAGAGCTTTTGGATGCATGGGAAACAGCCCTGAAGAAGCAACAATTTAAACTGTGAAACGCGTTGGCTAACCAATGTATACAACTGTTCAAGCACTTTCAAAAATGAGTAGTGATTCTGGTCATCTGTTTTATGACTAATACTGTTTTAATTGCATACTTTGTAATAAGTGAACTTTTTTCTATCACCTTTTGTGGTTGTGCTTGCCTTATGACAGATATATGCATCCTTTAAAATCCCAATTAATACTTAAGGGACAGATTTTTATCTGCTCTCTTTAAATTTCTTTTATTCAGTGAGTGAGATCCATTGGGGAACAGATAATCATAGAGCAGATTTCACCAGCCCGTTTTAAGTCTTTTGCAGATCACCTTAATGGGACTGTTCACAGGGAAAGGTCCCTTTTTGCTGACCAGCAGTCAGAGAGTGAGGGAACTGGTGACTATAAAGCAGGATTTTCCACCCCCCTAAAATATTAAGTATAATTCCTTTCCTTAGTAGCACAGTGATGTCACAAGGGCTGGAGAATCGTGCACTACAACCCCCTGAGCTTTTTACTAGTCAATAAAAGCTTATTGGTTCTGGCCCACTCTCTGACCGCTGGTCAACAAGTGAGAGATGGGAAGCTTTTGCTTTTAAGTTGCAGTCTGCTTTGCAATGGTGCTAACATGTTTAATTTCTCTGGCACAGGAGATAATCCTCGGAGGATGCCCATTGGCCGTGGAGGATTTGGACCCGGCCGGACAAACGGTGAGTGTTTAGTATATCACCATTTAGTCGCACTTTCCTCCGCCGTAGCGAACATCTTGACGACCCAAAAAATATTCTAAAGGAGAAACTCGTCTTTAAAGTTGTCTTTGATGGGAGAAAAACACATAATCGTGCCGCTGACATGTATCAAAAGATTGTTTATCGCTCGCCTTTTTTTACTTTTTTACCAGCTCCGCGGCACACGAGCGCGCCAATAAAGCGCTTTTATCCCCTCCACCTTCAGATAAGTCACCATCCTTCCCGAGATGTAAGAGAATTATTAAATTGTAACGTACACCATTGGAATAAAAGTGACAGCCTGATTACCGTGTAGAGACCTTATTCATCTCCATCCATAAAACATGAAAATACGGCGAGGCGGGAGAGGTCCTCGCCGCAGATTAATATCAATCCTCGCCTTCATATTGAGCGCCGAAAGGAAAATTAAATTGCAGTAAACTCTGATTTAATTTGCGTCCTGAGGTGTGGGTCGGCTGCTGGAAAAGTTCAAATTACCTCTGAATTCTGCAATGCCAATGTTGGCGGGGGTCATGGGGGTCCGACCGATTCTGAGGGGCAAATCACCGATCGGCATTGTATTGACTAGGACTGTAGGAAAGGAAATGTCCCCCTTCCTCATTTGATACATTGGATTGGCTGAGAAGTGGGCGCCGGAATTGAAGACATGACCCTAGACTGGTAGGAACCCCTCCTAATGGGCACAGCAGGTGTACAGACCTGGGAACTCAGCACAGGGATGGTGGGAACCCCTCATAATGGGCACATCAGGTGTACAGACCTGGGAACTCAGCACAGGGATGATGGGAACCCCTCATAATGGGCACAGCAGGTGTACAGACCTGGGAAGTCAGCACAGGGATGGTGGGAACCCCTCATAATGGGCACACCAGGTGTACAGACTGGTGAAATCTCACCAACATGGTCCCTGTGGACCAGGGGTGTAACTACCACCATAGCGACCCATGCGGGCGCTATGGGGCCCGCAGCCGAGTGGGGCCCAGTGAGGATAAGAGCAGGAAAGGAAGAGGCGAGCTGTCCGTATCAGCAGAGAGCTGAATTGCCTGATGTAATAGCTTTCATTAGAACTTCCAGTGTTCCCGGGGCTCACGTCACATAGCTCCACCTCTTGGCCCGGCGCCTTTGATAGACAGAACGCCGATCCAATGCGGGACATGTGACGTCATCAAAGGCGTCGGCCCAAGAGGTGGGGCTATGTGACGATGAGCCCCGAAGACGGGAAATTCAAATGAAAGCTATTACAGCGGTCAATCCCACTCTCTGCTGATCCGGGTGGCTTGCCTCTTCCTCTGCATAGGTGAGGCTGTATGGGGCACAGGCAGACCAGGCTGTATGGGGCACACAGGTCACGCTGTATGGGGCACACAGGTCACGCTGTATGGGGCACGCAGGTCACGCTGTATGGGGCACGCAGGTCACGCTGTATGGGGCACACAGGTCACGCTGTATGGGGCACACAGGTCACGCTGTATGGGGCACACAGGTCACGCTGTATGGGGCACACAGGTCACGCTGTATGGGGCACACAGGTCACGCTGTATGGGGCACACAGGTCACGCTGTATGGGGCACAGGTCACGCTGTATGGGGCACAGGTCACGCTGTATGGGGCACAGGTCACGCTGCATGGGGCACAGGTCACGCTGCATGGGGCACAGGTCACGCTGCATGGGGCACAGGTCACGCTGCATTGGGCACAGGTCACGCTGCATTGGGCACAGGTACCGCTGTATTGGGCACAGGTACCGCTGTATTGGGCACAGGTACCACTGCATGGGGCACAGGTCACGCTGCATGGGGCACAGGTCACGCTGCATTGGGCACAGGTCACGCTGCATTGGGCACAGGTCACGCTGCATTGGGCACAGGTCACGCTGCATTGGGCACAGGTCACGCTGCATTGGGCACAGGTCACGCTGCATTGTGCACAGGTCACGCTGTATGTGGCACAGCTCACGCTGCATTGACACTAGGGCAGCTGTGGGGGGGGGGGGGGCTGTTTGCAGGGGGGCCCCATATACCATTTTGCTATGGGGCCCTGCTATTTCTAGTTATGCCCCTGCTGTGGACAGAAGTGATTGTCGGTGAATCTAACTCTCCAGCATCCGCCAAACTCTGAAATCCCATTGTGGGTGGACTGACCATTGAATAAGTCTGTATGTATCCTCACAAATATCCTTTTTGTGTCTTGAAGGGACGTGTCCATTAATGAAGGCCAAAGACAGTGAAGACATGTTTCATGGTGAGTCACTTTTTCTTTTTCTTTTTGTACTTCAGTTTATTAAAGGATAAAAGGTATTTTTTTTTTTTAATTTAAAGGGGAATTCCACTAAACATTCAATGAAATGAAGGGTGTGGAGAGTGTAGGACACAGATAAGACTTACCTCGGTGGTACCATGGTTGTGTTTTTAAGTTCTGTGCCTGAGTCTTATCCTTTTTGTTTTTCATACTATCATTTTAGCCATCAGCTGTTCAATTCTTGTAGTGTTTGATCATTAGTTAACGAAAAAAAAAAAAATACGCATATCCCTTTAGACATGCATGTCTCCCCTGTGATGGCTGCTGCCAGAATATAGCTGTGCAATCCGCTGATCAGTTACACTCTATTAAACGATGCTCTTTGGAGTGTAATCAAGCAACTGATCAGCAGATGGCTCAGCTATGGTCTGCAGCACTCAGTGGCCATCAGAAAGGAGCATGCATAACTAAAGGGATCCCGGGATGTATTTTTTCACATGTTCTTGTGCTTTGAAATTTTACTGAATACTGCAAACCCCTCACACTATGCTTGGAGCAAAGACCAGCAGACAGACATGGTGGTGGTGTCACTGGTAGTCAAAACAGATATTTCTTGAAGAAAATGATTTGATTGAAAAGTGTTCATTGTATGTGGATGGGGGGATCACAGGAAGGTGTTATGTGCGTACTTTACACTTCAGCTTTAACACATCTAGCTTTATCGCACAATCATTTGTTGCAGTGACTCAAGTGTGTTAATGCAGCTCACAAGGGTGTGTTTATAAAAAAATGTGCAGAGATTTTTCTCCTGAAAAACTGCATGGACATTCATTCTCTGTGAATGAGACAAATGAAATGTTTTTAGGCTATTTCCTCTCCAGGTTAAATGTTACTCCAATTCATACAGAATTGAGCGAATCGGGAAAATACTGCCACTAGATGGCGCTTACAATCATGAAAAAGATGACTTATTTACTTACCTCCCTCTAGGGGCCATATTGCGGCCTGATTCACTATTTTTCCTGATTCGCTCTATTTATGAAAGAATAACATTTGACCTGGAGCCTAACCACTTCAATGCCGGGCACTTATACACCTTCCTGCCCAGACCAATTTTCAGCTTTCAGGTCTGTCACACTTTGACAATTGTGCGGTCATCCATCACTGTACCCATACTTTTTATCATTTTGTTCCCACAAATAGAGCTTTCTATTGGTGGTATTTGATCACCTCTGGGATTTTTATTTTCTGCTAAACAAATCAAAAAAGCGACATTTTTAAAAAACAACATTTTTTGTTTGTTTCTGTTACACTGATAAGGCGGCACTGATGGGCACCGATGAGGTGGCACTGGTGATGGGCACTGATGATGGGGCACTGATAGGGGGCATTGATGGGTCACTGATAGGTGGCACTGATGGGTCACTGATAGGAGGCATTGATGGGCACTGATAGGTGGCACTGATGGGTCACTGATAGGTGGCACTGATGGGTCACTGATAGGCGACATTGATGGGCACTGATAGGTGGCACTGATATGCAGCACTGAAAGGCGGCACTGATGGGCACTGATAGGTGGCACGTATGGGGCACTGATGGGCACTGATAGGTGGCACTGATATGCAACACTGATGGGCACTAAAAGGTGGCACTGATGGGCACTAAAAGGTGGCACTGATGGGCATGGAAAGGTGGCACGGATGGGCACTGATGGGGGACACGAATGGGCATTGATAGGTGGCACGGATGGACATAGATGGGCACTGATATGTGGCACTGATGTACACTAATGGATGGTACTGATGGGCATCACTGATTGGCAGGCATTATTTTTTTGCACTGATTGTCATCCATTGTGGGCACTGATTGGCATCCCTGGTGGCCATGGGTGGCATACCTGGTGATGACTAGTGGTGGGCATCCCTGGTGGTCCTTGGTGGGCATCCTCGGGGGGTGGGGGGGTTTGCACTGATAATCAATCAGCAAAGACCCCCCCCTGTCAGAAGAGCAGCCAATCGGCTCTCCTCTACTCGCGTCCGACAGACGCGAGTGAGGAAAAGCCGATCACCGGCTCTTCCTATTTACATCGTGATCAGCCCTGATTGGACACGGCTGATCACGTGGTAAAGAGTCTCCGTCAGAGACTCATTACCTATATCGGAGTTGCGGGGTGTCAGATTGACACCCCGCAACAACGATCGCCGCCATGCGCGCCCCCGGGGGCGTCCGGTCATGATAACACAACCACTTTGCCGCCATCATTTTGCTATACGGCGAGCGGTTAAGTAGCGTAATAACATTCAATTTTGCCCCATTTGCACAGACTTGCAGTTTTGCAGGATGAATAGCTCCATGCGATTTTATTTTTATTTTTTTAAATCTTTAAATACATCAAAAGTGTGAAAAGGTCCAGGAACAGAAAGAAAAAAAAAGTCCGGAGTTAGACTTTAGGCTGTGATAGGAAAATGTTCTCCCTGGAAATGTCCACTTTGGGATGTCCCCTTTAAGCATTCTATAGTCACATTAGAAGGACTGGGAGTCAGACAGAACAATCCCCCCCCCCCCCCCAGTGTCCAGTTGAGTGGTCCCATTATAGGACATCCAGTACATTGTACCTACTGGTGCGTGTGGCCGGCTCCGGTGTATTGCGGTGCAGTGACCCATCGCCGCTCTGCGTAGGAAGAACACAGGTCTGCCATTGATTGGACAACAAGAGACACGCCGCCCCACACCTGAGCCTGATTGGGGTTATTGTACAGATCAGGATTGTATTAGTGTGTACTCCCTGCTCAGTGCACATCATAAAGAGGACCTGTCATTACCATACACACAACAAAGTCACTCCCAATTTTTTTGGATTTGCTTTTAGTTGATATAAAAGATACAAATGCAGCTTCTGTATTCATTGACATGTTATTACATTTGCTCTTGTTGCAAGCAGCGTGTGCATATGAATGTGACCGGGTATTAGCCCCTCTACAGCAGAGCTCAGACTGTACCAGGGGAATGCAGCACAAGGAGACAATCGGACGTGCTGCGGTCAGGGCTGGGGCAAGGGGCGGGCAGGAGGGGCGGCTGCCCTGGACACTGTGCTGTCATGTGAAGTGGGGGCACCATGAGGAGATTACGGGGAGGGAATTTGTGTTAGGAGGAGGAAATTGGGAGGGTTAGAATGGTACTAGGAGGGGAAATTTGGGGAGGTGGGCTAGGAGTGGTGATTTGGGGTGATTTGTGTTGACAGGGGGGAGGGGATTTGTGCTTTGCTTTTTTTTGGGGGGGGGGGGGGTGTTTATGTTATCATGGATGATTGGGGGGGGGTGCAATTTGGCATGTTCACCCTTGGCTCTAGATGACCTTGTCCCAACACTGGCTGCAGAATGGGAGGAGAGAGCAGAGTGACAGAGTGATGAACTCATCAGTCTGCTGCTTCTCCTTTCACTGTCCAGTCACAGGCTTTGGGGTGGGTCCACGACAGCCTAAGAAAACATGGTCCACCATTATACATTAAAAGCTTAGGACATCTAGTGGCAGAAAAGGGGCATTACAGACACAGCCCTTGATTAAAAGTCAGTATTTGAGCAACCAGTTGTGCTACAGTGCGCAGAGAGATGAGCTCACTAGTCCGCTGCTTCTCCTTCTACTGTCCAATCACGGGCTAGGGGAGGGACAAGACTTGTAAGTGTTACTGAACTGCAGCAGAGAAAAATAAACCCCCCCTATCCTGTAAATCAGGGCCATGCTGTGTGGCAGAGCTGTATAAATCTTAGCACTGGATGGACAGAAATACAAGTTTTTTGGAAGGTAAACCAGCTCCCATATACAGTATGTATTTCATTTGTCTAATGTAGCCATTTGCCTGGAGTTTAGAATTAAATCAAAATTGGGTCTCTTCTTCTACCAGATGGGGCTGTGCGGCATGGCAGAGCTGTGTAGATCTCAGGACTGGATAAACATGAATATAAATGCTTTGGAAAACACCCCTCCCCCCATACAGTGACAAAAATAATTATTTGATCCCCTGCAGATTTTGTAAGTTTGCCCACTTACAAAGAAATGAAGGGTCTATAAATTTTATCATAGGTGTATATTAAATGATAGAGACAGAATATCAACCAAAAATCCAGAAAAAACACATAATACAAATGTTATAAATTGAGTTGCAGTTCAGTGAGTAAAATAAGTATTTGATCCCCAAACAACAAACAATAATTCTGGCTCCCACAGACTGGCTACAGTAAGAGCTCATGTGGTACACAGATTCGTCCTGTCAATGTAAGAAGGTGCTCCTAACGACAACTCATTATGTGTATAAAACACACCTGTCCACAGAATCTCTTTCTTCCATTCAAACCTCACCATCATGGGCAACACCAAAGAGCTGTCAAAGGATGTCGGGGACAAGATTGTAGATGCACAAGGCTGGAATGGACTACAAGACCATCAGCAAGAAGCTTGGTGAGAAGGAGACAACTGTAGGAGTAATTATTGTCAAATGGAAGAAATACAAAAAAAACATCAATCGCCCCCAGTCTGGAGATTTGCCCTCATGGGGTGAGGATGAGAAAAGTGAGGGATCAGCCCAGAACTACACGGGAGGAGCTTGTGAAGGATCTCAAAGCAGTTGGGACCACAGTCACCAAGCAAACCATTGGTAACACAATAAGCCGCCATGGATTGAAATCCTGCAGTGCCCGCAAGGTCCCCCTCCTCAAGAAAGCACATGTACAGACCCGTCTGAGGTTTACCAATGAACATCTAAATGATTCAGGGAAGGATTGGGAAAAAGTGCTGTGGTCAGATGAGACCAAAATTGAGCTCTTTGCCATTAACCCGACTCGCCGTGTTTGGAGGAAGAAAAATGCTACAGTCCTATAGTCAAGCACAGTGGTGGAAACATGATGCTTTGGGGCTGTTTCTCTACTAAAGGTACAGGCTAACTTTGCCGAATTAAGGGGCCAATGGATGGGGCCACGTGTTGTAAAATCTTGGATGAGAACCTTCTTCCCTCAGCCAGAACACTGAAGATGGGTCATGGATGGGTCTTCCAGTATGACAATGACCCAAAACATACCACCAAGGCAACAAAGGAGTGCCTCAAGAAGAAGCACATTAAGGTCATGGAGTGGCCTAGTCAGTCTCCAGACCCTAATCCTATAGAAAATGTATGGAGGGAGCTGAAACTTCGAGTTGCCAAGAGACAGCCAAGAAACCTTAAGGATTTAGAGAAGATCTGTAAAGAAGAGTGGACCAAAATCCCTCCTGAGATGTGTGCAAACCTGGTCACCAACTACAAGAAACGTCTAAACTCTGTGCTTGTCAACAAGGGTTTCTCCACCAAGTACTAAGTCATGTTTTGCTTGGGGATCAAATACTTATTTTACTCACTGAACTGCAACTCAATTTATAACATTTGTATCGTGTTTTTTTTTTTTCTAGATTTTTGGTTGATATTGTGTCTCTATCATATAAAATATACCTATGATAAAAATTATAGACCATTCATTTCTTTGTAAGTGGGCAAATGTACAAAATCTGCAGGGGATCAAATAATTATTTTCCCCCACTGTATACACCGATCAGCCACACAGTTATGACCATGGACAGGTTAATTGAATAACATTGATTATCTCTGTAGCGCCTTGCTCTAATAAGGCTGAATTTTAGTTTTTTTGCTCTGCTGTACTGTGTGGAGCAGCAATCTATTTTCTAGGTCTGGTCAGGTTTCCCTAAGCTCAGTGGTTGATTGCCCTTGTCCATAGTTGCCAACAGTCCCGATTTTCCCGGGACAATCCCGATTTTGGGACCCTCGTCCTGATTGGAGGCTGTCCCGAATCAGGATTTCCATCAGGAAAATCGGGAATGTTGTTTTTTTTAATTTTTGGAGCAGCTGGCTCCAGCAACAAGGCCGCCGGCGCCGCCGCTCGATCTCCCCTCTAGTGTTCAGTGGAGAGAGGAAGGGGGCTCGATCCGTGCAGCCAATGAATCGGCTTCTTTAGCTGCACGGATCGGCCCCTCCCCTCTCCACTGAACACACAGCGCCGGTGTCTTGCCGAAAAGTTCCCCAGCTCGGCTATTTCCGCCGGCTCGTACTGCGCAAGCGCTGCGCCTGCACAGTACACGGGGGTCCTTACTTACCGAGGGGAACTTTCTCGGCAGAACACCGGCCGCTCCTGGACGTGTGGTGGGGGGCGTTATGGGAGGGGAGGGTCTGCACTGAGGGGGGGTCTGCACTAATAGAGGTGGGGGGCTGCACTGAGGTGGATCTGCACTAATAGAGGGGGTCTGCACTAATAGAGGGGGGCTGCACTGAGGGGGGTCTGCACTAATAGAGGGGGGGCTGCACTGAAGGGGGTCTGCACTAATAGAGGGGGGGGGGTCTGCACTGAGGGGTGTCTGCACTAATAGAGGGGGGCTGCACTGAGGGGGGGCTGCACTAATTGAGGGGTGTCTGCACTAATTGAGGGGGGGTCTGCAATGAGGGGGTCTGCACTAATAGAGGGGGGGTCTGCAATGAGGGGGGTCTGAAATAATAGAGGGGGGTCTGCACTAATAGAGGGGGGGCTGCACTGAAGGGGGTCTGCACTAATAGAGGGGGGGCTGCACTGAGGGGGGGCTGCACTGAGGGGGGGCTGCACTAATAGAGGGGAGGCTGCAATAATAGAGGGAGGACTGCACTAATAGAGGGGGGACTGCACTAATAGAGGGGGGACTGCACTGAGGGGGGTCTGCACTGAGGGGGGGTCTGCACTAATAGAGGGGGGGCTGCACTAATAGAGGGGAGGCTGCACTAATAGAGGGAGGACTGCACTAATAGAGGGAGGACTGCACTAATAGAGGGGGGACTGCACTGAGGGGGGTCTGCACTGAGGGGGGGTCTGCACTAATTGAGGGGTGTCTGCACTAATTGAGGGGGTCTGCACTGAGGGGGATCTGCACTGATGGAGGGGGATCTGCACTGATGGAGGGGGGTCTGCACTGAGTGGGTCTGCACTGATGGAGGGGGTCTGCACTTAGGGGGTCTGCACTGATGGAGGGGGGTCTGCACTGAGGGGGTCTATACTGAATCTGCTGGGGGCACATGATGCGAGGACAGACTCTGCTGGGGACGCCTGATGCAAGGACGGACTCTGCTAGGGGCGCCTGATGCAAGACAGACTCTGCTAGGGGCACCTGATGCAAGGACAGACTCTGCTGGTGGCAGGCGACGTGGCAGGTGACACACTCAGGGATCCCACTGATTCAGCATTATGGTGAGTTGAATGATTTAATTTTTTATTACAATGTAATAATAGAAATAATGCGCTTCAATCATCCTGACACCATAACAATCATGGTGCCGGGATGATTGAAGCGCTAACACCAGGTGTTTGGAGTATCTTTATCTGCTGATTGTTAAACTTTCTAGAATACACATATTTCTATTGTTGTGTAGGATCTGGGGCTGCTGTCCCGTCATTCCCCTCTCCCCCTTTCCCTCTCCCCCTTTCCCCCTCCATCCCTCATTCATCTCAAACGCTAACCACGCCCGTTTAAGCCACGCCCACTATTCGCATAAACCGCGCCCATTTTTCGCCGCAGTGCGCTTCGCACCCCACACTTGTATTTTTATTGCTAAGCCACGCCTACAAACGAATACCCCGCCCCCTAATTATTGTACAGCTCCACCTACATTTTTTTTGCAATGTTGGCAACTATGCTTGTCTGCTTCTGGAAGACACCTCCAGAAAATAGAGTAGAAAGGTCAACCACTGAGTTATGAATTTGTATCAGCCCTCAGCCAATCCCTGGGAGGGGACACCCAGAAGGTGGCTGGAGGGGATGATAAATGTTTGAGAAGCCTCTTCAACAGGGTTCTTGTCCTGGGGCTGCTGCTCCTGGGAAGCAGCCTCTGTACTGTGATTGCTGTTTGAGTCCTAGCTTGTGCAAGGGCTTGAAGGAGATGTTTTGGAGTATTCTGAACCTGTACCCATGGCTCCTGCCTATCATGTGGATGTTACTTGACAGGTGCCACCTACCGAAACATTGTTGGTGACCAAGTCCAACCCCTTAATGGAAGCGGTATTCTCTGATAGAGGAGACCTCTTCCAGCAGGATAATGAGTTTGAGGTGTTGACCTGGCCTCCAAATTCTCCATATCTCAATTCAATCGAGTATCTGTGGGATGTGCTGATCCGTGGTGGCCCCACCTCACAAATTACAGGATTTGCTACTGATGGCTTGGTGCCAGATACCACAGCATACCTTCAGAGGTCTAGTGGAGTCCATGCCTTAATGGGTCGGGGCAGCAAAAAGGGGACCAACTCAATATTAGGCAGATGGTCTGGTAAGGTAGGTTTGGTAGGTCTGATCGTGTTTGTACAATCAGATTGTATGATGGATGGCCAGTGTTAAACTGTTCCCCAATTTCCTATAGATCTTATGACAAACTCATCATTAATGTTTGTGTATTCCTAGAAGACATCCTTTGCTGTGCAGACTTTCCCTCTGGTAGATGACCCCCAATTTAAAAAAAAAAAAAAAGGAAAAAAAGCCCATCGCCAAATTGGGAGGCCGACTTGTTAAATTGGGGTCATCCGTCAATTATGCGCGGAAATGGTAATCGTTTCAGATGGCGGAGTGTTATAATTACCCCGATGTCGGATGAAAGACACGACTAATGAGGGCCGGATGAGTCCCTGAGAGAGAGGCGCGGAGAGCGCCCTTTGTAGGAGAGATCCCCCTATCGTGCGTCTGAGCGCCGTCATTAAGGGGAACAATGGCCATTGTCTTCTCCTCTGTAAATGGAGATCATCGCCGCCAACACTTCTGAAGACAGACGCCGTCAGGACGCCGAGATAAAACCGCGACGGCTTTATCGGTGTGACTGAAGATTCATTAAAGGCAACTGGCGAGGACAGGAATAGGAGAGATGACATTGCTGGTCAGAGGAGAAAATTCGAGTTCCCCGGCTGTACAAGGGGGGTGACAGAGCTGGCCATACACTATACAATCCCTATACAGTTTTCTTTAGGCGAACTAAAAATATGTGCTAAGTCTAGGTTCACATCTATGCGGTTGATGCATTTTTTTTAGGCACGTTTTGCAAAGCGTTTTGCGTTTTTAAACCCGCTTTTTTACATGCATTTTGTGTTTTTTTTTTGTTTTTTTGGTTCCCTTTAACACACTGTATATAACTGGGAAGCCGGCCGCCACGTTCTTAAGAACCGATGAGCCACTGAGTCCCCACTGACAGCTGGATGTAAAAAAAAAATTGCCAGCGAAAAAAAAAAAAAAATTGGGAAAAAAACAGCATGGGGTCCCCCCCAAATCCATACCAGGCCCTTATCCGAGCATGCAGCCTGGCAGGACAGGTTAGGGAGCCATGCCAGGCCACATGCCCTCAACATGGGGCGGGTGCTTTGGAGCGGGGGGCACTCACTCGTAAGGGTCTGGTATGGATTTTGGGGAGGGGGGCTCCACGCCATTTTTTTATTTATTTTTTTATTCTGCCGTGGGGTTATCCTTCAGTCCATACCAGACCCAAAGGGGTCTGATGGGTGACAACAATGTGTGTTGAAAGGGACACTTTTAGTCTCCATCAGAAGCCCGTGTGACAAGGTGACAACACAGGAGCACAATTAGGAGACGGGAAAAAGCGTTGTCACCCTCTGACAGGAAGTGCCTACACAAGGACCTTCATGGTAGGATCGCCAGGGATCATTTTGAATGAAATTAAAATGACTTTTGAAATTACATTAAAAGGTTGAAAATAGACATGTGCACTGCCAAATTTTTTTTTTTCGTTTCATTTGTTTTTTGTTTTTTTCGAAAATTCGTAAATTCGAAAACTCAAGAATTTGAAAATTCAGAAATTCTTAAATTTGAAAATTCGTAAATTTCAAAATTCAAAAATTCATAATTTAGAAAATCAGAAAATTAGAAAATTTGTAAATTCGAAAATTAGGAAATTCGAAAATTGGGAATTCGAAAATTTGAAAATCCGAAAATAAAGAAAATCCAAAAATTCCAAATAATAGCTAACTAACTAATAATAACTAACTATTAAATTATGGGTATTGGAATGTCCTTTGAAATTTGTCTGTTAGTGAACGTAATGAATACAAATTTATCCAAAATTATGAATTATCCGAAATAACGAATGCGGCATCTAAACGAATGGAATGGAGCGCCTTAATAAATAATAATGATAATAAGTTATTATTAATATTGTTATTTATTATTAATAATTTGTTACATTCCATTCATTTAGATACGGCATTCATTATTTTAGGTAATTCGTAACTTTGGATAAATTCGTATTCATTACGTTCACAGCCAAATTATTTCAGATTTTTTAACTTTTTCGGATTTTCGTTCTTATTTTCGGATTTTCGTTCTTTTGAATTTATGGATTTTCATTCTTATTTACGAATTTTCGATTTCTGAACTTTCGGATTTCGAATTTCCAAATTTTGAATTTCCGAAATTTAGAATTTTCGAATTTCTGAATATTCGGAAAAAAATTAGAAAATTCAGAAATTCGGATACTTAAAATTAATGATTTGGCAAAATTTGTTAAACGAATTCAGAAAGAAACAAATTGCACATGTCTAGTTGAAAACTAGAACAGATTTTAGAAGTATTAAAGGCTTTATGGGATTTTTAAGGTGCTAATAGTAGTAAACAGGTCCAAGGAGTTACATTTAAAAGAAAAACATTTTATTTTAACATTGGCAAAAACGTTTAAAAACAGTTTTGCAGCAAACACATGTAGTGTAATACAGTCCTTATGTATATAGTCCTTATGTATATTGATGCGGTTCCCAACATGTTTCGCCCTCAGCCTGGGCTTCTTCAGGGATGCTGTCCACTTAGAAACAAAAGCCTTCCAAACGAAAAATATATATACACTAGTATCAATATAGAGCATTTTAACAAAGCTAAAAATAAAAGACAACAAAATCAGAGTAGGGATATCTCTAAGCTGAATATGCACATGTATATTTATTTGATTACCTGTATACTGCACTGATTTTGTTTGATTTTTACTTTGTGTTAAAATATTTTTCTATTAGAAGGCTTTTGTTTCTAAGTGGTCAGCATTCCCTGACGAAGCCCCGGCTGAGGGCGAAACATGTTGGGATCAATTTTTGCTGTATCCACAAGGACTGTACTACATGTACAAACTGTTTTTACCAATGTTAAAATAAAATGTTTTTCTTTTAAGCTGTAACTCCTTGGATTTACTAGTATCTACACCTTAAAAATCCCATAAATCCTTTAATACTTCTAAAATCTTTTCTAGTTTGCAACTGGATATGTGCAATTCGCTTCGTTCCGAATTAGTTTTTTAACGAATTTTGACAAATTTGTTAATTCGTACATACAGTGGAACCTTGATTTACAAGTAACCTGGTTAATGAGCGTTTTGAAAGACGAGCAACTTTTTTTTTCTTTAATTCTTACTCAGTTCGGGGGTGTTGTCTCGCAAAACGAGCAGAATTCAAGCTAATGGGGTGTGCAGTACCGCATTTGGCCAGAGGTGCGGGGGCGCCGGTGACACTCGGAGCGGTTCGGAGCGGTTCGGAGCCGTTTGGAAATACTCGGAATCACTCAGAAATACTCTGAAACACTTGGAAATACTCCGTTCCCTTGTGTTTCCGAGCCTTTCTGAGGCTTTCCGAGTTCAGCCGAGGTGTCCCCGAGTTTTTCCGATACTCTCCGGTGCTCCCCCTCCACCACTGGCCACATGCGGTATTGCATGCAATAGAAGTCAGTGAGGAACGAATTATCTTCATTTCCATTGACTTCTATGGGGAAACTCGCTTTGATATACGAGCACTTTGGATTACAGGCATTCTCCTGGAACGGATTATGCTCATAATTCAAGGTTCAACTGTATCCGAATTTCCAAATTTTTCCTGAATTTGTGGAAATTTGCAATTTCGGAAATTTGAAAATTCCGAAATCGAAAATTCTAAATTTCGGAAATTTAAAGTTAGAAAGTCGGAAAATTCCAAAATCGGAAATTCGAAAATCAGCCAGGTAATTGGCATTTCTGGCAGAGCCAGACCCATCGACTTGCCTTTGCCGTAGAGGAGATTATGGTGATTGGGTTTCCAATCTACTTAGCATGTTGCAGTACAGTGCTGGAATGCACATTCTGGCCAGCTCCTGCTGTGACTGTGTGTTTGGCCCCGCCCTTCTAGCCTTCTGTGCCTCACTATTGGCCTACAGAGGTGTCCATCACAGCGATGGGCCAGTGGTGAGTAGAAGAGGGCGGGAGTAGGCTCTAGACCCTGGGACATCCAGTATATATGTCCTCCTAGATCATGGAGCAGGTGGACTTTTCTAAACATTTCTTCCCCTGTAGATCCTCCTCCCTGCTGATTTCCTGTCTCCTCTCATAGGCTACGACATGATGGTGGTCTTTGGACTGTATGACAAGCTGTACTCCTCCATCAGCGGGGTCTCCCTTGACGCCTTTGTCCTTGGCCGATCCCAGATCTATACCATGGCAGAGAACGCCCAGCTGACTGTATGGACCAGGTAGGACAATTGATGGCTCACAATGTGCATAAGACTCAGATAGAGCCCTCCTCATTTCTTGGCTGGAGGACGTCCATTATCATCTAGCTCTTTCCTTCCCAGCCTGACTGTCTCTGGTCCCACCCCTTTTTATTACCATGCGTGCAATTACAGCCTGCCTAAGGCACCCTACATACTATTAGATTTTCTGCAGATTTTTGCCTTCAGATTTACCAAAACCACGTAGAGCAATGGCCTGCCTGATTGCATACAAATTGAAACCCTTAAGGTTTGACCACACAATTGGTGAATCTGAAGACAAAAATCTGCAGAAAATCTAATAGCGTGTATGGGGGTCTAAGAATGACCAATCCTGCGGACCGACACTTGCCCATCAAGTCCTTTTTGATTTTCGCATAACTCCCCCAAGGAGCCAGGCCACTGCTTTCATTGGGACTGAATGGCTCCTTGGAAGGGGGTGCTGTGATGTCAGGAATGTACAATGTACAGCAACCTGCTGGCCCCACTCACCAGCCGTGATCTGCCTGCGTTGCATAGGGAAGCGCAGAGACCCAATGATGATGTCATTGGACCTAAAATAACTTTCTAATCAAACGGAAAAGTTTGTTGTTGCCAGGGAAGATCATACTTCAACTTTTAAAGAGAAAAAAAAGAAATAAATTCGTAAGGTGGCGTGGAGTGACCGCACCTTGGCAACTGTTAAACAGTTCTAAAAATGGTGTCTTTTGTTGCTATGCCAACACATATACTGTCATTATAAAATGAGTTCCTTAAAGAGCAAGTTCACTTTTTCTTTTTTTTTACCTGCAAAGTCCATCTCCAGCTACTTCCACCAAGACTTCCATGGAAATCAGCAGCTCAGGAGTCCATCAAACCTTTCATCCGGTTTTTGTTGAGTTTTTGGATATCTCCTCATTGTCACCTGGAGAGGACCTGAGGAGGACACGTCTACATCACAATATAATGGTACAATCTTTGTACACTCGCCTTTTAGATTTGCCAAAACGATGTAATATGAGGACCGACCTCTCCAATCAATTTGTATCTAATCAGGGCAGGGCTTCGCTCGGCATAGTTATTGGTAGATCTAAAGGAGATTGTACAATCAGATTGTAAATTGGGCGGCGAGCTTTGAGGACATGCTTTTATAAAGTATTAAATCTGATATAACTGTTCAATAAAATCTGATATTTTCATTACAATATAACCATTCAATAAAATCTAATATAACTGTTTAATACAATATAACTGTTTAATAGAATATGATATAACCATTCAATAAAATCTAATATAACTGTTCAATAAAATCTGATGTACCCATTCAATACAATATAACCATTCAATAAAATCTGATATAACCGTTTAATACAATATAACCACTCAAAAAAATCTAATATAACGGTTCAAAAAAATCTGACATTACTGTACACTAAAAATTTAATATATCCCTTCAATACAATATAACTGTTCAATAAAATCTGTAAAAAAATCTGATATAACCATTCAATACAATATAACCATTCAATAAAATCTAATATAACCTTCAATACAATATAACCTTCAATACAATATAACCATTCATTAAAATCTAATATAACCTTCAATACAATATAACCATTCAATAAAATCTAATATAACCTTCAATACAATATAACCATTCAATAAAATCTAATATAACCTTCAATACAATATAACCATTCAATAAAATCTAATATAACCTTCAATACACTATAATCATTCAATAAAATCTAATTTAAGGGTTCAAAAAAATCTGACATTACTGTTCAATAAAAATATAATACCGTATATACTCGAGTATAAGTCGTTCCGAGTATAAGTCGAGGTCCTAATTTACCACAAAAAAATGGGAAAAACTTATTGACCCGAGTATAAGACGAGGGTGAGAAATGCACAGCTACTGTAAGTGGAAAAGAGGGTTAACAATGCCCATTTGCAGCCTCACTGTGCCCATTTGCAGCCATAGGTCCCCTGAACTTCAAACTCGGTAGTTAAGGGTTCCTAGATGCCCCCTAGCTGCAGCCAAAATTTGGGGTTTCTGAACCCAAAGGGTCCCGAAATGACATTGCTGCAGATAGACACAGTTTACCGAATTTGGGGCCCCGTATCTCGGGGCCACTTAGCACTAAGAACCCCAAATTTGGTGTGCAAACCCAATGGAACTAGCTCCATAAAATTTCCAAAGCTGGGGTTTCTAGCACTAAGTGGCCCCGAGATACAGGGCCCCAAATATCAGTTCAGAAAATGTCAAGCACTTTTCTGCAGCAGAAAATGACATTTTCCGAACCAGTTTTGGGGCCCCGTATCTCAGGGCCACTTAGTGCTAGGAACCCCAGCTTTGGATATGTTATGGTAGCAGTTCCACTGGGTTTGCACACCAAATTTAGGGTTCCTAGCACCAAGTAGCCCTGAGATATGGGGCCCCAAATTCGGTTCAGAAAATGTCAAGCACTTTTCTGCAGCAGAGAATGACATTTTCCGAACCGATTTTGGGGCCCCGTATCTCGGGGCCACTTAGTGCTAGGAACTTCTGCTTTGGATATGTTGTAGTACCAGGTCCACTGGGTTTGCACTGGGGTTTCTAGCACCAAGTGGCCCTGAGATACGGGGCCCCAAATTCGGTTCGGAAAATGAAATTTTTTGCTGCAGAAAAGTGCTTGACTCCAGTATAAGTCGAGGGGGGCACTTTCAGCACAAAAAAATGTGCTGAAAAATTCGACTTATACTCGAGTATATACGGTATATCCATTCAATACAGTATAACTGTTCAATAAAATCTGATATAACCATTCAATAAATTCTAATATAACCATTCAATACAATATAACATTTCAATAAAATCTGATATAACCATTCAATACAATAAAACTTTTCAATGAAAATCCTGATGCCTCCTAACCTTTCTTTTTTCTTTGCTGTACCCAAAGAGGAGTCGCCCATAAACTTTACAAAGAAAAAGGCAAAAGAAAAAAACCCCAGTTTTTTTAAGCGTTGAATATTTTCCTTCGGAAACGTTCTGCGTTCCCTCCGCTGTTCTCTCACCTTTTCCTGGCCTGCGTCTTTCCTCATTAGTGGCTTCCCCTCCCCCGATGAATAGAAGCACCTCATCTCCGCGCCCTGACCCAGACCCGTCTTCTATAACATGTAAAGTTAATTGGAATCGTGGTCTGTACGTGTTTCTGGGAGGGGGGGGGGGGGTTGCGTCTTTTCATGTCCCGCGCCGTCTCCATACTTAATCCTTTACTTTTATCCTCCGAAGACCAGATAACATTAATCCCTTTATACAGGCAAATCTGCTAAACCCATTGCCTTTTGGTGTGCAAATCCCAGAGATCTTTGTCTCCTTCGCTGACCTTTGGCCTCTTTTAAATTTGGGAATGCTGATGTAGTGGTTGTAGAGTTTTACTGTCTTAAAGGGAACCCGCCATATGGGCTCTAACCCTGCACAGGTTCTCTTTAAAGGGAAATTTCACCTTCTAGGTAATGCATTGGATCTTCCAAATTATGTTGTCAGCCTAGGGTGCCCTGCTATGGTCCGCTTTGGCACTCTCAGCATCTCTGCTGCAAGGTCTCCTCCCTATTGGTCTGCTGATGACAAATTCACTATATACACAGCGCCATCTAGTGCCTAAAAAGGGTAAAGCATGACAATGGAACAGCAAAAAAGAAGGATTAAAGCAAAGAAAGGGCCAAGGAACAATAAGGCCAACAGATTTTGGGGGTCTAAAAATAGCCCCTTTATCAAGGCTTGCAATAGGAAACAATATATCAGGACTAAATAACAGCTGGGCCTTGAATAGTATTGTATCCATTGTGACAATATTCATAGATCTCAACAACCAGTTTGGCAGGCAATCATGACTCGGTCCTGATACATTGTTTCCTATTGCAAAGCCCTGATGAAGGGGGTAGTTTTGGATCCCTAAAAATGCATTAGCTACTCCTTTTTTCTTTTTCTTTCACCCTTACTGGAAAAAGAAGTTACTAACGCGTTTCAGGTGTCCAAAACCACCCCCCCAATTGGGCTTGCAATAGGAAACTATAAATGTTGACTGGCTGCCAAACCAGTTGCGGATGAGATCTGTGAAGGATATCAATAGTCCTGGTCCAGTCATTGTTAATTACTGATATATTGTTTCCAATTGCAACCCCTGATGAAGGGGGTATTTTGGACCCCTGAAATGTTAGTTACTCCTTTTATTGTTACTTTTACCCTTCTTAGAAAAAAAAAAAGGAGTTATTAAAGAGGAGTTCCACCCAGGGGGGCCATTAAAAAAAAAAAAAATTAAAAGTCAGCAGCTACAAATACTGCAGCTGGTGACTTTTAATTGGACACTCACCTGTCCCTGGGTCCAGCGGTGCGGGGGATCGAAGCCCCGCTCGTCCCCCCCCTCCGCTCGTCGGCGCCGGCATTTCAACTGTGGGCGCCGGGCTGTGGCTTCACAGCCTGGCACCCACTGCGCATGCGCGAGCGGCGCCGAGCGCCGTGATTGGCCGCTTAATCACCTGGGACCTGCAATGGGTCCCAGATGATTGACAGGAGGGAGGGAGAAGAGCCGAGCTCTTCCTGTGCCAGGGGGAAGTGATGTCACCAGCCCAGGCAGACGAAGGGGCAGACTACGAGGGACCACCAAGCAACAGGCATTTAGAGGTAAGTAAAAAAAATTTTTTAGATATGTTTGTCTTTTTGGGTGGAACCCCACTTTAAAGCATTTTAGGTGCCCCAAAACACCCCCTTCATCAAGACTTGCAATAAGAAACATTGTATCAGGACTGAACAATAACTGGACCAGGACTAGCAATAGCCTTCATAGATCTCATCGGCAACCGGTTTGGCAGCCAATCAACATTTATAGTTTCCTATTGTAAGCCCTGATGAAGGGGGTATTTTTGGACACCTGAAACGCTTTAGTAACTCCTGTTTATTCCACTAAGGGTGAAAAGAACAATTAAAAGGAATAACTAACGCGTTTCAGGGGTCCAAAGATCCCCCCTTCATCAGGGCTCGCAATAGGAAACTATAAATGTTGACTGGCTGCCAAACTGTTTGCTGATTATATCTGTGAAGATTATCACTAGTCCTGGTCCAGTCATTGTTCAATCTTGATACATTGTTTCCTATTGCAAGGCCCTGATGAAGGGGGTATTTTGAAATGTTAAATGCTCCTTTTATTGTTCCTTTCACCCTTACTGGAATAAAAAAGGAGCTACTGCACGAACGTGTTTCAGGTGTCCAAAAATACCCCCTTCATCAGGGCTTACAATAGAAAACTATAAATGTTGACTGGTTGCCAAACTGGTTGCCCTAATGAAGGTATTTTGGACCCTCGAAATGCGTTGCAGACTTTTAGTGTTCCTTTGATCCTTACTGGAATAAAATTGAATGTGGCTATTGAACCGCGGTATGGTGCTTCAATTCTTCTTATTACCATTCTATTGTGAAGGAGCCATGATTCCCTTTTACAGACACTAGATGGTGCTGTGTATATATACAGTTAGGTCCATATACATTTAGACACAGGCACAATTTTCATACTTTTGGCTCTGTATGCCACTGGTATAAAATTAAAACGAAACAATCCAAATTAATTTGAAGTGCAGATCTCAGCTTTAATTCAAGGGGTTGAACATAAATATAAAGTACACATTTAAGGAACTGCAACCATTTTTATACACAGGCCCCTCGTTTTCAGGGGCTCAAATGTAATTGGACAAATGAATATAATCATAAATAAAATGTTCATTTTTAATATTTTGTTGAGAATCCTTTACTGGCAATGACTGCCTGAAGTCTGGAACCCATGGACATTACCAAAGACTGGGTTTCCTCCTTTCTTATGTTTTGCCAGGCGCTAACTACAGCTGTCTTCAGTTATTCTTTGTGGATCTTTCTGCCTTTAGTTTTGCCTTCAGCAAGTGAAATGCTCAATTGGGTTGAGATCAGGTGATTGACTTGGCCATTGCAGAATATTCCACTTCTTTTCCTTCAAAAGCTCCTGGGTTGCTTTTGCATTGTGTTTTGGATAATTGTTCATCTGTACTGTGAAGCGCCGGCCTATCAACTTTGCTGCATTTGGCTGAATCTGGGCTGACAGTATATCTCTAAACACTGCACAATTCATCTGGGTGCTTCTGTCACATCATCAATAAACACCAATGACCCAGTGCCACAGGAAGCCATGCATGCCCATGCCATCACACTGCAAACTGCACCATGTGACTACAGATGACGTTGTGTGCTCTGGATCATGAGCTGTTCCAAGTCTTCACCACACTTTTTTCTTCCCGTCATTCTGGTACAGATTCATCTTAGTTTCATCCGTCCAAAGAATGCTTTTCCAGAACAGGTCTGGCTTTTTTAGATGTTGTTTGGCAATGTCTAATCTGACTTTTCTATTCTTTAGGCTTATGGATGGTTTGCACCTTGTGGTGAACCCTCTGTATTTGCTCTCATGAAGTCTTCTCTTGATTGTAGACTTTGACAATGATACGCCCACCTCCTGGAGAGTGTCCTTCACTTGTCTGGATGTTGTGAATGTTTCTTTACCATAGAGAGGATCCTGTAGTCATCCACCATTGTCTTCCATGGGCATCCAGGCCTTTTTATGTTGCTGAGCTCACCAGTGCGTTCTTCTTTCCTCAGAATGTACCAAACTGTTAATTTGGCCACTCCTAATGTTGCTGCTATCTCTCTGATGGATTTGTTTAGTTTTTGAAGCCTTACAATGGCCTGTTTGACTTGCATGGGCAGCTTTTTGAGTGCATGATGTAGGTTTACAGCAATAGATTACAAATGCAAAAACCACACTTAGAATCAACTCCAGACCTTTTACCTGCTTAATTGATGAAGAAATAACGAAGGAGTAAGTAGCCCACACCTGGCCATGAAACTGCTTTTGATTCAATTGTCCAATTACTTTTGGCTCCTTAATAAAGGGGGGGGTGGCTATTCTTAAGAGCTGTAATTCCTAAACCCTTCCTCAGATTTGGATGTACATACCCTCAACTTAAACCTGAGAGTGTGCACTTTCAGCCCATATCCATTATATAACTATAGCATGAATATGTTTAGGTAAATACCTGAAAAAACTAAAACTGTGCCTGTGTCCAATTATATAGAGACCTACAGTGCCTTGAAAAAGTATTCATACCCCTTGACATTTTCCACATTTTGTCATGTTACAACCAAAAACGTAAATGTATTTTATTGGGATTTTATGTGATCGACCAACACAAAGTGGCACATAATTGTGAAGTGGAAGGAAAATTATAAATGGTTTTCAACATTTTTTACAAATAAATATGTGAAAAGTGTGGCGTGCATTTGTATTCAGCCCCTTTTACTCTGATACCCCTAACTAATTGCCTTCAGAAGTCACCTGATTAGTAAATAAACTCAACCTGTGTGTAATTTAATCTCAACATAAATACAGCTGTTCTGTGAAGTCCTCAAAGATTTTTTAGAGAATCTTAGTGAACAGCACCATGAAGGCCAAGGAACACACCAGACAGGTCAGGGATAAAGTTGTGGAGAAGTATAAAGCAGGGTTAGGTTATAAAAAAATATCCCAATCTTTGAACATCTCACAAAGCACTGTTCAATCCATCATCTGAAAATGTAAAGAGTATGGCACAACTGCAAACCTACCAAGACATGGCCGTCCACCTAAACTGACAGGCCGGGCGAGGAGAACATTCATCAGAGAAGCAGCCAAGAGGCCCATGGTAACTCTGGAGGAACTGCAGAGATCCACAGCTCAGGTGGAAGAATCTGTCCACAGGACAACTATTAGTCGTGTTCTCCACAAATCTGACCTTTATGGAAGAGTGGCAAGAAGAAAGTCATTGTTGAAAGAAAGTCATAAGAAGTCCTGTTTGCAGTTTGCGAGAAGCTATGTGGGGGACACAGCAAACATGTGGAAGAAGGTGCTCTGGTCAGATGAGACCAAAATTTAACTTTTTGGCCCAAAAGCAAAATGCTATTTTTAATAAACACTGGGTATCCTCACTAGAGCGCCCTTCCACCAAACAGACACCCCCACCGCGCCAATGCCTCTAAATAAACTCAAATAGTGGTGTGAACCAATATTAGGTGGTGAACACCCAAAACATCAAATTCCTTACTCTCACAAATAGTGTTGACCAGTGTTAAATGGTGTGTATAAAGTGTAATGAAACCGTGAGAATCGATGAAAACAAGCGAAAATAGGAACAGCTGCCCCTTTAAATTATAAAGTATACAGGCAAAATATTTACTCCACCATGCCACTGCTAGCCCAATACTCCCCTAGAGGCACATGGAATAAATATGGGGCGCTTCAAATATAAATAAGTGTAACCAAAAAACTGTGTATAGCACAATAGTGGTGGAACCCTCCTACTGTGTTTTGTGCTACACGTAACAAGTGTAACCAAAAAACTGTATATAGCACAATAGTGGTGGGACCCTCCTACTGTGTTTAGTGCTGCACGTAACAAGTGGAACCAAAAAAACTGTGTATAGCACAATAGTGGTGGGACCCTCCTACTGTGTTTAGTGCTGCACATAACAAGTGTAACCAAAAAACTGTATATAGCACAATAGTGGTGGAACCCTCGTACTGTGTTTTGTGCTACACGTAACAAGTGTAACCAAAAAACTGTATATAGCACAATAGTGGTGGGACCCTCCTACTGTGTTTAGTGCTGCACGTAACAAGTGGAACCAAAAAAACTGTGTATAGCACAATAGTGGTGGGACCCTCCTACTGTGTTTAGTGCTGCACATAACAAGTGTAACCAAAAAACTGTATATAGCACAATAGTGGTGGAACCCTCGTACTGTGTTTAGTGCTGCACGTAACAAGTGGAACCAAAAAAACTGTGTATAGCACAATAGTGGTGGAACCCTCGTACTGTGTTTAGTGCTGCACGTAACAAGTGGAACCAAAAAAACTGTGTATAGCACAATAGTGGTGGAACCCTCCTACTGTGTTTAGTGCTGCACGTAACAAGTGGAACCAAAAAAACTGTGTATAGCACAATAGTGGTGGAACCCTCCTACTGTGTTTAGTGCTGCACGTAACAAGTGTAACCAAAAAACTGTGTATAGCACAATAGTGGTGGAACCCTCCTACTGTGTTTAGTGCTGCACGTAACAAGTGTAACCAAAAAACTGTGTATAGCACAATAGTGGTGGAACCCTCGTACCGTGTTTTGTGCTGCACGTAACAAGTATAACCAAAAAACTGTGTATAGCACAATAGTGGTGGAACCCTCGTACCGTGTTTTGTGCTGCACGTAACAAGTATAACCAAAAAACTGTATATAGCACAATAGTGGTGGAACCCTCCTACTGTGTTTGGTGCTGCACGTAACAAATAACACACATTAAATGAATAATTGTGACATTCACGTGAAACACTGTGAAATCACTGCATTCCATGCTGTGACATCTCAAAACATTAAATGACAGTCCATATAAATCAGATCCATCCAAGAGGAACTGCTTGTGATCACATCCAGTGTAAATCAGCTGCATACATTTAAGTGTCTTCGTGTGTCTTCCACCTCACCCCTGTGCTCAGTGAATCACACCCTCCAGAAATGCACTCACCGAGTTACAATGCCAGCACTTTCATGCAAGGCAAAAAACGCAAGTTTTACCACACTCAGGTGTAAAAAATGGCAAGATACGTGTCCAGGAGGATAGTTGTTATATGGATCCACATGTAAGAAAATAAAATGCTCCAATAGTGTAAACCAGCAAAACTATTTATTAAAACCACTGCAACCTTCAACTGATGCACTCACATTGTACAAAGGATAAAACAGCAGAAATCATTTGTGGATCACATCAATCTTCAAGCAATCTTCAAACAGGTGAAACTCAAATAATAAACAACTGGTGGTCACGGCGGACCCGAGGTGTGCTTTCTCTGGGCTGCAGTATCACTGCAATCTCACCCTCCCTTCAGCTCTCCTCCACTCCTCCTTCCACTAAAACTTCCTGATTCCTGTGTAGTTCAACTGCGCTGTGTGTCACGTCTCACAGCCACGCCCCCGACATGTTTCGTCATAGGTAGACTTAATCATGGGATTGGCTGTGCAGGCTGTCATTCACCCCTTATATTTGCTTCTAATTGACGCCCATTCGGCCGCGCATTGCGCATGCGCACACCTCGCGTCCCCGTTCCGCTAATTAAGCATGGGATATCTCATTTAAAACACTCATAAAACAAAATCATTGAAAATCTTTTGGACATTACACATAAATCACACCTAATTGATAAATATGCATATCATTCCCAATGGTTGTTTCAAACCTAAGATCAATTATGGTGAGTTGGATAGAGGGATCCTGCCCGGGCTCCCCCTCTGGACAAGAGTGGTAACTGCATACCCTATCCCTTCCAACCTTATCAAATGCTGGATGGTGATCAAAAGGCAAACGGCCCCCTAGTGTCCAGTGTCCATTTTGCAGATTTTTCAGCATGCGTGAAAGTATTCATGGTGGGAACCTCTCTCAATCAAATGTATCCGTCTTTTTTTTTTTTTTTTTTTTTTTTTTTTAAATAAGATCACATGGACTCTATATTATAAAACTATTAAATATAAACTCTGAGTGTTCATGCTCAGAGATTATCTTATTCCAATATATCAACCCTTTCAGGAATGGGTCTAAAATAAAATATACCCTCATAACGATATATTACAAACATAGTAAACTAAACAGACCAAACTGTCTCTATAACTGGCTGCCCCTGCATACTATATGATAAAGTCAAAAATATGTCAAGGGATATAGCAAGAGCCATATTATATATCTCTATTTGATCTATTATTAAATTACTATGTAGGTCGAGTGAACAGGGTCGGGGGCTGATGATGATATGACCTCACCACCCCCCCCCCTCACTCATACCCACATGGGGGCATCACATCAAGCTATTATCATGACGATGATGTCTCCTATAATCAAACCCTAAGAGATCCCCAAAAAAATTTTTTTTCATATTATATATCTCTATTTGATCTATTATTAAATTACTATGTAGGTCGAGTGAACAGGGTCGGGGGCTGATGATGATATGACCTCACCACCCCCCCCTCAGTCCTATAAAGAATGGGCTTCTTTCATAATTGCACCAGATAAAATGCAAAGTGAAACACGAGGTTATTGATGTAAAACAGAACTCAGAATATGAATATTTAATTTCTCAAATCATAAAAAATGTATTTTATTATTCCTGACTGTAAGAAATCATTGTAGAAAACCACAGTAAGTTCCCTTTAGGACATACCTGCCTCTACTAGTCAATTTTTATTGCCAAAGAGACTTCACAGAGGACAGACCTTGCCTGGAGCGCCACCTGCTGACTGCAAGTGGTTTATATGAAATATTAAAGTGTTCCGTTTCATATTTATGAATTACATTTTTTTTTTTAGCATATTTAAATATACAAAGTAAAATACTGCAAAACGCTCCACGGGAGATTCTCTTTAGAAGTCACCTAAGTAATGATAACCGATAATATGTTTTGGGGAACGCGCCGTCCCTTGCAGCTCGTATCATCTCTCCGCAGCTTTAGTATCGTCATTTGATAAGTTAATTCCCGCTATGTGAACCTACAGATCTCCTAAATTAGCTTGGCGTGGTTATTGCTAAAATCGTCTTGAAGATTGCGATCTCCCTTCCGAGCCGCCTGCTATGCGGATAATCCGGCGTCCTTCCCTCCATTAGTAGGAGCGTTTTATGCCGCCAACTACTAATGCGTCCAACCGTTCAGCGCTGACGGGACCGCCGGCGTTTGGCTCTATGTAGATACCCCGTGTATTGCTTCCGGGCCAACATTAAGAGCCATATACATGTAGAAAGGAGGAGGAGGGGGGGGGAGGGGCAAATAATGTCTGCGCTAGGTGGAATTAATTTTACATTATTAAACTTGCACTCCAATCAGACATGACATTTTTTTTTTTTTATTATTTATACGGTTTCTTATATTTTTCTCCTTTGATGCCCCATTAGCCTAATCTGTATAGTTAGCAATTTGCTTGTCTCCTCCATTTTTGCGGTTCCTGCAATGCGTCCATTGCACAGAATCATGTGACAGGAGCTGCAGTTCCTATCGGAAACTATGGGAGAAGTTTGCAAAATATAATAAGTACCGTATATCATTTTTGGTTGATTTTACTCTGGTTTTTTTTTAAATGAAAGCCTAATTAGAGTCACAGAAGTATTCATTTGTTTAAAAAAAAAAAAAAACCCAGAAAAAGATTCCTACTGTTCTACCAGCCTTTTGTTTTCCCAGTGTCACCTCCTCTTTATTGTTACAACCATTGTGAGGGCTGTCTAAAACTGGCTATGCAATCCAATGAGCACCAGAGATTGACCACACTGCTCAGTGCACTCTATAAGAGCTGGTCAGGCACGCCCACTGCTGGTTTGACACGCCCCTCTTGTATTGTAGGGTGTGGCTGTTACTTAGCTCTGCCAGCACAGGGCACTGCTGTGTTAGAACAGGAAGCAGTCTATTCATTGAGAGGAAAAGGTATTGTAAGGTATTTTAAAGCAGAAATCAATCACCAAAGAGATAACGTAAAAAAAAAAATGTGATTTACATTCTCGCATGCATGTTTTGATGGCTGTCTGAAAAAAAAAAAACATGCCGTGCTTGCTAAAATATGAGAGCAACACTGCCTGCATGCTTGGAAGCACACTAAGCTGGATGGTCTAAGACCTGCTAGACAAGAAGAAGGGTGCAAGTTCCTCCTCTGAGTCATTCTGCAGTGTGTGCATTCTGATCTCCCTGCTGTTCAGGTATGCTTGGAAGCACGCTGGGCCCAACTATGCCAGATGGTGCAAACCCTGCTAGACAAGAGGGAGCCATTTAAGCCATTCTGCAATATAGATATTTTGATCTTGCTGTTCAGGTATGCTTGAAAGCACGCTGTGTCTAGCTAAGCCAGATGGTCTGAACCCTGCTAGACAAGAGGGAGGGGGGCAGATTCCTTCTCTGAGACATTCTGCAGTGTATGTATTCTGATCTCCCTGCTGTTCAAGGCATGCTTGAAAGACATTCTATCCAACTATGCCAAGTGATCTGAAACCTGCTGGAAGAGAGGGAGGGGACATGTTCCTCCTCCAAACCAGTGGTCTCCAAACTGTGGCCCGGGGGGACCAGATGCAGCCCTTTTCTTGCTATTATCCGGCCTTTGGGGCATTATTCCCCCCACTGTTAGCAACCAACGATGGGGAATTATTCCCCCCCATTGATACCAATGATGATGCACTATTCCCCCCACTGATACCAATGATGGGGCACTATTCCTCCCATTGATACCAATGATGGGGCACTATTCCGCCCACTGATACCAATGATGACGCACTATTCCCCCCACTGATACCAATGATGACGCACTATTCCCCCCACTGATACCAATGATGACGCACTATTCCCCCCACTGATACCAATGATGGGGCACTATTCCTCCCATTGATATCAATGATGGGGCACTATTCCTCCCATTGATACCAATGATGGGGCCAGGCCCGGATTTACTCCCTTTACCGCCCCAAGGCCGGGTCCTTCAATGCCGCCCCCCCCCACACACACACACCACATCCTTTATCGATGACTTCTACAATAGATCAATTAAAAACATATCTCCACACACGAGAACACTGAAAATAACTGGCTTTAATTGTACAGACTAAAAATACTTCAGGGTAAGCGCGCGAGGGGTAAGGATTTTTCGCAGGCAAATTTTTAAGGCAATGGCTGGTGTTAGTGCTTCAATCATCCCCGGCACCATGGTTGTTATGGTGTCAGGATAATTGAAACACATTACTTCTATCATTACATTGTAATATAAACTGAAATAGTTCAACTCGCCATAATGCAGAATCATTGGGAGCCCTGAGCGTGTCACTTGCCACCATCTCTTGTCAATTGCCACCATGCCTGCCACCAGATGGGGATGTCACTTGCTACGCTGCCGGCCACCAGATGGGGATGTCACTTGCTACGTTGCCGGCCACCAGATGGGGATGTCACTTGCTACGCTGCCTGCCACCAGATGGGGATGTCACTTGCCACGCTGCCTGCCACCAGATGGGGATGTCACTTGCCACACTGCCTGCCACCAGATGGGGATGTCTCTTGCCACTATGCCTGCCACCAGATGGGGATGTCTCTTGCCACTATGCCTGCCACCAGATGGGGATGTCACTTGCCACTATGCCTGCCACCAGATGGGGATGTCACTTGCCACTATGCCTGCCACCAGATGGGGGTGTCACTTGCCACCAGATTGGGATGTCCCTTGCCATGCTGCCTGCCATCAGAAGGAGGGCGGAACAGCGGTGCGGGCAATGAGAGATGTCATCTCTCTCCCCCGCCGCCGCACCGCTGACATTGCTAGCTACTCTCGATTTTTTAAAAATGGCGCTGGGCGGCGCAATCATGCTACTGCGCATGCGCCGCCCAGGCGAGCGCTTACGAGCTTTCCCGAGCCCGGCCGGCTTCGGAACGGCGCATGCGCAGTTGCGTGGTCGGCTCGCGGGCACGGCCATCTTTTCTATGGGCACTGGTGCCCATAACAGACTTTAATGGGCAGCACGAAAGGGGGGGCGGCCGCGAAGTCGCTGCAGGAGCGGCGCCGCCCCTACACCACTGCCGCCCCGAGGCCTGGCCTCGGTGGCCTTGTGGCAAATCCGGCCCTGGATGGGGCACTATTCCTCCCACTGACACCAACGATAAGGCACTAATACTACCACTGCTACCAATGATGGGGCACTTTTCCACCCATCGATAATAACGATGACGCACTATTACCCCCATTGATACCAACGATCGGGCACTATTACTACCACTGATACCAATGATGGGGCACTATTACTACCACTGATACCAATGGTGGGGCACTATTCCTCCCATTAATACCAATGATGACGCACTATTCCCCTATTGATACCAATGATGGGGCACTATTGGTACCACCGGTACTAATGATCGGGCACTATTCCTCCCACTGATACCAATGATGGGGCACTATTTCTCCCATTGATATCAAAGATGGGGCACTATAGATCCCATTGATACCAATGATGGGGCACTCTAAATCCCATTGATACCAATGATGGGGCACTAATCCTCCCGTTGATACCAATCATGGGGAATGGTTTATTCCCACTGACGGCAGGATATTTTCTGCTCCCACTGGCCACAGTCTAGCCCTCCTAAAGTTTGAAGGACAGTAAACTGGCCCTTTGTTTAGAAAGTTTGGAGACCCCTGCTCTAAACCATTCTGCAGCGTGTGTATTCTGATCTCCCTGCTGTTCATATCCATTTTTTTATATTACCTTGACTGCCCCATTTTCTTTTTCTTTTTTCAGAGAAGCCCACCCTCATGGGCTCCCCCAGGAACACGGGCTCAGCTGTCTCCTTCGCCTGCCTGCCAATGTTGCTCGGGAACCTTTTGCCTTATGGCAACTGACGGATGAAGATTTCCAGCCGATTGTTGGGATAATCCTGGACCGTAAGTTTCTACGTGTGTTCATGTTGGGACAAGGTGTTGTGTAAGCCTTGAGAAGACATTATGGACCATTTATTGAATGTATGAGATTCTTCTTCCTCCTTTCTTCTCTGTTATGGTGAAAAAGAGAGGGGGAGAGTGTTCTGTAGTCCTGTCCTCACATCTGCTCCTCCCTAGATACAGTACAGTTAGTGAGCATTGTCACCCTAGGATAGGATGTGTGTTGCTGGTAGGCAGTACCAGGACAGGGTCGTCCAGCTTCCAGGGCAAGGATCAAGGATCCAGAAATGCCCACCTCCCCCACTGTCAATGCATACTGTCGAAAGGGGGGGTCCACCCTGAGACTATTATTTACCCCCCTGCTTCTCTGCACCCAGGGCAGCTTTCCCTCCTGCCCACCCCTTGTCCCAGCCCTGCTGGTAGGATCACCAGAAGAAAATAAAGGCAAAAAAAACTAAAACATAAAATAAAATAAAACTAAGCAGCCACCAATTCAAGCTGTTATGTATTACAATTTTGTTCTTGGGTTTAGATACACTTTAATTCACCTCCACGGATAATAAATCAGAGTTCTAATTATGTCTTCTGACAAAACAATGGAATCTTACAGAGGAATAAATCCAGAAATCTTAATAACAGAAAATGCTGACTTGTCTTTAACCCACAAGGGTCATCCAAGGACCAGGCAGGTCTGCGGTCAGTATGAACAGCGAAGGTGACTACGGCCCCCAAGAGCCTTATCAATAGATTAGGGACCATGAGCAATATTCTAGGCCATTATTCAATAGGTAGCCTAGAGGCAGAACTTTAATTTTTGCTATTTTAAACCTCTCCTTGCCAACGTTTCCACTGCTTTAATGATTTCCTGTCCTGGATGTAATTTTACACGTTTTAATATACTTGGAAAATATGGCCGGAGCTGCCTGGAGCATGAGGAGCAATTGTAACATGTAGCCGTCTTCTGCTACGTTGGGGATCTGTGTGATCATTGGGTTCCTATGTGGTGGAGAAAAGAACAAAGGTTTGACAAAGAGTAAGGTGGGTAGCAGGAGATCACAGAGGCAAACATCTTGGCAGGTGGGTGTATCTCAGCGACTTTGTTGGTCAGTGAGAAGATTAACTTCTAGGCAACAGGTGGAGTTAATCAGAGACATGTATTTGCTACCCAGGAAATACTACCATTGTGCAGACATAATACACTGAAGCCAGATTTTACAGAAATCCTCAGATGCAGGCCGGGAGGTCTGCTTCCTGATGCCTGTATTGAGTAATTTACTATTGCTGTATACCCAATCAGATAAAAAAAATTTCAAGGGAGGTGCCAGTATAATTGTCAGGACCCAGGTCTGAACCTGCGACCTCTGCTGTGTCTTGCAACGTCTCTACTTGCTGAGCCACCTGAGATGCTGGACAGCTTCCCAGACGATTCCTTGCCTCAATTCCCTAAATCTTGCCTTGAACCTTAAACCCTTAGCTCCTCCCATGAACTTCCTATTTTAGCCAAACTTCCTGTTTGCCAGATTATTGTGCCCTCTCCAGCCAATTTCTTGTTCTTGTCACTCCTGCTGCTGTCTGTATCTCGGCTACCACTCGTTACCGACTTTTTTGGCTTGTTCCTCGACTACGCTTCTACTTGATTCAAACCTGTGACCACTAGTTACCGACATTTGGCTTGTTTACTGACTACACTTCTGCTTGATCTTTACCTGCTATATTTGCTACTGGACCCCAGCTTGCTCACCTGCTGGTGGGGTGATCCTGAGGACCGCGACCTGGTAATAACATGCAGCAAAACCCATCTCCATAATCAAGAGAACACTGGTTAGTGCTTAGACTCTGCACCTCGGGTGAGCCCCTGTCATCTGCTTGGGTGACCTGCTACTGCACTTATCCAGCAGGTTGGTGGAAGCCTCTCTACCGCTATTGCTACTGGTCTCCAAGCCTGACCCCTGACTGTGACACCAATACATGGCCGTGATCAAAATCTTAAAAGTGGTGAGGCGCTGGCTAAGGATCTATATTCAGTGGAAGTTAAAGTCCTTAGTGAAGCCAAATGCCTTGGCTTCAATGGTTCTCCACAGAGTGGGGGCACCAAAAAATGGGGTTCACCCAAATTGGATAGCCTGCAGTTGCACCAGAAAGCATGCAAAATGAGGAATGCTAACTTGTTATTTCTTATCATGAACTAAGCAGTTAGAAGCATGGGGACAAAATGTAAGGTTCCCCAGTATTGTAGTGCCTTTAAAAATATGGTGGGTTTATGCTAGGCAGCCGTTTAATTAAGCAATGATTCTTCGTGGAGGTTTTCATTTGATAAAAGGATTATAAAAAGGCATGCGTCTATCCTATTTATTTTTCCCCTAGTCTTAATATTGTAATCTTATGAACAGATCGGTGTGCTTATCTCAGACTCATTGGTCTTTAATTATAGTAGATTGGATCTTGTGTCCCGTTTTTTAAGTACTGGTTCTGTATCTGCAATCCTTCAGGCTTGACATAGTTAAGTTTACTTCCCGAAATAATTCTATCTCAGCTATCTTCACCTGGGTGAAAGTCAGTCACACTGGATTCTTTAGGAGTCAGGAACTTAATTAGTGTTAAATATTCCCATTGCCTACCCCATATCCTCAGCTTGTGCTTCTGTTTATATAAAGATAAATGATCTTTTCCCTAACATAAATTATATTTTTCCATAACATATAATCTCACAATCTCAATCTTTTCTCTCTCTCCATCATAGCCAATCAGCAGTCTTTGACTTATTTCAACCCTGACTACGAGGGAAACTTGCAGGAGGTGACCTTTGATGAAGAAGAAGTGAAGAAGATTTTCTATGGCAGCTTCCACAAGGTGCTTAACATCTTAACTCCTCACCTTCCAGTTTAAAGTGTCAGGACCCTGGTCTGAACCTGAAACCTCTCTTGTGCCTGGTAGTATCTCTTTTTTCTGAGCCACTTGGGATGCTGTACAGCTCCCTGGACAATTCCTTGAATGATCCTGCCTTGAACCTTGTTTCTCTTGAACCATGTACCCTTTGCTCCTCCCATGAACTTCCTATTTTAGCCATGCTTTTACACTTCCTATTTGCCAGATTATTGTGCTCTGTCCAGCCAATATCTCGCTCTTGTCTCTCCTGCTTTTCTGTCCTTATCTTTGCTACAACTTATTATCGACTTTTTGCTTGTTCCTCGGCTACTCTGTTGCTTGATCCCAATCTGCAATGACATGTTACTGACTTTTGGCTTGCTACTGACTACGCTCCTGCTTGATCCCACCTACTATATCTGCCATGGGAACCCGGCTTGCTCACCTTCTGGTGGGGCAATCCTGAGGACCGCAACCTGGCACTAAAATGCAACAAAACCCATCTCTACCATCAGGAACTCTGGAAAATACCGGTTAGTGCTTAGACCCCTCACCTCAGGTGAGCCCGCGTCATCTGCCAGGGTGATCTGCTCATGTATTTATCCTGCTGGTTGGTGGGTGCCTCTCTACTGCTATAGCTACTGGTCTTTGAGCCTGACCCCCCAGAAAGTTTTAACTGCATTTGTCTGCTGAATATATTGATGTGTCCAATTATATTATTTCTTTATCCAGTTGCAAGTGGCAGTTTCTAAAACAAACATTCGACTCTATGTGGACTGTCAGCTGGTAACCGAAAAGGTGATAAAGCCTATGGGAAAGGTGACCACATTAGGATTTGAGATGTTGGGGAAACTGACCAGAACCAGGGGCCCGAGGAGCGGTTCCTCAGCGGTAGGTAGTAAGAACGGGTCTGTGTCTTGCTTTGTTTGTTCTGTATTTCATCTGTGGGTCCTTTTGGGTCTCTGTGACTGTCGCCCCCCAGAGCTCTGTGTCTACAGAGTCTTATATATATATATATATATATATATATATATATATATATATATATATATATATATATATATATATATATTACCATGCTTCACATCCTTCAAAAATTTGACAAGAGTTCTTCTGTTTTTGAAAAAGCAGACATTTAAGTCGGGAATTTTTAATTTTTTTCTTAAAGCAGAGTTTCACCCATTTTTTAGTTTATTAAAAGTCAGCAGCTACAAAAAGTGTAGGTGCTGACTTTTAAAAAAAAGACACTCGCCTGTCTCATGGTCCAGCGATGCGGGCGCCCAGAGCCTCACTCCTCTCCCCCTTCTCTCCGCGACGCCATAATAGCAACTGTGGGCACCCGGCCGTGACAGCTTACGGCTAAAAAAACAGCAGAATGAAATTACGATTTGTTAGATACCAAATATGATATAGGAAAAATATCTTGGGAAGAGTCCCAACAAGGAAAGATGGCACTTCAGGCAATATTCTTAGTTTGACTTCATAAAAAAATGTTGTTTCCTAAAACGTAATGAGCTCAATGGCTCTGGAGAGAATCTCGATGTCTGAAGAACTACATCTGCCATATTTGTCTGCCTTTTACATGTCCCAAATAAAGCAAATTTTGTAGTCAAACTAAAAAGATTGCCTGAAGTACCTTCTTTCCTTGTTGGAACTCTTCCCAAGATATTTTTCACGTGTTGTTGTTTTTGGTACCGATAGTGGACTACTTACATCTTTGGCTCTGTGTGAAAGAGGTTGTCTGCTGATAATCCTCTCTCTGTTGTCTATTTCTCCAAGCATGATATAGAGCTAATGTATTTTTCTCCTGGGAGGTCTAATGCGCCTTATTAGCCTTCTGGACCTTGCAATAGTGGCCTGTTTGGTGTCTAACTGTAGAAGAATCTTCTTCTACATTATTGTATCCACTTTAAAGGATGATAACTCCATTACAATAGGCATTGTGGAATATAAATGAAAGATATGAGTGTAGAGCTACAGGGCAATATAGTTAACTACCTAAGTGTGCTTCATCAGAAGTCCTTTGAAAACCCTATTTGGTTGAGGTTTATGATATCTCTACATTCCACCCAACTTTCTGCTGAAAGTCAAATGTGTCAACTTCCATGATGGCCTAGTAGAGACATTAGGGTAGCTCGGTGTTTAGTACCACTCCTTCATTGTTTTCACACAGTGTAGGCTCCATCAGACCCCATTATCACTACAGGTAGCATTTTCAGGAGTCCAGCAGTGTACATATTTCTCTTGGCACGGGTTTCCTTTTAGCAGTAAATTCCATACCAGCATCCTATGAGGGGTTAACCAT